>MNCI01023353.1:30821-54823 GCA_015680685.1 Gnetum montanum | reverse complement strand
AGGTGTATGAGTGGGTGTTGTTCTTTCATAGTTGTTTGGGATAGTGGGTTGTTTTCCCTCAGCCACTGCTGCTACCATTGTTTTGGGTTTATCTTTCCTCGTGTGTTGACTCCTAAAGGCTGAGTAGGCTGGGTCATTACTTGTTTGTGCTACTTCTTCTATGTCTTTGATTTGTACGAATGTTTGGCTCAATGTGCGGGCTTTCAGGTAATAAAGTTTTAACTTAATAAAGTCATTCACGGCTAATTTGAGGATAGTGAGTAAATATGTTTCAGGATAGGTTCGTGAAGTTCGTTTAAGGTTGCACTCCACCTTTGGATAAATTTCTGTGCTGGCTCTAAACGTGCTTGCTTAATTTAAATCAAGCTATCTAATGTGGCTTCAGGTTTTAAGTTGTACTTGAAACGGGTGACAAAATGATGCAGCAAATTCTCTAAAGAAGATATGGAGCTACGGGGTAAAGATCAGTACCAGTCTAAGGCTTTTCCGGTTAAGGACATTGCAAACACTCGCAAGATTACAAGGGGCCATGCTTGAAGTAAAAGGCTTTCGGTTCTAAATGTCACTAGGTGGGTATTTGGGTCCCCTTCTCCATTGTACTTGGTCAGTTGAGGTAATGAGACTCCTTTTGGCAAGGTCAAGGGTGGAACTAAGGGGTCTATTAGGTCATCTTGATATAAATCTAGTGCCTTGACTTCGTCATTGTTGAAAGTTTTAAGGCGTTTTAATTCTTCTACCAACGAGTGAACCATTTTTTGTGTGTCTGCCCATTCTTGGGTGGTAGGCAAACCAATGGATTGAGTTGATTGTGGATGATAATGGTTTAATTGTTGCGTTGTTTGTGGAAAATTAGGTTGTTGTGCTAACATTTGTTGTGGTGGGATGGTATTCGGGACTGAGACTACTGGTGGAACCCACTGCCCAACCACATGTTGTGAGGCAACACCTTGAATATGTTGGGTAGGAGTAATTAATGGTGCCCTATGAATTTGCATCTGGGGTATGTAATGGGTGGATGTGGAAGCTGGTATGACTGAAGGTATTTCAATTACTTGAGGTTGGAGGATTGACCCTGCGTTGGTTTGGGGGAGTTGTTGGGACTGCACTGGTGGAGGAATGATGGAAGTGGATGCATCAGAGTGAATGTTATTGAGCACGGAGAAGATAGGGATGGAATGGGAAACAGGTGCTTGAATGTTTGTGGATGAAGAAGGAAACATAGTTTCTTCTAGGAAAGGATGGGATAATAGGTTTGTGTGGGCATGGGGGCTAACAGTATGGTATGATTCTCCATGTTCAGATTGGGCTGCAAAGTCATCTTCTTCGTCTTGAGGCTCTATGGGAGGTAGTTGTAAGGCTTGACTTCTAGTCATAAGAAGTTGGGATATGAGTTTATGATGGTTTTCAGATAGTGGGATTATGTCAAAAGCTGAAGGGATAAACTCACGTCCTCCTTTATGGATGAATTCATATTCTCGCTTAGCTTCCCTCTCTATACGATCAATGGGTAGGTTGGCTTGGATCTTGACACAGATAAAATTATATTGTTCAGGTGTAAGAGTTGCATGAATAGGGCCTTTGCCTTGTAGCCTGAGGGATTGGCGTGTAGGGCCTTAAGGATTTATGTGTTCAATAACTGTTATAGATTCCATAGTAGTCACAAGGTTTAAAGCAATTGGTAGTGTTACTGGGTTGACTTGGGAAGATTCCATGATAAATGTGAATGGACTAGGATAGATGAATGGAGTTGGATCGTAAGTAGTTGTAGTGTGGGGTGACACAATCTTAGTGTGATCAACAGGGATAAAGAGACTCAAATGGGCAAGATGGATGAGTTTTGATAGGTAGTGAGGTTTTAATCAATAACAAGAAAGAGGCCCTCCTTCTAGCGCCAAAAACTGTACTGACCTAAATCATCGGCATAAGGCTGGAAGGGAAAAAAACACTGAGAGATCGTTGGGCAGCCACAGCGGACCCTACCTTGGCTTGAGGACAAGCTGGAAAAGGAAACGAAGGCAGAGTGCCTTGGATGGTTTGCACGCAAATCAACCAAGGACTTCCCCGAGCGTAAGCTATGGCTAGCATTGGGGTTATCGTAAATAGGATGTAAACAGAATGTAAACAATGATACGAAATGTAAATAAAGCATACGTGAATAGAATTTTGAATAAAGCATAAACAAAGTTATATTTGTAAAGCATAAACAGAACTAAACAATGTAAATGGGAGGCAATAATGAAACTGTATTATATTGTTTTTTTAAAAAAAATGTGCACCAGTCAAAGCATAGTTGCACAAGTGTGAATGGCAAGTCAAACACTTAAACCCGGAAGGATATGATGCGATGATGTAAGAAGAACTTGAAAGCCAAAAATCGGATGTGCCAAGCACCCAAGGATTGCAAGTTCTTTCCTCCTTCGGAATCGCCAATTTCTCCAATCTTTGCCTCTTCCAATCTTCTTCTCCTTCTTGCTGCTTTTGCTTTGCTTCTCTTTGCCTCCTTGTTCTTCTTGCTTCCTAATTTGTGTGAATTGGTAGGGTATTTATAGGTTTGGGCTAGGGTTTTGGCTAGGGTTTTCTTTGACCAGGTTCAATGTATCTATGCTTGAAAGTTATACATGAGTTAGATGTGTGTTGGCAATTGCACACTTTGACCAGGTTCAATGTATTTTACAACTTATGGGTCATTCCAGCCCATAAAATACAAATAATTAGAAAAACAAGCCCTTGAGTGATAAAACTTTAACAAACTTTGGAAAGATTAGCTCCAAGCGGTGGTTCCCTTGAAAAATTATATTATTTATTTTTATTTCTTTTCCCACATTTTTTTTAAAATAATACAATATAGTTTCATCATTGTCTCCTATTTACATTATTTACTTTGGTTTATGCTTTGTTTATAATATAATTCTATTCACGTACGCTTTATTTACATTTTGTATTATTGTTTACATTTCATCCTGTTTACGATAACCCTAGCGCTAGCCGTAGCTTACGCTTGGGGAAGTCCTTGGTTGATTTGCAGGCAAACCATCCAAGGCACTCTTTCTTCATTCCCTTTTCTAGCTTGCCCTCAAGAGAAGGCAGGGTCAACTGTGGCTATCTAACAATCTCTTGGTGTTTGTTTCCTTTCTAGCCTTACACCGACGATTTAGGTCAGTACAACCTCATACTTAAGGCAATACGTGTACATGCAGATAAGTTTGTAGCCAACTGGGAAGGGCCATATTTGGTAACCAAAGCATATGACAATGAAGCATTTAAACTAGCTGATATGAATGGTAATGAGCTTCCTCATCCAATGAACCACCTATACCTCAAACTATTTCACGTCTAAACATCTTAGATATGCACACGTCCTGGAATCATGATGGTAAACTGATACCACAAATCATCCTGGCGTTATGACGATAAACTGGCACCACAACTAACGCATCTAATGCACATGTCCTATCGTCATGATAATAAACTGACACCATAGTTCATCTGCAATGACAATAAACTAGCACTTGTCCGATATGACATTAAACTGTCACATTTTTGTTCACCAGAGTCTGCTAAGACTATAAACTGGTTTACCTCTCCACAGTCCACCAAGACTATAAACTAGCAATGTACCATCCGCTACGACGCTAAACTGGCAACGTCCAATGGGTTATGACATAAAACTAACCCACGATAGTCTACTACGACCATAAACTAGCAACTTCATCTCTAGCCTCCTGATCTGTAGCTGCATTCAAACTTCATCAGAGCTGCTACCTCACTCATCATTAGTTGATCCTAACAACATTGCTACCATTAATCTTCAGTGCCTGAAATCTCATCTGGTGCCTTTGTTTCATCAGTTTCTGTTCAAGTCTAAGCTTACTCACTCACTCATGTTTTTCTTGTCTTCTTGGAGTTGAATTTCCAGGATGACATTTAGAGGTGTTCGTATGAGAATGCACTTCATCACAGTAGTAAGGTACCACATTGTTCCTAACACGCGTAATAAGGCTAATAAAGCCATTCACTAGTACATTCCCATTTCCCGTTACATTTTCCATCTATTCCTCAACATACTCTACTCAGTTACACCCCTGACACACCTAGTCCACCTCGAAACATTGAGCACACCATTGCACACTACAACACTTTTAAGTAGTTGCAACACACAACATGACACTTGAGCATGAGTACAAGATCAAAACAAAGCTCTTTACAAAAAATATATATAAAGAAAAAATTAAAGAAAAAGAAAAATAAGAAAAATAAAGAAAAAAACAACAACATAACAAAAGAGAAAAGAGCAAAAAAGCCAAAAAGAAACACAAGACCCTTGGCACTTCCCATACAAGCCCCAGGCAGGAAGGTAGTTGTCTTGGAAGCAAGTACTCATATCTCAAATGCTCAAGTAACATCTCATTTCATGGCTTTGGCTCTCTGCCAACAAGTTCCCATTAATAGTAAACAGAGGCCCTATTCTTCCAAAGAATGCAACACATCATCATGTGGCTTTGGTTGTGCCAACAAGTCCTCTTAAACACTAAACAAGAGTCTTGTTCTGCCAAAGGACGCACACCTCATATCTTGGTTCCAAGCCTACTAGAAAATGGCTATTGACAAGGATCAACATGACTTGTATACACACCAAAGCATCCTCTTCACCATGTACAACCCCTTGATCAGTTGCCAATCCCCACAATTTCCATTTCCCTATCCATCTACAAGCTTCATTTCCCCAATCCCATGTACTACTAAACACGGTGCAATGATGTTTGGCCAAGTGTCAAAGGATAATGTTTCTACCAAGTTGCTTGTGGTTTTTTGCACTTCTTTGTCAATGCTTCTCAGGTCGATTCCTCCAAGCATCAACAAAGAGGGGCCAATAAAACACCACAAAATTCTGAGCTTAGGGTTTCTCCAACAAGAATTGCGCTAAGTTATAATGCTCCCCAGCATGATTGAAGCTTGAGGACCTCATAGACAACTTCGAACAAAGTCGAACTAAGTAAGAAATGGTTCCTTGGGACCTAAAAAAGACTACAGTGATATCTGACATCAAACCTAGCAAACCTTGAGCTCAAAATACTTAGTTTTCACTAAGTATGCATCTTGTATGCTGGCCTATACATGCCCAGCGTATGGCCCAGCATGCAGCAACTTTTGAGCCTTAAAAAACTCATCAAAATAGGCTAGAATTGAAGGTCTAGACTCCCCATGACCTTCCCTAAGGTTCTAGGCAGGTCTCAAGCTCCTAATAATCAAATTTTGGGCACCAAACGGGTCATTTTCTGCCTACATGCTGGCTCACACGCCCAGCATGTACGCCCAGCATATGACTTCAAAGGTGACCCAAAACAGGCACTCCAGAGCAATATTTTCACAAGGCATCAACTCTCAGAGATAGGGCAATTTTTAGGAATCATAATAGGCTCAAGAAAATCAATTTTTGATCATACACCCTACATGCTGATCATACAACCTTCATGCTGGGCCTGTAGTCCAAACCAACACACCATCATCCCTCGACATCCACTGGGGCTCTTCACTTGCCTTGTGTCAAATCCAAAACGGCGTTTAGACTAGTGCACTGTAATCTCCATTTTGCAATAAAGTTACTTCATTTCCAGTCAAGATTTGTTACAGTTTTCATTTATTCTTGTTTACCTTTTTACTTATATTCTTGCATGTTTATACTTTGGTTTATGTTTATTACGCTGTTTACAAATAACCCAGTGTATTGCGTATTGATATATGTTTGGGGAAATCCTTGTCTGATCTGCGTGTGGACCACCCAAGGTACTTTACCTTCGTCAATTCTAGCTCATTCTCAAGTGAAGGTAGATTCTTCTGTGCTTGTCTGCAGATCCCGTGGTGCTTGTCCCATTCCAGCCCTACACTGACGATTTCGGATAGTACAACAACCCCACTATTTCTTGCCTAATTGCCATCCTTTGTACATTTACCGCGTTCTTGTTTTGCATCCATCCATCTATGCTAGGTGCCAATTAGCCATCATCTAAATCGTTAGCATATCACTTCCTTACCAATCCATGGCCTGAAATGGCCTAAAACTACACTATCATACCATGGCCTGAAATGGCCTAAAACTATGCTACACCACCAGGGCCTAAAATGGCCTAAAACTACACTATCATGCCATGGCCCGAAATGGCCTAAAACTAGCCAAGGCCTGAAATGGCCTAAAACTAGCAGGGGTCCAAAATGGCCTAAAATTAGCCATGGCCCAAAATGACCTAAAACTAAAACATCAAAAATGAAAACTTAACATAAAACCAATCACATAGACAATGCATAAGTCAGTGTAGAACCAATTCCTTTTCCAAAATTCTTCCTTTTCATTCAAAGCTTTTGTCACTTAAATAAAGTTTGCAAAATTTTTACAAAAAATTTAAAATTTCAAAAATCCCATGCTATCATGGGTTATCTTCACCTGCACCATCTTCACCTACATCATTTTCTCTTACATCATTCTCTTCCACATTTCCTTCCTCTGCACTACCTATGGCTGCCTTTTCATTTCTGCCCTCTGCAAACCCTACATCTTCATCTGGATCCTACATCGTAAAAGTGAAGTAGTCAGCTAAACCAACACATGAAAGCTAGAATAGAGCATAAGCCTTAACACAGCCAAAAGTGACTAACCCAAGATGGCCCTGCATCCATCTCAAAGGGTATGCGATCTAAATCGAGCCTGAGGTGGTGCCAAACCTCCTCCTCCATGATATTTTCCCAATGCCTATAGCTTGGTTCAGCTTCTGTAGCATCTTTCTCCTTTTCAATGATCATCCATCTTGGTGGTCCCAAAGAAAAGGAGGTGGTAGTGGTCTTACCTGTGGGAAGATCCACTTCCCGTTCAGGAGATTCACTGACCTTTACCTACTTCATGAACATGTTATAAGCCTTAGAAGTGTCGATGACATTTATGAATGCTTCATAGGTAAACGCCTTCATTGAAGCATCCCTGTATAGTTTATAGTAGGTGGCACATTCCAGTTTATACATATGTTTATAGTTTTTTTGGGACTACCCCCACTCATAAACTCGGGCACTGTAGTCTTTCTAGTTCTGGTTCTTCTAAGCTAATAATTCCATCTACATTGCTATTCTATTATCTCTTAGGTGGGCTTATTTTTGCACCGCACAACTATCCAGTATCTAGCATAATCTATGATAGTTGTGTGCCAACTACCATCATTGATATCATGAGCCAGGACAAACTTGTATCTAGATGAGAGGTCTCACATTTCGATGCTTAGTTTAGCCTTCTCTTTCTTAGCCTTCTCGACCCATTTCCATAGGTCCTCATTAACATGCTTACACTCCCACAAGGAGCATGTTGAGTGCAAAGCACATTTGCTAGCCTCAGCATATATACCACAAGGCACCTCGGCCACTTTGAGTAGGAATGTAGGCACAATGCTGACTTTCAACACCTGTGTTGGATCCCACTTGAGTCGAGAAGCTATGACCACATAAAGAGTGCATCAATCACATTAGTGTAGCAAAGTTAGAAATTTCAATAACTCTAGCATAGCAACATGAAAAAGCCTAGCATATCTACTTTACTAACCCACTTCAGGATCGACCTGTTTGAGGTAGCTGATCATGTCGTCGATGACCCCTTACATGAACGTAAGCTTGTCGAGGGTCTCAGCCCATGGTTCCATGAAAATCAAATGGGGTCCTATAGCATTAATAGTGGTGTCTATCATACAACCAAATTTTTCATTAATGACTGAGGTGAACTGTGATAAGGCTATGAGAAAAGTAAATGACAGCATGAGGGCTCCTACCCAGTAAACCCTTGGGAGTGATAACGGGGGGATCACCCATCAACACATCAAATGTATTATCAAACTCACTAGAGTCTAATTGCAGTTCCCCTCCTTTCTAACTCAAAACTATGGTAGCATCCTTAGCATTCATTTGTTCCCCCAATGTTGAACTGCATTCAGCAAAGGGATCTCCAGCAGAAGTCCCTTCTAGGTTAATGCAAGCTTCTTCTTTATTTGCTAGTGCCTTTCCTTGTGAGGAACCAACATCCTCTTCATCCATAGGAGACTCCTCTTCATCTCCAAAAATATCCTCCTCATTAGTAGGAGGATTTTCCTTAACAACAAGAGCCCCTTTCTTAGTGATAAGAGCTCCTTCCCTCTTCACTGAGGCCCTTTTTCCTATGACTGGGCCCCCTGCATCTTTATTTGTTGCCCCTGTCTTAGGTGCCAACACCTCTTCGTCACCTTCTTCTTCTTTTCTTCTTCCTCTAGCAGTAAAAAATATATTCATGTTATAGCTTATACTATGTTAGCTTGTAGTTGCTATGCTATGCTATGTTGTCTAGCGAAGCACAACATAGCAAACATCTAGTCAAAATAGATGATGAAAAGACAAACACAGAAAAGAGCATTTACCAATAGGAGGTTGTGTCCTGCATAGCTTAAACCACAGTGTCTACCCCTCATCTTCTTTAGTACGGAGGGTCTACTCAACTAGAGGAGGCCTCCTTCACTGCCACTTAGTGGCCACTATCTCGAAAATGAGACGTTTCCCCTACGATACGCTACCTGTAGCAGTAGGGGTACCTCTCCCACATTGTCCTAGCCATGAAAGTTGTGGGCCACCCAATCCCTAGTCATCATATAAAATGACTTTCCAATAGCTTCTAGGGGATCCTGAGCTTGGGTGGTCTGAAGGATTTGGCAAATCCATGGTTTGGAAATCTAGTTGCGATTTTGCATAACCCAAACTCCATTCTCATGGACTATAAAAAACTATGTGAAATGCCACAAGCAAGCTATGTAAAATGCATAGTGCACATTGAAGCGAAACTCTTTCTTCTTATGAAGCATGACAATTTCAATTTGCAAGCCCTTGCATAGATACATAGCCCAGTTGTAGCAAGCCCCCTCTTCCATGACCTCCTGCATCACCTAAGCTTGCTCAACCTCAATGATCTTTCCTTGGGAAAGTAGCTGGGGGAAAGCACAAGCACGAAAGATGGGATAAACCTCTTTGGCAGATCTCAGCCTAACCTTCTCCATGGTGATTCCCTTTCACTCTTTTGCAACCCCTAGCCACTCCTCAATATTCTCCTTCTGACAATTCACCTCTTTCTCGATCTTTGACCCTATGAGGATGCCATCAATGGGAACATCAAAAAGGTCAAAAAATAGTTGGTCATTGATTACAAGGACCACCTGCACACTATGTACATGTGTGGAAGTGGTCTACCTTGTCAAAAAAGAAGTTCGCTAGGGTGAGCATCTTAGTGGCAAGGACACTTAGATTCGGGGCCAGGAACAAATCCATGAGCCCAACATCTTGAAGGTGCTTGAGAAGGGATTCCAAGGCCATGCTGCATATCCAACGTTGGCTCTCATCTACCTCCCTGTACTTGAAGTAGATGTTGGTCTCCTAGTTCCCAAAGGTTATCACCATCACCTCCTAGGACTTCTTCACCCCTATAGTAGTTAGCATAAAAGAAAAAAAGTAGAAAATACAAAAAATAAGTTAGGCAAAGCACCAATAGCAAGAAAAACAATAATGATGCTCAAACATGTAATAACTTACTATTTAGCTTACCAAGTTTAAATGGTGATGGGAATGGTGAAAGATCAACCAATACATCTTTAACGATGATCAGTTTAAAGGGTGCCCATCCCTCATCCAACCAACCTAACTTCTTACATCTTTTGTAGAGTTTGGGATACCAAGTTGGGTAGGTTTTGTACTCACCCCGACATTGGCCTATCACACCTGCATGTATATTCTCAGTGGAAGAAAACTCCCGTAGTGCCATCTGTGCTAAATTCAACACATCTGTATCATTGTGAAGTGCATCCTCATTGATGAAAAACCTAGTAACAAAAACACTGTTAACATTTGGCTAGCATAGAAACCATTGCATAGCATAGCAAAACATGATTACAAAACTCACCCACCAGCACTATAAATGGTTCCCGGTGGGTTTTGGAAGCACGTTCCCATGTGACGCATAATAAACAAGGTGTTGTATGGATGGTAGCAATTATACTTAGGCATCTTCCAAATCTAGGTCAAACACCTCAAATTTTTGGAATGCTAATTGGATCCTTCTCCCTGCCCGCTGCTGATTGCCCCATCCATCAAAAATCTCATAATAGCCTTATTTGCCCTAGGCAATAGGGTTTCTGTTATGACAGCTGCTACCTCCTCTGCCAGATGTGACCAAACAATCACATTGAAGCATTGGAGGAGAAATTGTAGGAACTCCTACACTCCCTCTCGAAACTAGACCACTTGCTATCCTGTGTGCATGGGACAAAGGAACATTCGCCACTAGTTCACTAATGCAGCACAGGACCCCCATGATTCCTAGGATAATCAAGATTGGCCTTAGCGCTACCCTGCACAACATAATAGCAAATTTTAATGGCATCTTTGAGTGAAGTTCAAACATAGAGTAGCAAAACTAACATTTCAGCGAATAGCGTAGCATGATTCTCTACATATAGTGTAGTGAAAAACATGAAGGCAATACCATAGCAAAATTAGCTTAGCATAGCAACAAAGGGATTGGCCCTAACAAATCGATTAACATTATGCCGTGATAGAACACATGTTACACTGTCACATCACACATGGCTAAACCCTCCTAAGGGTCCTACACTATGCTATTTGCATGCCAAGTGGCTCAAATCATCCAAGCCTCTACGGTAATGACAACCACAATGATGGTGGTCTAGGCGACCTTGCATGCAACCTTAGTGTAATGTCTATGCATCCACCATGGCCGAAATGGCAAAAGCAATAGTGCAAGGGCCAAAAAAATGATAACATGATGATAGAAAAAACACAGATAGCTAAATGAAATCACAAAAACAAAAACAAGAAGAGAAAAAAGCAATAATAGAGGCATAAAAAAAAGAGGAAGCATAGTGGCCTACTGGGTCAACGGTGTCTCCTCACGCACCACGATCTACACTTGCGACACATGCCCTAGGGTTTTATTCACTTTGTCAACCTTGGCAAGTGTTGGATGTTTGCGTTCTTTCCTGGGAGCCATCGTCTTGCTTGCTGACTCTTTCTTCATTACTACAACAAATTGCGTTGCTCTCTATTGGCAAAATCATTCTATGCTCCGAATGTGGTCTCTACACTGTTATGGTGAAAATGGTGAGTTTACCAGGGGTTAATCCCTATTTATAGCCATAATGGTGAAAAGGAAACTTGTCATTCTCTCTCTCTATTTAATGCGAAGTATTCCGTGCAGCGTAGCATGCTCACCATGACATCGTAGCATTGTTCACATTAACACAGGTGGGCCTAGGTGAAAAGCCTTAACATGCTTCAAGCTAGTCATTTTCCTCCACAAAAAAATATCGTGCATTTTAGGTGGCTCAAAAAGACCTTAAACTAGCAATCCTAGCATATACTTTCAATCTAGTTAGTATTCTACAATGACATTAAACTAGTAGTTTCAACCTTCTATGCATTTACAGTCTGCAATGACATTAAACTAACAATTTTGCATTTTTATATTAGCAATTTTGTGTTTTTACATTAGCATCTTTCCATTCTTTATACTAGCAATTTTGCATTTTACATCTAGGTAGTCCACAATGACATTAAATTAGCGATTTTGCATT
This sequence comes from Gnetum montanum, assembly GCA_015680685.1. Lineage (NCBI taxonomy): Eukaryota > Viridiplantae > Streptophyta > Gnetopsida > Gnetales > Gnetaceae > Gnetum > Gnetum montanum. The sequence goes on along the minus strand of MNCI01023353.1, from coordinate 43,187 downwards.
TTTACATTAGCAGTTTTGCATTTTTACATCTTAGCGGTCCGCCATGACCTTAAACTAGCAAATTTTAAACTTTGCATCATACTTTACCGATTACATCTCATTGCTACTTTGCAAATTTTCACTATGCATGATTACTACCAATAGGTACCTCTTGACTAAACTTTCATCTCATTTTGGTAGGTTAAGCGAGAATGGAAATCCATCATGATTTCTCTTCACCTTTAGCTTTAGTAGGTCCACATGGCAAACTTGCAAGATAAATAAACCCAGATCTAATATACTAGGAATCACCTACAGTTAGCACTGTAGCATCCTTAGAAGCATCCCTAGACTAGCCTGAGCATCTGGTCCAAGCCCTAGATTTAGAGGTTGGGGATGTAATCAAGGATCCTCTCATCGAGACGCCTGTGACCCAGGGGGGAGTTAAAAATGTTGAAACTTAGTTCCCTCCTAGATTCAAAGATGCATAAAGATGTAGCCAAAATTCTACAAGATAACATTAAAGTCTTTGCATGGTCATACATGAACATGCTGAGCTTAGATCCGAGGTTGATATAGCACAACATCATCTTAGAACCGCACATGAAAGTGATTAAGTAGAAAGCTCGTAAGTTTAAACTAGAGATCGCACTAGCCATACGGGATGAAATCACCAAGCTATACTAGGCTGGTTTTATCCAAGTAGTTGAATACTCGGAATGGATGTCAAACATCATTGTATTTTCTAAGAAAATTAGAGGAATAAAAATCTGTATAGACTTCTGAGATCTAAACAAGGCAACAATCAAAGATGATTTCCCACTTCCAAGTGTCGATCAACTCATTGACACTATGGCTAGTCATGCTTTGTTATCCTTCATGGATGGTTTCTCTAGCTATAATAAAATTTGCATTAACCCAGAGCATCAGTTAACAAAAATCTTCATAACCCCATCGGGTACCTTTTGTTATAGTATGATGCCTTTTGGACTCAAGAACGCTAGAGCACCCTACCAGCGAGCCATGACTTACATCTTTAGTGACTATAGCTTAGAAAACCTGAACGACTACGTGGATGATATAGTGGTGAAATCTAAAGAAGCTGCTGATCATCCCAATGATCTAGGTGTAGTCCTAAAGTGTTGCCAGATGCATGATTTACACCTCAATCCTAAAAAGTATGTCTTCGGGGTGAGAACCAAATGCATGTTAGGGTTTCTAGTATTGGAGGCTAGAATATGAGTGGACCCTGCCAAAGTCAAGGCCATTGTTAACCTAGCACCTCCTACAAACCTTAAAGAACTACTGGGGTTACAAGGTAGGGTACAGTTCATCAAAAGGTTTATAGCAAAGTTGACTAACAAGTTACACCCCATGCAACATCTACTGAAGAAAGGGGTTAACTTCGAATGGACACCACAATGCCAACAAGCTTTCGATTATTTGAAGAAAGACCTCTTGCACCTCCCAACTATTTACCCACCACAAAGGGATAGGCCTTTCCTCATCTACCTTGTCACCTCAAACACATCTATTATGGCACTATTATGTCAGAAATGGGATGACAATTCTGAGATACTAGTGTACTACCTCAGTCATGCACTAATAGCATATGAAGCAAAATACAATGAGGTGGAGAGAAACTACCTTGCTTCAGTGTTTGCATTGAAGAAGTGGAGACACTACCTATTTTGTAGAAAAATTAACATTATTTGCAAGAGCAATATACTCCAGGCTATCACACAGAATCTATACGAAAGCAATAGGATTACAGTGGAAAGCAATAATAGCATAATTTGATTTACATTATGTGAGTCAATCATTGACGAAAGTTCAAGAAATAGCAATGCAACTTACAACCTCACCCATTGATGACTAGGTGATCATAGATCTTGAATTCTCAAATGAGCATGTTAGCACTATCAACACCATCCCATCTCATCTTGAAGCTACTTTACACTTTGACAATGCCTCGATCGTGCAAGGGGGTAGTGTGACTACTGTCATTTCATTCCCCTTTGAGGAAATACATCCTTTAGCTTATTGTTTTGCATTCCCTTATACAAACAACATGGTAGAGTATGAGGGGTTACTCAGGGGCCTTCTACCAGCCCAAGCATTAAGCATACAACACCTGGTGATTCGCAAAGATTTGCAACTAGTTGTGAATCAAATCACCAAGTTCTACACCTGCAAAGCTACACACCTGCAATCCTAATGCAACTTAGTAAAACCTTTGCTCAAACAGTTTACAACTATGAATGTGCAACATGTGCCATGCAATGAAAACATCATAGCAGATGCCTTAGCCACCCTAGCATTAAATATTCCATCACACTTATTCGCAATTTTTCCAACCTCAATTACTGAGTGTACTGAGCCTATCACTCAAGCGGTACACATGGCCTCTATCAGTGCTGTGAATACCCAAGAGTAGTATGCCAACATTAAAGCCTACCTGCAACATGGCGAGCCACCAAGCAGATTGACATTTTTCCAAAGAGATGCAATTCATAAGTGTGCTTGGCAATATGTGCTCATGGGAGATAATGCCCTATGTAGATGCTCCTATGACAAGATATTGTTGGCATGCATAAATGAGGACCAAGCACAGAAGGTGGTTAATAAAGTACACAAGGAACTATGTGGTGGACACATAGCACCTAGGGCTATGGCCACAAAAATCAAATGTCTAGGATACTATTGGCCTCACATGGAGTGTGATTGCCTAGCCAAAGTCAAGACATGCGACACGTGCCAAAGATACACAAATCTCACACATGTTTCACCTACAAAGTTGCATCCAACGTAGATTACGTGGCCTTTCCAATGATGGGGACTAGACCTCATAGGACCTATCATGCCTAAGTCCTCTACAGGGCATAGCTTTATCATCACCTCCATTGATTATTTTACTAAGTGGGTCAAGGCTATTCCCCTAAGGAAGACGACATCTCAATAGATTTTCCACTTCATCTTGGACAACATCGTGACAAGGTTTTGGCTAAGCATGACTATTGTGATCGACAACAGGCCATAGTTTGGTAGTATGGAAACTCGAACCTTCTGCAACAATCTTGGCATCAGACAATCATTCTCCTTGCCATATTACCCATAGGCAAACGGGTAAGCAAAGGCTACAAATAAGTCCATCATCAACTTGCTGAAGAAGATGCTGGACAATAGCAAGAGGCGATGGCATGAGCAAATCCTCTATTTGCTATGGGCTTACAGAATGACATGCAAGACTGCAATAGGTAAGATACCTTATAGTCTTGTTTATGGATCTGAAGTAGTGTTACCTCTTGAGTTGTAGGTGCCATCACTCTGGATGATCCTATCAAATGTCATGAGCAAAGCCCAAAATAACGAGTTGAGGATCATCGACCTTGACTCAATAGAAGAGGAGCGTGCACAAACACTGGGTCTCATAGAGCATTACCAAAATAAGCAATGGCAAAAAAATCATGTAAATCTGCATCAACGGCCAATACAGAAGGGAGACCTCATTCTCAAGGCTATCCATGAGCACATGAACAAATTCTCAGCAAACTGAGAAGGTCCATACATGGTCACAAAAGCCTTTAGAAATGAGGCCTTTAAGTTGGCAGACATGGATGGCAACAAGTTTGCAAATCTAGTGAATCATTCATGTCTAAAGCCATACTACATCTAAAGCATAAACATGGTAAGCTCATCCGCTACGACATTAAACTAGCAAAGCTTCATCAATGTCCGCTATGATGTAAAATTGGCTAAGCTCATCTGCTACGACATAAAACTGGCACAGACAGTCTACTACAATGTAAAACTGACACAGACAATCTGCTATGACTATAAATTGGCATAGACAGTTCACCATGATGTTAAACTGGAACATACGGTTTGCTAGGACCTTAAACTAGCACATCCACTATCCACTACGATGAAAAACTAGCACAGTGGTCTGCTAGGACCAGGCATTCTTGCTTCACTAGGTCCTTGGAATTTAGGCAATAGCATGACACTTCAGCAAGAAATGAATGCTCTGAGTTTAGACTATCTAGTTTGGCAAATTTTCTATGTCCAGTGTTAACAGGCCCAACGGACTCTCTAGCCTACCAACCTAGGTGGTTCATCTAGCTGATAGTCTACTTAGAAATGATGTGTGGGATTGTTGGTGGTGCTTAGGCTACGTAAAATAGTTTGAAAAGTTTTCTATTCAAGAATTTTGCTACGCTATGCTATACTATGTAGCGTAGCAGACCGCATAAGACAGTTGTAGGATGAAGTGCTATGCTATGCAGTGTAGCACAGCATAGCAAAAGCAAGATAGAAAGGCCCAACTTACTTAGTGATTTCAATTGCACTCAGCAAGCACCTCCAACCTTTCAAAACCAGTTGCTTCACTCAACTTTAAGTCCTCTAGCAAAGCCCCTCTTACTAGAAAAGTAACAGATTAAGCAAAATGCAACATATGTTGGCTACTACACTTTGCAGTGTAGTACAACATACTAATGATGCAAGAATGACAAAAGGTATCTTAGAATATAGGATCAGCAAGTTCACAAGCTTCATGTCACAAAGAGCAAAGGCTATAGATTGTCAGCATGATCTTCAAACAAACATTTGCAATGCGAATCACAGTTAAGGCCATCTGCTATGCTATGCTACACTACATAGTGTAGCATAGCATAGCAAACATGTAGAACTAGCCAACACACTCTAAAGGATTCTAGCACTTGCAATTAACTTCAACACAAACTTCTTCTTCAAGCTGGTGGCTACACTATGGTATGCTACATAGCGTAGCATAGCCATGAAAGTGGCTATGCTACACCAAACATGCTACCCTCCACAACGTAGCATAGCATAGTAGGCAGCTACGCTACATCGGTGTACTTCACTCCTTTTCTGCATCATTAGCACACTTGATCCCAGCACCTCACTTGATCCCAGCACCTCTAGTTTCGACAGCATGATTATAGGTGGAAAGCTCATCAATCAATCAACTTTGCATGTCCATGTAGCATGGATATGTCAACACCTTGTGGGTCCAGGACATGTGGCATCGAAACCACATCTTTCGTGTGCTCCTAGCCCTATAAATACCCCAACAAGCAATGCTCTAAGGGTTGGCAAGTTGGCAAATTTGGGTAAAAAAATTATGGTTGGAAAAATTGAGAAGCATTGGCAATCTTGAGCATTGTTAACATTGACAAGTTAACAAAAATCAAATAGTTAGCATTTCCATTTGGCATTCTGTTAGCTCCCTTCTATTTCCTTTGTAACATTTTGCATTGTTAAGTCGTGAATCCGTGTTCAAGCATATAGTTGGCTTGCTTTGAATGTCTTTAGTTACTTTTTGGATCTCTATGCTTCCTAGCATCGTGCAAATGATTGTATCCACCTTGACAAAGTAAAACTGTAATCTTGAAGTGGTGCATTTATTAACTCTAGTTTGCTTCATTCTCTTACTTATCATTGCACTTTACATTATTTTTGTTTCCTCACATATAATAATTAATATTTTATGTTATAAAAATTGTTTTCAAATTACACGTTTGCAAAAGGTTTAGTGACACCAATTAAGTCCTTGTCTGATTGACCAGACCATTCAGGGGACCCCATTTTCATTTTATCCAACATGACCCTTAGGCGGATCTGGGGTTAAGATTCTCTGATCGATGACCTCTCGATGTTTCCAACCGTTGACATTTTTGGTCACTATAGTTGTTGGCCCACAATGGTAGAACTCTTCAATGAAAGATATCAAACCTATGCAAGAGTATCAACCTTGAGGAGACAAATCCAAGAATGGAAACAAGGACAACATCAACCCTTGGACATGTCCTTAGAAAGATAGTATTCATTGTTAAATAATTTCCCAAGCCATGGAATCTTCAAGGAAAGGCTAATGTATCATATCATGGATGGGCTTTGTAATGAAATAAGGGAGACCCTAGGGATGTATTCCCCAAGTCAACTATATGAGCTACAATCCCATAAACTCCAAGAGTTTATCAAATGGGTTGCAAAAGGAGAAGAAGAGATGGCTAAATGGGAGAATATTGAAGGCTCTCAATGGGAAAAAAATCTTGAATTAGCAAAGGTCCACAACCCTAAAGAGGAGAAATCAACTTGCCTTGACGAGGTGAAACCATTTTTACCTTTGCCAATGCAACAATCACTAGATGAAATTGAGGCAAAGATTAATAAGATGATGGAATGGGTACATGAAAAATATTAAGAATATGTTAACAATAGTAGAGGTAGAACTATGTCAAATCAAGAAATAGGATAGGACACCAAGCAACAATCAGAGCAAAGGGTAGAAGATGATAAGAATACGAGCTCAACTACCAATTTTACATATCAATGTAACATCTATTTGTATGATCACCCCAAAGGCCAATGCCCAGTTTTGTCACATTTACATGAGCATTGGAAGGAATGTTACATCTGGATTTCATACAGAAATATTGGATTCAACAATAGTAGCAAGAACCCCAGTCATGGGGGAAGCCTTCGACAACTTGACCATACCCTTTGTATGTCCCAATGCTAAATGCTTATTATGCCCAACACCCTATTTCTTCAACTAGATCATCATCCTCTACTTTGCCCCATCATTATCATTCTCCTAAATACTATCCACTCATGCCCTCTCTGACAAGGTTACCACCTCATGTACCTTACACTTTTTCTCAACAATAATATTCTCATCCTTCACCTCCTCCCACATCACCACCAAGTGTACCAGAAGGTTTTTCACCACAGCACCAACCTAGAAATGCTACTTGTGCTACTCCTGTCAAAAATAGTGGAGGTACTCAAAAGCACCCTTTCTTTAAGCATGGTTGTAGAAAGAAGTAGCTCGATGCTGAACCCACTACATCTTCCAACACAATGCAAGTTCAATGTTGTGATTCATCTTTCTCCTCAAATACAATGCCTTGTGTTACCTAATTAGGGCTACCAATCAAAACTCCAACAACTATGGGGCCCAATGAATATATCCATGTAGGGAGACATACTAATCCTTGCATACCATCTTATGGTCACGGGTGTCATAGTGGGTCAACTCCTTATCAATTGATCACATCTTATAATCTACCCCAATATACCTACTATAATAAAGTGTGTTAATCCCATTTTGGGTACATTTCAACCCCCACAACAAAAGACACCCAATGGGTTGGATATGACACAAAGCACCCAAAGTGGTCACACAAAAAGAAAAAAAGAAAGATCAAGACAAAAGTGCTGCAAAGAAATTCTAAATCACTCCTCCCTTGAACAAAATTCCAAGTGATTATATGCCTTGTTGTCATGGTACTCTTATGTTTGTTCATCATGGGATGAAACAATGCAATGTCACTAATCGGAGGAATGGACTTGGTCTTGATTTTGGAGTGACAGGCTAATGATACGTTAATCATGTCCTACACTAAAGATTCATTGTGCCCTAGGTTAGTTACCTCATGTCCTAATCTTTGCAATCCCTTCTATGACTCATTTCATCTTGCTATCTAAGAACTTTTGACTTGTGTCTTGTGTGGCATAGAATTCATACCTCATCGCGATGGTATTTAACATGTGTATTTTTTGTTGCATCAGTGTAGATTACATTTAACCCTTCTAGTGCCTACAGACATTTTAAGATGTGGTTACGCAAGGGCATTATAGGTTGAAACCTGCTTTGGGGAGGTGCCACTTGCATGAATTTTGTAATTTGTTCTCTTTACACATCATGACATCATTTTATACCCTTCAAGTATTTCATTTCCAAATCTATTCTTTCCCTTATCACCCTTCTGATTCAAACGTTCCTATGTATCAAACATGTCCTTTTTCTTCATTCAGCTTATGAATTTCAATGTTAGATCCTACATCTTTATAATTTTTTTGCTTTTAGGATTGTTCAATCTTACCCAAGACTCTTCACATTCACCTCAAATCCTTCAATTTTTGTCTTGGAATTTCAGAAATTCATCAATTTTTCTAATTACCCTATTCTAAATAGGTTGTGATATCGGGTATCCAATATCAGGTTGAACGCAATATCGGGGCCACGCTATCGGGTATGCGATATATGGATCCCCTGCACATGTCAACATCATTTTCAACTGTCCATGTGGGGGGGGGGTTTTTCAAATTTTCTTCCATGAACTGCAACTTGCACACCTCTTATTCAAACAACCATAACTCGCTCGCTAGCACTCTGATTATCATTATGATTGAACCTACCTAAACCTGGAGTGTTCAGCTTAGTCGTGGGGGAAGGGCACACTTCAAATTGTGCATAAAGTTTTTAAAATTCATCATCACCTGAAGGATACTATAAAGGGTAATTAGTTATAAAAATGAAAAATATGTTGCCAAAATAATCTTATGTCTTCACTTATGTTGGGAAATTAAATTTTGAAGCCACCTAATCAAATTGGGGCCTAATATTAAAAATTTGAGGGGACATGTTCAGAAAAACTCCTAACTCTAAATCACATGGAATAAGAAACTAATTCATTAAGGTAAGAAGTAAGGTATAACTCAACTTTTAAAAGCAAGCTTACTAATGATTGGCCTTATGTGATTGCAAATGGCCCCTAAATGTAGATAATAAGGACCCTCTCAAGGTGTGTCCAAGCTACTAAGGAGAGGTAGAAGCTAGGCATCTCCTAAGGAATGTGCAAATAAGGAGGTGTAATTATTTAGCATCCATCAAGAGCCTTCTACTACTATGCAATTGGGACAGGTGGAAGGAGGAGCTGCTCCAGTGCCTGAAGAGGGATAACACCTCACGTTGTCCCCGAAATGTGTTCAGGCCATCCATGAAAGATCCACATTGGCAACAGTGATCATGGAATTAAACTTTGGACCTTTCATAGTGCTCACTCTTGACGCCATTAGGAACCAACTCAAAGGATCCTCATTATGACCTATCCTCTCTAAAATTGGTACCTGGTACTTAGGCGAAATGTACCAATTTTGGTACAATAAGGAAGAGGGCATCATAGTTGACATTGGTGGTATGTCTATCAATTTTTCCACCAAGGCCATTTTAGAAGTGTTAAACCTTCCAAATACAGGACCAAAAGTTGCTCACTTGCCCACTCACTTCAATGCTGATGCATGATGGATTTGGTTGAAAAGGACATATGGTAAGGAGGGCAAGACATATGGATAGTTGATGTTGGAAGAAAGGATATACTTCAAGATTTGTACTTATCACATCTTTCCCATAAGAGGATTGAATCCAATTTCAACGTATATATCAAGAGAAAGTATGATATTGATGGGCAAGGTTAATGCTAACCTTTCTCATTTATATCTCATGGAGATCTTGAGGCAGTTTGAAGAATGCAAGATAGGGAAGTTTATGTTACCCTTCCCTTGTCTCATTAGGAAGCTGTGCAAGCATTCTAGAATCCTAGGATACATCAATGACATCCCTAGAAGAGCCCAAAATGCTTCGTTCATTGAATTACTAAAGCCACTAGCCCCAAGAAAAGTGCTAGTAAGACACTAGAGTGAGAGCAAGAACATATGGTGGGGGCCACTGCAACTCAAACTATAAGGCCTAGCCAACTCCTAAGCATAAGGCCTAGTCAACAACAAGAAGTAGGGCCTAGCATGAGTCAGTGAGACCAACCACCACCACCACCATAATATTATCGACTGTCGATGAGCCATCTCAGAGCCATCATAGAGATGGTTACTTCAGGAAGTCATGATGATGTCAATCTCTTTTGTGTTATCGATGACACCATATGGACTACAGTTTCTATCATTCATGCATGGGGTAAAGTGTCTATCCAGATAGGAGGAGAGGAGACTCATTGGTCATAATAGATTCCAAGGAATGTTGCATCTTTCCATGTGCAATTCGAAATAGGTGAAGGGGCCATAGTGATGGTCATGTAGCACCAAGATGCAAAAAGTGCTAAAAAAGTGGTTACGAACCATATCAAAGAATCTTTCAATGTTCCTGTTGTGCCACCAACTAATTTCATAGAAGCACATAATGCCCAAACTCTAGCCAATCTCTCAATGACTCCTATGAAGCATGAGGATGTCCTTGATCGATTGATACAGAAAGAACAAGTAATGACATCCTTGTTTGACATCTCGCAAGATGTCATAGTAGTGCAATCAGACCTCATATCCACCAAATGAAAGCTAGTCATGGCATAGATCAGGGTTGAGCATGTGGAGTCAGAGTTGGCAAGACTCCAAGAAAGGCTTGTTACCCTGCAAGTTGCACAATGGGATCCATCTCAATTCATCCCCGTAGACCAACTAGACACTTTCAAGATTGAGCAACTCAATAAAATATTGGTGGATAATAAAAAATTGGTGGAGGAGAAGGAGAAGGCTGATTGGGATGCCTCCAAGGCATAAGTGCAAACATATGCACATGCCAAAGCACTTAAGGCCTTGCAGGAAGAGAATAAATATTTTGCCACTAACAATCTTTGCTTGATCACTATGGAGAAACAAAAGAATGTTCTCAAAGAAAACTTTCAGTAGTTACGAGAGTAGTTGATCAGGATCAACCAAGACATGAATTGCTTGGCCAGAGAAAATCAAATCCTCTTAATGGAGGAGGTACGTGCGATCAGTTAGAAGATGACCATTGAAATAAGCACATGGTAGAATGAGGATAAGAGACATGAAAAATTAAAAGAGCACTTTAGAGACTAGGTGGGGATGTACAAACAAGTCATTAAGAAAGAGATCCATATGGCGAAGGCCCACATTAACACTTTTAGTGCTCAACACACTGATTGGTAGGCCATATTGCACACATATGCATTCATCCACTAAGTAGAGCTTAAAAGCCAAAACTTGTAGATCCAATATCATAATAAGTACATGGAGTTGGCAAAATTTTGGTATGCCAATCTAGCCATGTTAACAACAGGATGCCCAAGAATAGAACTAAAGGAACAAGTAGCTATCACCTACGCCAAATATGAAATAGAATTTGCAGAGCATAAGAAAACATTGCAAAGGCTAGAAGTCACAAATTCTAAATTGGAGGTGGTCAAGGCTAGCTACCAGGGGCAGAAAGATGTCATGGAAAACTTGGCTCGACAACTTACAGATTTTCAAGAGTACAAAGATAAAGCCAAAGCCTATGAGGAGGAATGATGAAACTCCAAGAAACCTCTTGTAGGGCTATGTAGGCCTACAAGGGCTTACAAAGTCCCTTATGAAACTCCAAGAAATGCCATGTAACTCACAAGAAGGGTTTTGGACTTCAGCTAATTACATAGGTCATTGCTTTTTCTTGTTGTTGCCTTACCACCTTCCATGATTTTTGTTTCACCATTACACATCTCCTGTCTATCCTTCACTCTATCCTCTATCTACCCTTCACCTTATCTACCATCATTTTTTCCATGATTCCTACCACCATGTATGCTACCTTGCACCTTGTCACTCTACCCAAAAAGTAGTGTTTTGTAGATACCAAGAAAACTATTTCTTTGAACCTTCACAGATTTCATGGTCTCAAGGAAAAGTTTGTTAATTAATAAAAAATTTAAAAAATTCATTAATTAATGAACAAATTTAATTCTCAAATTTGATGGACAGATAGGCAAATTCAAATATTTTGACATGGTCAAAAATTACCAAATAGTTAATTTAAAGATATGGTATCCATAGAAATAAAAATTCTACAATTAAGCATGCAAGTGCTAGAGTAGTACTAGGATGTGTGATTTTTTGGAAGTCTTGAAAAATGTGCAATTTTTGCAAGATTCAAACAACCATATCTTTTAATCTTAAAGGTTTTTAAGTGAATAAAGAGTCATTTCCAATAGATCTTGACCTTATGAATGTATGATGGATTAAGAACTTAGAAGGAGGATTAAATAAGTTTCCCAATTGAAACTAAACCTATCACATAAAAACACCAAATTTTATGTGGTTTTCTAACTTGTGTACTTCCACACTTAAGGGGTAGAATCTATGCATACCTTTAGACATTGTTTCTCAATAAAATGTGGTTAGAAGAGCACCACACCTTGTATAAGCTCTAAGCTTTGCACCAAAGTGTTTCTTCACTATGAAACCACTCAATCCCGCCATGTCCCAATAAGCTTAGAATGTGGTTTCAAGAATCCCACAACCTTTACAAAATTGAGCTTCGATTTAGAGTGTTTTGATACTACAAAATCATTTAACTTCACAAGGTCACAAAAAGCTCAATGCAGATGCCTTCTTGCAAGAAGTACATCAACCCCACAAGGCTACAAGAAAAAGAAAAAAGAATAAGGAAAGAATGTAATTAAATTTACAAGTCCTTGTTGTTGAAGCTCAATATAACATACAACCAACAAAATGATGTTCCAATGAAGAACAAGAATACAATAGCATAGATAAAGCAATGATTGATCT
>MNCI01023353.1:10661-30222 GCA_015680685.1 Gnetum montanum | reverse complement strand
ATAACAATCATATATGATATCTAAGATAAGATCACCATAGTTATGGATCAATATGTTAAGTACTCTTCCTTTTTGGACATCATCATAAAGGAGTGGAGCCTTACAACTAGCAAGGAGATCAAAATATGGTTGCACATTCTTCATCCAAGTAAAAAACTCATAAGGAATTTCTCAATACATCTTCATACACAATACTTTTCGTATGAAGGAAAACAAGTACATATATACACAACTTATAAGAGATAGATCAAATTTCAAAACTAAATTAAGAGATAAAGCAATTTCTAAGATGTTCATATTAATCACATGTATCTTAGGAAAGTTAAGGTATATTATCCATTCATTTTCAAAACTTCTTAAGAGGCTTTCATAATTTTAGAATAGAAGTGTGAGTACTTTATCTTACTTTAGTTGAAATTGTTTAACAACAAAGGACTTAAGTACTCAAATATATATTCATAATATGTCAATGATGTAGCACTATCATAGAGATATATTGAAATGAATTCTAGATGCTTGCACAATTGATGATCACTCTTGGGTAACAAAAATTTTAAGGATTGAATCAACAATGTTTTTATGTTTTACCTTCAATTTGTATAAGATATAAAATTTTTTCCTTCCTAAGAATTATGTATTGGAGAATAGCTTCATAAATTTCCCAAGTATTGATGCTTCATAATAATTCATGAGGTCTAAGCTCCTCCTATGTATGTGCTTATCTTTTTTTTTTAACATTTTCAAAACTTGAAGCTAATTTCTCATAATCTTGCTTATTCAAGAATATTGAGTAATCCAAAAAGGTTTATAGAAAGAAAAAAAAATTAGAAAAAAATTAATAAGAACAAAACATAATAAATTTATCTTGCTTGATCATCTATTTATGCCTTTCTTTATCATTTTTCTATAAATCTTTGTCCAAGTTCTCATGTTAGTAGCATCTTATGATAAACATAGGTGTAATATCATTCTTGATTCCCAAAATTAGATATTATTAAAATAGAAAAAAAAAACTTTTTAAGGACATGTAAGCAACGTAGTTCAAGAGGTAACATGAGAGATAGCCATACTACTTTGATCTCTTTTTCTATGAATTAAGATATTTTTTTCCTTTGATAAAATAATGCATAAGATACTTAATTTTAACTAGAAAGCAAGGAAATAGACACTTACCATGAATTACCTTGGTTATTCATGTGAAAAAGACTAATGAAGTTTGAAATGAGGTCGTATATCATCGAGTACCTCCTTACCCTTTGATTTTCTTTCATTAGTTCCTTTACTTATGTCTTCAATCTTGTATGGCAATCATTCTTGTTCATGCTCTTCAAGATAGGAGAATCTATGTTCATTTATTTTATCATCCATTCTTCTAAAGATTTTTCCAACTTCCAGCACATTCTCTTTCCAAGTTGTTACATTCTACAAGATACACTCACTAGGATCCTTTTGTTGACAAGACCAAGCATCAATGTTACTTTGTCCAATATGAGGATAATAATAATCTTGTTTATGTCAACAATTTTTACAAACACATAAAGTGTTTTCTTCATGAATAGAGTTGTCAAACTTGATTATGCTTGAGCTAGTGCCAATATCCTTTTGTGGGGTTTCTTCCAAGCTTTCATTTCTAGATTAATTTTCATTACTCTCACTAACCCCTTCTTCTTGAGTAATCGTACATTTCTATTCAATCTTAGCCTTTATGTCCAAGATTTCTCCTTTTAATTTGGAAGGCAAGGTATGAATTTCAAAAACTTTTCTATTCATATTTTTCTTTAACTTTTTCAGTAAATAATGCAGGATAAGAATTTCTTCAAGTAACTCACTACACCTTTCATCATACTTACCTCTTGGTTTATTAGAAATTTGTGATGAATATTCATTTGTAATGGCCATACATATGAGCTAATAATCTTTCATGGTGTCATCAACTTCTTCTTCACTTTACTCTCTATCATCCTAGGTTATGTAGAAGTTGGTCTTTTGCATGTCTACATCAGTCTTATCCTTTCATGGTAACTTGTTATTGCTAGGATATTTGGAGGCCATATGGCCTCTTCCACCACATACCCAACATTCTATTGAAAAACCAGCAAAATTAGAATTTGAAAATTTTTTACCTCTATTATTACCTTTGGGGCTGGATTGGTTAAGTCCTTATTGATTGAAGCTATTACTCCTTTTTGCTATAATCCTTTAAATTCTCCTTGATAGATGTGCTATTTCTTCATCATTGTTCATTTCTTATTCACATGGGTCCTTCTCTTTGGATGTTGATTTCAAGGCAATGGGCTTTTCTTTTGTTGGTCCTTCACTTATGAGATTTATTTCATAAGCAATAAGAGAACTTTGAATTTCATGAAATTTTAAGATCAAAAAATCTCTAATCTCTTCCATAGCAATAATCTTAGGTCTAAATTCAAGCTATTGCATTCTAATCATTTTAATAATTACATCACTTTTAGGCAAGTCCTTGCTTGTACCCCTAATTACTACAACTAGATTGTTTGCTCTAGAAAAATAATATTTGATCTTTTCTTTTTTTCTCATTTGAGTTTTTTGTACTCACTTTGCAAAACCAAAAGTTTAAATTATTGAACTATGAATGTGCCCTCATAGATATCTCGTAAGATTTCTCAAATTTCTTTGGTAGTACTACATCCAACCAATCTATCAAATTCAGACTTATTTAATGCACAATATAAACATAAAATTATCTCTTTCTTTTGTTGTCCACTTGCTCCATGGCTTGAGGGCCTTCAATGCATTATTGATAGGTAGTTTGTAACCTTCAAGGATAAACTCCAATATCTCAAACTTTAGTGACTCAAAGAAGCCTTGCATCCTTGCCTTCTAATAGACAAAATTAAACCTGTCAAACATTGGTGGTCTTATGTAGGATGTTCCCTCCATAGTTCACTCTTTAAAATTTGAAGTTGAAAGTAAGAGTACCAAGCTTTAATATCACTTGTGAATTGAGAACTTAAAATAGGGGTTGAATAGGTTCCCCAATTGAAACTACACCTATCTCAAAAAAATACCAAAGTTTACATAGTTCCTCAACTTGGGTACTTCCACACTTGGAGGCTGGAATCCATGCACATCTCTAGACTTTTTTTCTCAATAAAATTTGGTTTTAAGGACACCAAATCCTATATCAGCTCTGATCTTTGCACTAGAGTATTTTGACTATATGAAACCACTTAATCCTATAAGGTTCCTACAAGCTCATAATGTAGTTTAAAGTATTCTGTAACCTTTACAAAACTAAGCTTCGCTCTAGAGTGTTTTGACATTGCAAAATCACTCAACCGTGCAAGGTCCCACCAAGCTCAATATGGATACCTTTTTACAAAAAGCACATCAACCCCATAGGGCTACAAGAAAAAGAAAAAGATACAAGGAAAGACTGTAACTAAATTTAAAAGTCCTTGTTGTTAGAGCTCAATACAACATACAACCAATCAAATGATGTTACAATGAAGAATAAGAATACCATAGCATAGATAAGACAATGATTGATCTGATGTGAATAGTGCTTACACAATTTCCAAGAATTTTATATCTTCTTATATCCTCAAAGTTTCTAAAAACTCCTTGGAATTCATGAAATGGCTACCCAATAGCTAGTGTAGACATCTTCTTCATAGTTGGAACATCTACATGATATTGGCCTTAATTCAGGAGAGACATCTTAGTGGAAAATGGAATGTCTTATGTGGGATGTCTCTAGGGAGATATTCACTTTGAGATAAAGACATCTACTATTTCTAGGAGATGTCTCCTCATCTTTTAGGCTCTGTCTTCTAAGGCTTTCTCTCATTAATTTTCCTTCTTAATAGTCCTTGGACCATATTCATTGGATTTTTAGGCTTCGCTTTCATGTATGCTCTCATCTTGGCCCATGTAGTCTTCACTTTGACTTCTCATTGTAGCTCTTGTAGCCTTGAGTTCTCAGATCCCATGTGAAGTTCTCTTTCATGTCTTGCAAAAACATTATCCACAAAAAACATTCTATTCTTCATTTTCCTTAAGGTTTTGACATATCAAAAGGTCAACATGGATCGACATAGTCAAATTAGGTACTGAAGACTCTAAAATTTAGTTTTTAATTCTTTTTCCTTAAATCATGCCTTAAAAGCCTCAAGAGTTAGATTTATCGTAACTTTGACATTTGATGTCTATTTCTAATATATGAATAGTTATTTCTAATGTTTTTCAACCTTCTAAATCTAATGATGAGGTTAAATTGGTTATTTGGATAGATGATAATTAGGTGATATCTTAAATCATGCCTTATCAGGCCACAACCTAGATTGACTAACTATGCCTAATAATTTAATTATTGGGACTAACAAACCTAAACTTTTTGATCATCTTGGATCTTGAGATTAGATGTTTATATTATGCATATAGTTAGACATAGGTTACTATTTCCTAGTGTTTCCTTAGTTACACTAGTGGAGTTAATGTTCTAAGGAAGATAGAAAGTTCATTAAGAGTATAGGTAATGTAGCCAAATTATTACAAATCCAACAAATGAGTTTTCTTTCTTGTGTTTGTGCATCACCACCATTGCAGTTGTGATGTCATTCTTTCACTGCTTGTTTGACATGCATGTCACACACCTCTTGCAGGCTGAAGAGGTAACACATGCCACTACAGTGGAGGGGGGGTGGGGGAGGGGGGGGTGAAGGAGAGACACTATCCACTATAGAGAAGAAGGAAACCATTGCCTGTGTATTTTCTAGCTCTACCTTGCCCTGTAGGACACCCCCACCCCCAAGACTAATAGAAAGCCAAAAAAACCCCTTGTTGGTTCCTCCTAGACCCCTTTTTGTAACAACTTTCCTTCAAACATCCACGTCCAACAGGCCATTACTACTAGTAACCACCATTCAAATTTCTGCATAATGCTCGGTGGTGGATGTAACACCACCACCAATGTAACCGCCACATCTACTCATCATGACCCATGTCTCCCATAGCCATTATTCATGTAACTGCAGCCATGTCACTACCGTTGTTACATTCTGGAGCTCTACTTCATCTATTTTGTAAAAAGAAACTGCTATTTTATGGGTTATTTTTTTAATGCTATAAAAGCCCTCTTATAGTTTTCTGGCTTTGGGAGGAGAGCTTAGAACCTATTTGGGCATGGATCTAGCCATGCTCATGATCATAGTTTTTCTTCATTGTCTATTCATCAACCATGAATGCCCACATTTCAAATGGAAATTGCAACCATGTCTTACATCAATTATTGTGCTCTACTAATAACTACCGCCATGAATGCTCGCATTGACACCTATCACCTACACACACCTTAACAATGTGAAATTATCTACATCATAGTTTTTTATGTTTTAGATTATATTTCTCTAAATCAAAATCATGGTGTGGCCCATATAATTTTCCAAATTAGGGGTGGACTTCATAATTCTCTTCTTGTTGCTACATCAAATAAGACAAACAACAACAAAATTTGTTTCGAGCTAGATCCATTAAGGACTATATATCTTAGATTATACTTGTATTAGAATTATTTTAGGGTTCCAACACCTTCCCAATATTAAGTTATCAATTTAATTCCAATAATGGTAAAGTTCTATGAAAACTATCTAGTTTTGGATTTACATATATTTATTTAATTAAAGGTATTAGAACCTAAAAATCTCTCTCTCTCTCTCTCTCTCTCTCTCTCTCTCTCTCTGTGTGTATATATATATATATATACACTCCTAAGATGAGCATGGTCCATTAGCTAGTTAGTTAGGTCACACATCTTTGTGCTCATAGGTGCTACATTCAAAGTAAAGTAAACATAGGCTATGAAATACCGCTAAATATTTTATGAACCTTTTGTAAAAGCCCACTAAACTAAGCAATGATCTTACCTCTTCAACATTTCTAGGAGTTGGCCAATATCTCATAGCCTTCATCTTGATAACTTCCATATAAATTTAATTTTTAGAAATCACATGTTCAAATATGCAATCTCCCTCTTGAAGAAATTACTCTTCTACACATTGATCATCAAATGTGCCTTCTCCAAATTAAGTCACACTCTTCTCAAGTGATCCAAGTGTTCATCCTCATGAGAGTTGTATACCAAAATATTATCAAAGAAAATGATACAACACTTACCAATCAAATCCTTGAAAATACTATGCATCAACCTCATGAATGTAGAAGGGGTAATTTTAAGCCCAAATGACATCACTAATCACTTAAACAATCTATCTAGTATCTTGAAAGCAGTCTTCCACTCATCATTAGGTTTGAACCAAATTTGATGGTATCCACTCTTTATATCAATTTTGATAAAAATTTCTACATTGGTAAGGACATAAAGGATGTCACCCATCCTTGCAATAGGAAATATGTACCTCATTTTTATCCTATTCATAGCCCTAGAATCAATGCACATTCTTCATTCATCGTTGCCCTTTTTTCACACAAGCATTACTAGAACTACACAAGGAGAAGTTGACTTTCTCACAAAGCCATTCATAATTAATTCCTCTACTTGCCTTTACAATTCAACCTACTAATTTGGTGCCATCTAATATTCCCTTTCATTTGAAATGATACCACCAAGGATTAAATAAATTTGGTGCTTACCATGCCTCATTAGTAATAATCCCTCCAATTCTCTCTTGACCACTTTGGAAAATTACTCCTTCAAAACTAGCACACTTGTTGGAAGTTCTACCTATACAACATCATCATTAGAAGCAATAGTTAATGTAATCATAAAATCAAAGTTAGCCTCATCATGTTCCTTTATATATTTTCTTTTCTTAAGAAGAATTAAGGAAGTATTCAGTTTTTCTACCTCACTTATTTAGCTACCATATAAATTAACTCATGGATTCCATCTAGTCTTGCTACATTCCACACATTTCTTTCTTCATTAAATTAAGTACCATTATCAAAATTGCAAGGCCTTCCAAGAATTATATCAGCACAATCAATTGGTAGCACATCACATTTCATAACATCATTATAACATCCAATTTTGTGCTTTAAGATACATTGCTCTCTCACCTCTTGGAAGAAGTCTCTCAATAACCAATGCATCTTGTAGGGTCTAGGATGAAAATCTATCATGAAAACCAATCTAGAAGCTACCTAACAAAAAATAACATTTTCTTGGACTGGTCCATCAATCAAAATATGAGTCCATTCCCTACTAAGTAAACATCTAGTTGCCAAAATAACAATTTTCTCACTAGATGATCTCTGTATTCACATTTTCCATAAGTTCACTTGAATTATATATATAAGCTTCTATAATTTTTGGAGCATTAAGATTACCTCTCTAAAGAGCTTAGCTTGATGTCTCCTCCAACTCCATCATTATACATCCTTACCCTTGGCTATCTTGTGAAGTGGAAATTTGCATTATTTGCGTCTGCATTCTCCATATTTGAAACACTAAGTCTTGGATGAGTTATTTTCTCAACCCTTGCCTCCTTTTCCTTGGCCCTTCTTAGCTTACCCTTCTCATCACCCTTCTCTTACTTCTTGTCATAACTATCTCCATCTTTAAATTTTAAGTTGGATCCCTTTTCTGATTTGTATCCTTTATACTTCCTTATTAAAGTGTGTTTATTCATATTACTAAATCATTGAGTTTCTTCTTTTCCTTGTGTACTAAATAATAAGTCTTATCCAAGGTTTGAGGCTCATAGAATAATAAGTCCTATTGATACATTATTTTAAGATCTCCATGAAATATTGAAGCCTATTCATATTCTTCCTAGTTTACCTTAGCTTGATGGAATAGTTTACAAAATTCAATGTAAAACTTCTTCGCATCTTTGTCTTTTTGTCTAATAAAGTTAAGTTTCATGATTGTCTTGTCTTTGTCAATATTGTTTAAATTTTTGTTTTAACCTATATTTTATCAAATTCCAATCCCTTATAAGTTGACCATTTTTCCTTTCATAACTTCGAAACTCTTCTTCCCACTAAGTTAAAGTAATATCTTCAAGTCTTAATTCAGAAATTTATATTCTTAAATGATTTGGTCCATCTTTTAAGTCAAAACACTTATCAACTACCATCAGCCAAATTACAAAAGAATTGATGTCATCTACACCATTGAAAGTTTTCAATTTTACATAAGGAAGTCTTATAACTTTTTGAATGCTTTGGCCAATCTTGCTTCGACTTCATTGTCCAATTTTCAATAAGAAGAAGATGATACTAATGATGAAGCTCCTAGGATTCTAGCATAAGGACTAGAATATTTTTCTCTCTTGGAATCCTTGGGTCATGAGATCTAACACTCCCATAACTAGAATGCTCTTTCTCCTTATTTTATTTTCCTCTACTAGGCTAAGAAACTTCTTCACCACCATTTGAAGGAGAATGTTCATCATTTCCATGAGTTCGAATATAGCTAGAGCCTACATTCCTATCTACCTTGGCAGTGATCACATCCAAACATTCAACCATCAACTAAAAAGTAGTTTTTATGATCTTTGTATCTTTATTCGAAGGTCAAATAGTTTTTTTCTTAGGATCCATATGAAAAAATACAAAAATTCATAATTAAGTTCTAAATAATAATAAACATGATATTCTAATACCAATCCTAGAGTAGGGTTACTCTAATTTTCTTTAACCCTTCAAAACACATCAAACCTAGATAGTATGCATGACAATTTAACTATTAGAAAATAACAAAGCTAGTTATACTTTATTCAAACTGAAAGAATATTACAAATGCAATGGAGGTTAATCTATAGAACACAAATCACTCATACACTCAACAATATTTTAGAGTGTGAGGTTCTACAAACACACACATGATCAACCATAATGTAAGGCATAATCGATAAATATCTCTTCCTCACATAGGAGCAAGATTTAAACATAGAGAGCTATGAACAATATCATCATACATGTTTAACCACCAAGATGCACATCACTCATGTCAAAATATGTAATACAAATCCAATATTTACTGAACACAAAGCTTGAATCCTAGGGAAATATTTTCTATACTGAACTTGTTATTCTTAGCTATTTTCTATCTTCAAACTACCACATTAGGACTTTCCATGGCCAAAAAAGACTTCTATAAGCTAGACAAGATGTCTCTTTGACAAACCCATTAGTCAAGTAAGATTTCTATGCTTCATGCAAGATGTATTCTCTAGAGACAAGGTGTCTACTCCATCCACAAGATGTCTCTAGGGAAACATCTACACTATTGGAAAGACATCTCTTCTATCAACCTAGCTCTTCAGTAAGACCTCTACACTACTGAAAAGATGTCTACAAAGGTCAAATATTTTTTCCAAGCTACCCAAAACCTTCATTCTTCTATCTGTAGAGATGAAAAGAGATTTGGAAGAGGTATCTCTACATCGAATTTTTCCTTAAGGAGTGATCCTAGGCCACTCCTTATGTTAACATCATGAAGCTAACTTCCTAATGCTGGTGTACCCATATTGGGAAATTTCATTTTTAGGGGGAGTACTAGAACCTCAAAACATATAGTTGAATTAGGACTTTATAACTTTGCATTGTCCAATAGAATCGAACGCATAACTTGGAGCTTTTAGATCAAGATTCTTACCTTTTCAAGTACTCTTTTGAAATATTTTTCTATGATTTATAGTTTAAAATATTCTTATATTTATAATTATCCCTTCAAGGAGTGATCCTAGACCACCCCTTATTCTAACCTCATGGAGCTAACTTTCCAATCCTTGAGAGATGATCAAGAAAGAATCCCTTTTGATAGCCTATTAGAGGTAACTTCCCAATACTAGCACATCTCATGTGCTAATCCTTTGGAGCTATCTAATGCTAGCACACCTCTCTCGTATCTTATCTAAAAACTATAAATACCTAGATGAGAAGCTTATTTCATATCTTTAATTTCTTTTCTTCATTTGGTTTTACAACTTCTTTATCCCTTAGGTAAGTTAGATTTTTCTTATTTCCTTTATATTTTTTAGTCTTCACTGAATTATGTAATGAGACTTTGTTAAGTGCTATTATGCTTTCATAGCCTAAACTCATTTGGTCGACATAAAGGTGAGTATTTGAGTGATGAATTAAAGTTACTAATTTCTCTTAATTTTTAAGTATATTTTATTAAACCTTAACAATGATATCTTATTAGCAAATTTATTTATTAAATTTAAAACTTAAAATTAAATTAACTCTCTTATTAGATTTAGAAATTATAAATATATTATTTCTCTTAGATAGATTATCATACTTTTGTAAAGCTTATGATAATTCTACCTTATCCAAGGAGGTTATACCTATCTAGAATGATTTTGGGTCATTAAGGATATTTTATCACCTTCATTTATGTGTGTTACATCTATCCCTCAAGGGATTATGACATGATTTACAGGCATGTTTAATATCTACATTAAACTTATCTTACAGGGGATTATGATGTAGAGGTGTATTTCATTTCTTTTCCATGTCCAAATATTATGCTTGTTCTACAAGAGATTACAATGAGTGTATGTAGTTAACTATTTACAGTTTTCTTTTTTGTTTATAAAATACATAAAAATTTTAAAAGTTTAAAAATATTATTTGTTCACCATGGTAAGAAATGTTTATTCTCTTGTATTAGAATCAACAATTATCTTATTATTAAAGGAAGTTTGGGGGTACAATTCATAGATTAGATCATTTATGTGTACACCTAAACATATAGCCAACACAAAACTTAAGTAGAACTTTATAACTTACCATTACTCATTAGAATTGAACCTATCACTTAGAGTTTCTAAATCAAAATTCTTACCACTACATTAACACATGATGGTAGATTAAGAAAAATCATCTCACATGGGTTGGTAATAAGCAAGGAATACTAAAGTGTCCACCCATTAAAAAAGGTTGTTTAAGTGAAGTATAGGACACTTAAGGGTGTAGCATAGTGGTCAAAACACTCATTTCTTGATTGGGATGTTGCTGCTTCAATTCTTGCCTCCCTAGCTTTGTAGTGGGACACTCTTATTTCATGGGTCACATGCACCCCATTATATAGGTATGGGTTGATGTCCATTTCTTAAAAATATTTTTTTTAAAAAAAAAGGTAGGAAAAGCAACAAAATAGTAGATTGAAACATACTTGGTAGGCAAGAATAAAGAAAGATATCCAAGATTTCACTAATAATGTAGTCAACCCCATGTAGTCAAGACAAGGCTAGGAGAAGGATGATAATTTCAAGTTATCCCACTATTAAGAACTTGTTATTAGGTTTAACCAATGAGAGCTAGCTCAAGTGGTTAGCTATTGTTTTACAAGAGGTTGTTAGTTTGAATCACACTTGAGCTATTATTATGTTCTTAAATTCTTTTATAGTATTATGTTAGCCACATGAATTGAGGTGCATTAATAGTCAAATTATTAGCATAGAAACCCTAACTTATAAGTTCATTTATGATAATTAATGTTGAAATATGTATTTTTTTTTAAAGAATAATTCTAAAACTATTATGAAATTTAATTAAAATGCAAATGCAAGTAAAAATTCAATTTAAATTTAATATTTTAGTAATATCATGTATTTAGTACATTACCTTCTAGTAATATTATGTGCATTACATAAAACTTTTGGAGTAAGAGCTTTGCTAGTACATATTAGAGCAACTTTTCCCTTGTATTTTATTTAGGGTAAAATTTGATTAAATTTCAATGTGAAAATACTATTACTTATATGAGGTGTTAAGAACTTGAAATAAGGAAAACATCAGTAAACCCCAAGATTTTATACAAGTATATTGTAATGATAGAAAACATCGGTTGCTGGAAACACCAAGGATATTTCTGTGTACACAGTTTTAACCCTGGATCCGCGCAAGAGCCGTGCTAGAGAAAACAAATCCGAGGTGCCCTGAACAGTCTTGTCGATTAGATAAGGACTTACTTAATCAGTAAACTTGTCAACGATCATGTAACAAGGAGATGATTTGATGTGAAAAAATATTATCGATTGACGAGAAAACGAGATCTGCTCCAAGATTAGATCTTGAAGGAAATGAAGGCAATGTAAATTATGAAAAATGGTTGTAAAATTCAATGTAAACAAGGTGCAATGAATTGAATTTGGAAATGTACAACCCCAAGATTTGGGATCCACCTTATAGATAAATATGATGAATACAACAGGATTTACAAGCAGACTTCGGTTTGGATGAAGTGTCTGCCACCAACAAGAAGCTATTTAAAGATTAAACAAGCAAAGGCCAATCTACCTTATTCACTAGCCAATCTGCATGCAAGGGAGTCAGGCTCGAAGAAAAATTTTTGCTAACTTGGAGTCTCTAGTCAAAAGCTTCTCTCTGTCACCGTCGATGCTCTTCTATTGCCAATTCTTTCTCGTCGTCTCACCAATTCTTTGTCAAAAATTTTAAAAATTGTCAACCCTTTGAGCGTTGTCTGCTGGGGTATTTATAAGATTAGGATTAGGAGAAAAACACGATTTAGATGTTGCATTTCCTAGGCCCAAAAAATACCATTGACCTAATGTGCTATAGCTGAAGCTTGTGGCGCTACGTTGTGCTACGCTTTGAAGTGTAGTATAGCGTAACCACCCTTTAAGAGGAAAATTCATTTGACCTTGTCTCTTGCACTAAATAAACTATCCCGTGACTATGTTGTGATACGTTGGGAAGTGTATCGTGGCATAATGACTACTACTACCTGAATTTCATTATCTTTGTTGCTGCAGCTAAGTCAACTATGTTGCTTGCGTTATGCTATGTTACGTTGTGTTATGCTGCATAGCATAACACGACGTAATATGGCAAAAGTTAAGATTTTAAAAATGGCTAACTTGTGAAGTTGAAGTATTATTGCTACGCATCCCTTGTTCTGTTCTATTCTCCTGGAGTCTACTATGCTGAGCTACGTAGTGTAGCATAGTAAGCCCTTAGACGAAAAAAGAAGACTTGCTGAGATGTGCCACTCATGGAAATCCTTGCCTAAACTTCGAGACTCTATTGAATCATCGAGTTCTCAAAATTTCATGGTGTTTCAATGGCCCCTCTTTGTTGACATTTGGAGGGCTTGCCCGAGAGATGTCGACAAAGAATAAGAAACACCACAGAGGTAAAGACGCCAACATCGTCCATCGGCTACTGCTCAAATGTTGCTCTGTCAATCCTAGAAGTGCAAAGGTTGGAAGCATAAGGAATATGAGAGGATTCTACAATTGTGAGGAAAGGAGGTTTGAGGAAGACTCAAGCATTAGCAAGATACTTTGCAAGCATGTTATCAGAAAATTCAACAATTTCTTAACACAATTCAAATGAACAAAAATGCCATGAAAGTAACTAAACACCCACCCTTATACAAGTGTGTGTTTTTGTGATCAAGTGTTTTGTTTTTTTTTTTTTTTTTTTTTTGTCATTCCATTTGTTCTCTAGAGTCTGGTGATGTAAGAATATTATCATTGATTCAATGGAAGGGGGATTGATACATGAAAATGCTAATAAGAAGGGCCTTGTATACAAAGATTTGCTTTTCTGAGCTTGAGGGACCTTGCACTGGAATTATTATTATGCTAGATGGGAGAAAAAACTTTCCTATAGTATTTGATATAGTTGTTGCAACTACAATCGGCATCAAACAAAGATCTTTGTTCTACAAATACTGCATGACAATAGTCATGTTTGACTCCATTAATTTTACTATTACTTTTTTTAAAAGCTTGAGCTACCTGTGTCACTGCCCCTGCTACATGTCTCGTAGATGATGATGGTTTGATTTCCAAAACCTATATTACTAGAATTTTCAAAATCATTCTATCATATGTTATCAAATGCTCTCTACTCATAATATCACAAAAGTTTGGAATCAATAATATAATGCAGGTACCTTATTTTGAATATTCGCCATGAGAAATGGGATGGCACCTGCTCCACCAAGCTTGCTTGCACTCAATACCTGCAAAAGAAGAATGGCAAATGTCAACATGAATATTGCTAAAATATTGAATACCACACATAAATCTTCAGCAAAATTTGGGACAATACCGACCTTTAATTGCAATTGAAGAAACTTAACATAGACTATGATCTCATCCAACATGGATGCCTTATCAATCTATAAAAAAGGCAACAACTTTATTAATAAAGGCTTCAATGTTTGAAAACTCAGGATTGTAAGTTGGTTTTAACAAGTAAAAAGAGATTATATTAATAAAATAATATTTAAAGTATAACGAGATTAGGTTTGGGATCTTAACCATCAACCAAGGTTCAAGTTCTTAATAAAAAGTTTAAAAAATCATGTAAGGTACAAATCTAATCCTAACTACATTGGTTTCTTCTTTGCATTTAAACATAGACAAATCATACGAGAGGTAGAACATGAATGATAATTGAATTGATTTCTACTCAAAAGTAAAGTAGAAAGAATCAATCCTCTTTAAAATGCAAGCTATGAAGCAACACAAAATAGTGTGATTTCAAAATGAATAATTATGTGAGCAAACACCAAATGTTGCATATAGGTAATCCATGGAAAATGCCAAGAAGTGATAATATAGCTTAGAATAAGTTCTACATAGGCTGGATGATAACTCCTCGAACCATTCTTTCCCTTGATATTATTAAATGTCATGTTGATCCATGCAACCACAGATTGGATCAAGGTTAGCCATCTTACCAAGAAGAGATTAGATCCTGGGAGTCCTCTGATTTACTTGGAGACTACCAGAAATGAACCATGTAAGGCTCTTTTGGCTTCAGGTTTCAGAGTTAACTTGATTTTGCAAGAAATGTACAAAGCCTACAATCTTCCTCCATTAAAAATGAGCAACATTAGATTGGAGCTAGTAGACCAATTCAACACTATTTCTTTGAGATTGGTAGAAGATATTGTGACCATAGTTTGTGGGTGATCCTATCCTACTGATTTTTTGGTAATCCACATGGAAATAGCAAAGGGGACTTCCCTACCATCATGGGAAGAGCATGGCTAAGCATCATAGATGCAAGGTTGGGTATCAAAGACATTTCTTTAAAGATTTCAAGGAAATTGAATTTTGGAAAAATCAAAAAGAAGAGAGTTCTATGTATTGTGTATAGTAAGATGGTGCCACTATGTGTAAAGACTATGAATCATCAAAGACACATCACTTCAGGCATGTAGTCAATGTGTAGAAATCATAGAAAATTAAAGGTGCTTGTATGCAACAATCACTAAACAGTAGGATACTTAGTGGTTGACCATAGATAATGAGGCTGGATCGACAACATGCATGAAACTAGCTAAGAGTCTCACAATTTCATATGTTGATAGCATGGAAAAGTTAAAGCAAATACATCACTAACTCTTTGATGAAAAATGGAAATTGATTAGGAAGAGTTGGAGATCTCATAAGCTTTCAAATAAGAGCTCCTTGAGTTAAAGGCTCTATAGGCAGGAATGGAATATGGTTTCTTAAACAATGACAAGCTAGTTATTATTAATGCCACACTTCCTCCTACAAAAAAGAGGAAATTGCTGGAAGTTGTGAACAAATGGCCAACAACCTTTGCTTGGTCATATCATGAGTTGATAGGAATTAATCCTAGGATATTCCAGCATAGAATTTATACAAACTCCTTCATTAAATCAAAGAGACTGTTGCAAAGATGCTTGAACCTAAAACTTAAGAAAATCATCAAAGAGGAGATTGAATAACTTCTCAAGGCATAGTTCATTTATCTAATTGTGGATAGCAAGTGGATTATCTTGTTTGTTATTGTTCCCAAAAAGGATGAAAATGGAGAGTTTGTATAGACTTTAGAATATTGAATATGGTAACTTACTAAGATCATTTTCCATTACCATTTATGGATCAAGTGCTAGATACCATTGTGGGGCATTGTTACTACAAGTTTCTAGATGGTTATAATGGTTATAATCAAATCCAAATCGTACTAGAGGACTAGGTCAAGACAACATTCACAAGTCCTTTGGGAACTTTTACATATTGAAAGATGCCCTTTAGCCTATGCAATGCTCTCTTCATATTTCAATGATTGGTCCTTAGTATCTTTCAACAATAGATTTGTAATGACATGGAAGTCTTCATGGATGACTTCTCTACCTATGGGGCTACATTTGAGCAAGCGTTGGACTACCTTGAGCAAGTTCTTAGAAATTATGTGGAGACAAATTTGAGGCTCAACTAGCATAAAAGCCACCATATGATCTAAGAGGCCATTGTCTTGGGGCATTGAATTTCAAACAAAGGGATCAAGGTGGACCCATAGAAAATAAGCATCATCCAAGAAATAACTAGATAATCCAAAATAGTGAAAGATTTGAGATCATTCCTTAACCACACTAGTTATTATAGGTGCTTCATTGAAAACTTCTCAAAGATCGTCAAACTATTGGTAGAATTTACAAAGAAAGATGTACTGTTTATCTAGACCAAGAAATGCAAAAGTGCATTCCAAAAATTAAAAAAAAAATCTTGTAGGAAATCCAATTCTATGAGCACTAGACTAGTCCAACTCACTTCACCTCATGATGGATGCATCCAACTATGCCTTTGGGGTCATTCTTACATCAATGGACAATCAGAAACATCCATATTACATACACTATGTAAGCGGAAGTATTGTGGGTGCATAACTCAACTACACACCACTAAAAAAGAGCTTATGATAGTGGTGTATGCGTTAGAGAAATTCAAGAACTATGTTCTTAGATAAAAATGTTTTGTGCACATTGACCATAGTGCCATACAATTCCAGATAAACAAGCCAATAGTAAGGCCCTATGTCATGGGGTGACTGGTGATCCTTTAAGAGTTGTATTGGATGGTGATTGACTAAAAGGAAACCAAGAATGTGGTTGTTGTCTGCTTGTCTCAGTTAAGATGGAACAAAAAATGGATAAGGCTACTATTCAATCAATTTCCCACTGAACGCTTCTTTGTTGATGCTATTAATGCTCAAGATCCTAATGAAATGAGTTGGTATGCTAACATCCCCTCTTATCTACTCACCTAGGAGATGTCATAGGAATGGGACCATAATAAGAAACAACAATTTCTTCATTAGGCCAAATACTTTATAGAAATCAATGGCAACCTCTACAAGAGTTATGCAAATGACCTTGTTCAATGGTATGTCCCTAATACAAATCAACTTCAAGTCCTCTAGGATGCACATGAAGGTCTTTGTGGGTGCCATATGTTGGGAGGAGGATGACCATTAAGATCCTTGTGGTAGGATATTATTCGCCCACATTCTTGGATGCTCATCACTTCTTTTGTTCCTATGATTGGTGCCAACATCATGGAGTGATGACCGCATGCATGAAAGGGCTACAATAGTGGATCCAACCACTGGAGCCTTTCAATCTTTAGGGGATTGATTTCATGAGGTTCATCAACCCTATTCCAAATGAAAATGCCTACATCATCATGGCTATTGACTATTGTACCAAATGGGCTAAAGCTACCATCATCATTAATTATTCATCCTCTACGATGACATCGTTTGTACAAAAAAATGTTATCAATAGGTCCACAAGCACTAATTTTTGATAATGGGTCACACTTTACAAGTGTTATTTTTTGAAAGCTCATGCAAAACTTGGAGGTTGAATATAAATTAACAACTCCATACCATCCCCAAGATAATGGTTAAGTTGAGGTCACTAATAGGAAAATTACTACAATACTAACATGAATAGTTAGTAAATATTGTAAGAACTGGAGTAGTAAACTCAAAAATGCTTTTTTGGGCTTATTGTTAAACATGGAAAGTTCCTATTAGGTATTCTGCCTAGGAGCTAGTGTATGGAAATTTCTAATGCTTTCCATCCAAGTTGAGCTCCCTACACTTTTAACAACTTGTAACCTTGACTTACACTTAAGTCTAGCCCAAAAAGAAAGATTGATGAATCTCAACATGTTAGAAGAGAATATATTAGTGGCCTTGTCATTGAATGTAGTGCACAAGATACATAACAAACAACATCATGACCTTAAGATATGGAAAGTAATGTTTCAACTAGGAGATAAGGTGCTCTATTAGAACCCATGCATGTACCTCAATGTACCAAATTTCAAATGCTATGGAAGGGTCCTTGCATCATATATGAAACTTTCTCATCTAGGGCCATGAAGATATACCATCCTGATAGCCCAAGTAAGAGATTTTTGGTTAACAACCAACAACTTAATCCTTTCCTTGAATAAAAAATGACCAGTGGAAAGAATATCTCAACTGATGATCAGGCGTGCACAATCTTTCAGATCTCTCCTTTCCAACTCAATCATATGAGGGAGATTTCCATATATGCTAATAATTATATGAGTGGCTCCTCAATTTTTCAACATTTTTGTTTTACACTATTTTTTATATGTTTCCTATTTTCTTGAACAATTTTCAATTTTTTCTATATATATTTTGATTTAACTCGACTTTTCTTACATTTCTTCTTTTTCTTTATTACCATCAGGACTTTGATGTTGAACACCACTACTAATTAATGGTGGTTTATTAAATTGTATTATTTAGTTGACTGCAAATGATTGGATTTCATGCTAGAATTTTGACATTGATTAATGGAACATTGGTTTTCTGATGATATTAGGTAATGAGTTCATGTCATCCACCCATTTCACACACCTCTATGGTGTTTCCTGGTTTTGCAAATATAAGATTCCTTCTTAATAATGACTTATAATGAATTTTTAACCTTAGTACTTTCCAGACTTGGAACAAATCAAGTGGATGAACAAGGGTATGGCTTTAAGGGGATTTTTCACCTTTTGTACCTACCTACCATATGGAGTTTCATGAGTATTCCCATTGATTTCTCACCATGTTTATGTCGACCAATAAATAAGAAGCAATGTCTTTACATAGTTTGTTTTCCATAAATAAAATAAATTTAAAAACTATGGGAATTTAGAGCACACTCCTTAGACACAATAACAAGATACAAGCACTAGTTATGTGACTAGAAAGATATGTTACCCATGCTCACAGGCATTCCTCTAACTAAGGCCCTCTTCACTTTCTACTTCTCTTTTCTTTTTTCTTGGGAATGATGAGTGATCTTTGGTTGTGTTCCTGTATTCTAGGAGGGTAGAATGATCTCAATGTGCCAATGCAAAGTCATTGGAAGCGGATGGTCTTGACTTCAACTAAGGATGGAATACTATCAGGTCATACTAATCACATCATCTACAAGGAACTTCATGTGATCATGATGCAGAACTCTATTCCATACTATCCCTCTCATCCTCCAATTCTTTTCATTTGTCACCTCATTACCTATTATCATGTTTTATAGATGGGTCCATTTTGAGAGGTATTCATTCTTTGATGGTTTCTTCAGTGATTTAGTTTTTAACAATCCATGATCATTAATCATCCTTGGGGTCCATGGACTCCTTGGTATGAGGGCATGCAAGGGCATTAAGGGCATGAGCCTACTATAGGAAGGACCCACTTACATCCTCTTTGGTTGGGATGCTTAAATTTCCCATCCCTTAGGTATTTTTCTTTCAAAACCTTTGTTTTCCACCTTGAAACATCCATTTTT
>MNCI01023352.1:58105-68720 GCA_015680685.1 Gnetum montanum | reverse complement strand
GGGGGGGGGGGCTGTCATCCCCGTTGTCTCTGCAACCAGGCCAGCGAAACTACCGATGATCCACAACAAATTGCGCATGAGCTGACACAATACTGGCGCGGGATTTGGGCTAGGTGCCCCACCACGCCCATCTCGGTTCTCGTACAGTGTGTACTGAGCGAGCACGACAACGTGCGGCTGCTGGTCCTTTTCTCATGGTCGGAGCTATCACTAGCATGCCCGGCGGCAAAGCACCTGGTCCTGATGATTGGAGCCTTGAATTTTTTAAAACGTTCATAGATATTGTGGGACCCAATATTCTAGATGCGTTCAATCTTATGTTGGCCAGGAGACAGGTTTGAAGGGAACTCAACTGCTCCCGCATTGTGTGCATCCCAAAGCAGTCTGACACACACCGCCCAGAACATTTCCGCCCCATTGGGGTTTGCAATGTTCTCATTAGGATCTTCTCCAAGCTGTTGGTGAGTTGGCTTGTGCCGCTCATGCCTAGGCTGGTGGGGATCAACCAGGCGGGGTTCGTGCAAGGACGGCCCAAGAAAGAACCCCCAGAGAAGCTGAAACCTACCCTGCTGCAGGCATCCCCGCAGGCAGGCAGGCATCCACCCCCTGGCTCAACAAGCATGATATCCCAACCAACAGGCGACAAATCGTGGCGCCCCACCCCCCCACGGGCCCCCCTCCATCCCACCGCTAGCTACCTTCTGGGGGAATTCTGTCTGGAATTATTCTCTTGGACGATGTGTATGCTTGGTCCCGGCTACCTAAGCCCCGCCGCGAGGCGGCGCCGGTTTTCCTCAATCATCTGAGCGATGCCCGTCATATGATCCTTGAGGACGCCTTCAATCCAAAGCAGCGTCTGGATCGGCGACTGAGGAGGGGGGTTCGGGAGTTGCCCCCTTGTGTTGCTTGTGGTAGTATCATTTTCCGTTGGCGATTCCTCCTGTAAGGGCTGTCTTGGCAGGTTCTGTTCGTGAATAGCTTCAGGGGGTTGGATCGTGGTCCCCTCATCGGACCCACGGCACTTTCGCTTCCGTGGCTCTTGAGGATCCGATGGTTGGGCAGGCAGGGTGGGAGTGTTGGCCAACCACAGGGTGCGAATCACCCCGGGATGTCTGCCAGGTTGGCGCCTTCGCAGAGACTTCCAGAGAAACAGCGGGAGATTGATGGGAGTGTCGTCGCGCATGCATTGAAGGAATTTAAAGTGCACCCCATTCAGTTTGTGGTGCGAGCTGGAATGGATGAAACAACGCTCAACCAACTCCACCGCCGCCTTCCAATCGGACGAGAGGGTCGTCCCCCTGATATGTCCACTGGCCATCTTCGGGATGGGGCCCTGGAAGAAATCGATAGCGGCCGCATGCGAACCAGCTATCGGGGGGATGTGAGCATCGCTGATGGGCGCCCCGATCGCAGCCGCGACCGACGCAACCGTGATATGAATCTACCGCCCTCTAAACACGGTAGTCTCCTTGCCCCAATTTGTGTAAAAGGGACAGGTGTCAAACTTTGGGTCAGTGGCCATTTTGGGCAAAATTTGAGTCCACCTCATGCAGGAGGCCCAGCGCCAAATAGCGGTCACTGGTGGTTTGAGGTGGGTATGCGGGTCCATCGCGGCAGTAATTTCATGCCAGAATTTCCTGAACCTGCCAGATAACACAGTCAGAGGAGGGAAGGCCGCGCCTTTAAAGATGCATTCATTTCTGGCCTTCCACAGAATCCAGAGTGCTGCCAGCGTCGGCGAGTTACCGAAAACACTTGGGTGATGGAGACCCGCCGTATGCCAGAATTGTCTGGTCACGTGGCACTCATGCATGAAGTGCTGTAACGTTTCTGTATTTTGATTACACAGGGGGCAATGGTTACTGATTGCCATGCCCCTTGACTGCAATAATGCCCGGATGGGGAGGGCATGGTGGAGGATTAGCCACCCAAACATCTTGATTTTTATCAGGAGGATTCCCTTCCAGAGTTGCATCCAGCGCGGATCAGTCGGGAACTGCTTCTGGAGGTACTGTCGAGGATGCAGGGGGATCTCATAAACATTGCCTAGCGACCTTACGTGAGCGCACAGCTGTCTCTAGATGTGAGAGTCGGAGCCAGCCGCCGTCCAGGGCCTATACTTCTGCTGAGAAATTTGCGCCCAGAGGGAGGGATCTTCCTGCGTGGTGGAGAGCCGCCGTATCAGCCTTTGCCTTCCTAAGGCCACTTCAACCTTAAAAGGAAGGATGCCAACCCCCCCGGTGGTGTGGGGCCGCACGGTTTTGGTCCACTCCACCAGGTGCATCTTTTTTCCCCCTTTTCCACCCGACCACACGAAGTCGCATATTATAGTATCGATTTTTGTGGCGACTCCAGAGGGCAGGGAGGCCATCGAGGCAGCAAACCTAGCCATGGCACCCAACACAGTGGCCGCCAACACGATTTTCCCTTTTTGAGACAGGAAATGATTCGTCCAGTGGGTCGTGCGTTTTTGAATTCTCATAATGAGGGGCTGCTAGGTTTGCCGTCTGTGCCAGTTGTGGATGGGGATGCCCAGATATTTGTCTTCCGCCTCACCTGGTAGGATCCCCAGGATTTGAATAATCTTGCTGTGCACCGAATGATGAGTGTGCGTGAAATACAACGCGGATTTCCCGGAGTTTGTCGTCAGTCCCACTTCCCGCTGGAATCAATCTAGCGCCCTCATTAAAGCCCTGACCTGCGGCACGGCGGCCCGGATGAAGATCATGGTGTCGTCCGCGTAATGGGCGGTGAGACAAGGGATACCATGCAGATCCAGTCCCTGGACACCTTCCTCCGCACAGTAGATTTGCAGGAGGTCCATCAGCATTAGGAAAAGGAGCGGAGAGAGGGGGTCGCCTTGACGGAGCCCGCGTCTGGTCCCATGGAAGCCCCACAAGTGCCCATCAATATCCAGGGAGTACCGCCCTCCCTGTTGCATCTGCAGGCAGAGCTCCACAAAGGCCATGTCCAGGCCTTTCGCAAGCAGCATGTTCTGCAGGGCTGCCTAACTCACGAAGTCGTAAGCCTTGGTAATGTCGAGTTTGATGCAGAGGCCTAGGAATTTAGCAACGCAGAGGGAGTGCTGAATTTCCTGCAGTAGCAGGACTTGGTCTTGAAGATGGAGGCCCTTCATAAAAGCAGCCTGGTTTTTCCCCACCAGTCGTGGCATGAGGGGTCGAAGCCTAGCCACGAGCATGCGAGAAAACAAACGCAGAAGCGAGTTGCAGAAACCGATGGGACGGAAATGTCCTCGGGATGTGGGCTTCTCCGTCTTTGGCAGCAAGACCACACGGGAGCAATTTATTTCTCTGCGAACTTGACGCCATGCCAGCATGTGGTTGAAAGCGTCGAGCAGGTTCGCCCCCAGCACATCCTCGAATTCTAGGAAAAATTCAATGGGCCATCCGTCCAGCCCTGGCGCCTTATCTGCAGGCATATCCCGCAGCGCGGTACGAAGCTCCTGACGCGAGAAGGGTTGCAACAGCCGCGAATTATGAACTTGGTTTAAGGATTTGTGTACAGGCACAGAAATCGGGTCTGTTGACTGCCACCTCCAGACCTGCTGCCAGTAGTGCAGTAGTCTGTCCGCACCTAAGTGTGGGTGCGTTTGCTCTCCTTGCAAAAGACATTGCAGCGGACATTGACGATTTCCATGGTACTCCTTCGCTGCGGTGAAAAAGAATTTCGTGTGCTGATCCCTTGCCCTCAGCCACTGCACCCGGGCCCGTTGACACCAATATTCTTCCTCTTCGCGCAGCAGTAGTTGTAATTCCACCTGGAGGGCGAGCTCCTCGCAGTTGTGGTCCGCTCCCTGCTCCTGTTGTGTCTAAATTGTCTGCAGCTTGGCCTGGAGCCGACATCGGTTTCCTTTGAAACTATATTTTTCCTCTGTGTCGAGATTTTTAATTTTCTGTTTCAGGGTCTTTAACCCGTTTTTCAGGAAATCGCGCGGGTCCCCCAAGTTTGGGTAACCTTGCCAGATGTCCTGCACCAGCGCGCCCAGCCACGTCTTATGGAGCCAGGTGCGCTCGAGCCGAAATGGGCGGGGGCACTGAAACTCGTCACTGTCCAATTGGCAGAAGATAGGCTGGTGATTAGAGGCCATTCGCACCCCACCGTAAGCGTGGATACCCTAGTTGGTCAGCAGCGCCTTGCGGACCCACACCCGGTCAATCCGGGATTGGACCCACGCGGTGCCTTGTCTGCAATTGCTCCAAGTGTACCTGCACCCCACGATTTCGATGTTGGCGAGGTCATTTCGTTGCAGCAACGCGTGAAATTTGGGTGCCCCTGGGGGCTCCACCATGGTGTCTCTGGTCTTCTCCCAGCTGTAGAGCCCTCGGGAAACTGAGCCCCATCACCAACCAGAGCGTGATAGTAGGGCTTACTCGTCATGTGTGGCTTGGCTTCCCGTCTTGTCTCCTCCAGCCCTTCCCCCTGGAGTCCGCCATCAATTTTTCCCGTGGCCCTTCGGGACCGGTTAGCGGCCGACCATTTGCTGCAGTTTGACCTTGAGTCCTACCCTCCGTAGGGGGCCTGTCCCTGCGATCTCCTCCCCCCCCCCCCCCCCCCCCCCCCGATGCCCTGTCTCGCCCTTGTGTGCCGGTGGTTTCCTAGTGGCGACGCGTCCTTTTTTTCCGATTAGATGCCACCCGCCCTTTGGTGCTTTTGCGGCACGATCGTGAAGGGCCGGGTCGCCCCCCGAACGAGAGTCCCGCGTCAGGGGCGGGGTCCTCGGTAGGTTTTCAAACTGAACGCGGACCCGCTCCTCGCCGAGATCGGAGTCCAGCACCAGCTCCTTGATCTGTTCCTTTGGTTGAAGAGGCCGCCACATGCAGAACCGCGCGAACCCCAAGTGTTCCATGACCTCTCTGAAATGATCGAACTTGATAAACTCACCGAACAGCTTTGTAAGCGATTGTAGGAATTCGGTTGACCAGTATTCTAGTGGGAGGTCGTATAACTGTACCCAAACCGGTGCCCGTTCAAACAAGGCCGGGTCTCGGTGAGCCCCCGGGCACCAAGATGCCAGAGCTAGGCCCCGTGCCCCATAGAACCAAGGTCCCCCCACGCTAGGGAGGCAAAACAAAACAGGAGACGATCGTCTGCCAGGCATTTGACCGTCATCGTATCCAACCCCCACGCTGCCCGTGCCCAGCGCCGGATCAGATCTAAGCGTGGCCGTGCCCCTTCCGACACAAACTTGCCAATCAGGTTGCGCTCCAAACTTTCCAGAGTGGCTATGTTTGGGCGCCGGACTTTGATCCTCAGCGCTGGTCCTTCTTTGGAGGACTCACCAAAGTCTCTGGTCTTCCGCCTCTCATCTGACTTCATCGTGTCTGCCGATCCTGCTGTCCCGCCTTGGGCCGTCTTGCTTGCATCCACGCAATGGACTGTCCCGCTTGCCTCTGTTCCTATTGCTGCGCAGTGAACCGTCCCGCTTGCCTCTGCGCCCATCATTCTTCTGATTGTCTTCATTGTTTAAAGAGTGACTTTATTTGCTCAATTTCAGTTTCAATTACAGCTTCAATAATCTTTGATTTGAGTTAAGTTTGTGTAACTAACGAAGGATCTGGATATGATTTCCTTTGTTTCTTTAAAATTAATATTAGGCCTCAAGTTAGGGTGTGCGTTAGTGTCCTTTAAAATATTTAATCTGTAACTTGTTTAATCAAGAGAAGTTTGTAGACAACTAAGATTATAGAATCAAATTCAAAAGTGTTAATAACATGTATTACTGTTTGGAGCCATCATTTCGAAATATCATGGTAGATATTTATCCAAGTGCACTATACCCCGGTAATCATTATTACTAATGATTTCTAAACAACACATCGTTTCCATCTTTTGCTTAGCTTTCTCCTGCAAACATAAACCTGTCAACCTGCAACCCGCTAACGTTATCCTTAGTTTTTATGCTGAAATTGAAACAAGCAGGGCATGTCAAAAGTTTTTATGCTGAAATTGAATCAAAGGCATGTCGGTGAACACATTTGGTAATTCGTTTTCCTCGTTTCTCTACTTACAAGTGCCTTTTACGTACGGCAGGCTATTTACAGACCATAGCTAAGGTTCCTGTGTACGGAGAAAAAGAGCTCTCTAGTCTATACAAGAGAAAAGAAAGCATGGTTGGCGGGACAGAGAAAATGCCAAAATTCCTATCCATTTCTTATGGATGGAAAAAACTGCTTCGTATCTTTGTTTGATTGGCATTGTGTATTTAATAATCAAACATTTTCAAATCTCAAGACTTTCTATGGCTACTTACCTGTACCAGTGTACAGACACTGAATAGCGACACATTTGGTAACACTTCCTATGGCTACTTACCTATGGCTACTTACCTGCAGTAGTGTACAGATATTGGATAGCGATTTCAAAAACTTCATAGCCTTGGAAAAATGGTCCATTTAGGGAGACAACACGGTCCTGGTAGAATACGTATTGGTGGAGCAATCAGGCCCAGACACCATAGGTACCATGGTAGCATCTCCAAGTAAAAGAATCTTATACGAGATTGACAAGAAAGCTTTTAGATGTAAATGTAGATGTAAATGTGCATACATGGTGGCATCTCCAAGCATATGAATCTGATACGAGGTTGACACGAATGGAGCTGTAAATGTGCATACAGCTAATTCGGTTGCATCACCAACCATCAGTAAGTAGCAATGGATCTAGGTGGTCTTTCATGGTATTATGGAAAAGAAAGAAAATAGAGCAACTAGCATCTTTTATTTATTATTTAATTGTTAATTTTATATTTTGCAGAAATCCAGTTGATTTGTTACAATAGTATCAGGAGCACCTGTAATTTTTTTGCTCATAACATATATATTTTTGCCATGGATTTCAGTTTCATTTTAATATTTTTGAAGAGTTTGTTCAGTGTTTCAGGGTAATAATCAAGAGTGTGAGAATGAAATTTGCATGGCAAGTGGTGATGAGATTTTTGATGAGTTTTGTTGCAAGTAGTCGATTTTTAACTTCTCGGATTGATTTGGGCATTCTTGATGATGCCAAACGCATAGTGCTACCGCAGTTACATTTACGATTCGCCATTTTAATGCCAAACAGCTTTTTAACTCGTAGGCGGCACATTTAAGAAACCAGGGATGGATAAGCTGATAATTTCGAAAAAGCAAAGCCTTGCGCAGAGGTGCAGTAGCATAGCCGTAGTTGGTGTTCGAGCGCAGCTGCAAAGGCTCACGACCGAAGTATTTTTGCCTTCGTCACACAGCCAAATCGATTTGAGCGTACAGTACTGATTCTGGTTCTGGGTCTTCTCCGCCTCTTCCTTAATACAT
Organism: Gnetum montanum; assembly: GCA_015680685.1. Classification (NCBI taxonomy): domain Eukaryota; kingdom Viridiplantae; phylum Streptophyta; class Gnetopsida; order Gnetales; family Gnetaceae; genus Gnetum; species Gnetum montanum. The sequence goes on along the minus strand of MNCI01023352.1, from coordinate 61,410 downwards.
CCACCTGCATCAGGTTAGACCGTTAGACAGGGATGGTCAACCAGAGAGAGAGGCTTAGAGCGGAAATTAGCCATGGAAAATCCTATTTTACCAGTTAGATTTAATTCCGGCAACACCGAGTTAAAAGAAATTCATGAACTGATATGGTTTTCGCTATTGCAATTTTTTAAAAAAATAAATCTTAAATCTAGAATTCCTTCCACAGGCATTTTTAAACTCACCCTTCTCTCTGTTTTTCCGGTTCCGGAAAGAATCTTATAGAGCAATGCTGTTGAGTAGAATCGGTTTTTCACGGAAAGAATATTATGAGCAGAATCCGGCAAAGTTTTTTCTTTTAATTCAACCTTCTATATTGTAGGGTGGGTTTTCTCCGGGAAGAATCTTACCGTTACGGTAAGTCTTGATTAGACTTGGCTGATATAAAGATTGAATTTAACCTATGTATTAATTAAAAATGATGAATCCAGGATTCTCAGGTGCATAAGTATATGCAAAGATTAGGATGGGTCCGGAGGGGGAGAAGTGAATTAAAAAAATTAATAAAATATGTAAATTATATTTTTTTACATTTTACATTTATTAAATATTATTTCTAATTTAATTTAAATTAAAAGTATATACAAAGAATCCTGTGACCTTTTATTCATCCTCATGCTTCCTGTTGGCAGAAGTTTTCTAGGATAAATCCCTTAAGCATAGAATTATATTGGATATAGAAAGAAAAATAAATAAATATCAATACATATTATTTTATTTTTCTATGGTCAAGCTTACAAATGCACATTGTTACTTAGAAATAACAAATGACTATCAATGCAAATAAATAAAGATGCTTAGAAAATTTAGAAGTTCTTTAACACATTTTTATTTGTGATTCAAAAATTGTACAAAGAGGCATGTATTCAGTTAACAAAGGGGAAAAAATAATTGCAAATAGTAATTCTATTAATGTAAAACAAGAATCTCTTTCTCCTACTTTTTCTTGGAATTGGCAATCATCATCTTAATGCCAAGCAATTATCAAAATTTCTTGTTATTTTTATACAATGTGTGATCTTTTTAGATTAGGAATTGACTAAAAATAATATAACTTTACTAGAGTATTTTCAAAAGAGTGGCTTCTATGCATTCATAGCCACAAGAGGAAGGATAAAGCAAAAAATAATGGTCACAAACTTGCACTTGTTCAGTCTCTTCAAGAAACTCAACAAGTTAATTGAGTGCAAAATCATTTTGCCAAGATGGTAATTCTACTAATTTGATGAGCACAAACTCAAGTTTCAACTTGTTTTGCTATGCATGAGTACTTTAAAATATTCTTAGCTTAGGATGGTAATTTTACCAATTTGTAGAGGTTGAAAATGCAAGAGAGTATTCATTTCCTCTATTCTCTAACCACCTCTTCCTTATTTTTATTTTTATTTTTTATTCTTTTATAAACTTAAGTTTGATTATTTTCTTTTCTCTTTTGCTTTTCTTAAAAGAAGTTTGTGTAACATGTAACTATTGGTTGATTTAAAAAAGCCTTCTTGATCTAATAGTGCTTTTGGCTCATTAATGAGTTATCTAATATAAAAATTTTAATAATAAATAAATTCTTTGAAGCAGAGGTAATTTGGCCATGGAAGTATACTTACATGAGTAGAGGACTGTACCCATAGTAGTTGTGTGCATGCTTGTACTCTAGATGTCTATAACCAAACATTAAGGTATCACAAAATGCCAAAATTCCCATATCTTTTAATGGTATAAATGTAAGGAATACTCCTGATTTTTTCATCACACCATGCATGGGAGGGTGTGGCTGAAAATCTTAGGGACAAGGGTGAGGCTGAAAATCTTAGGGACAAGAGATGAACCAGCACACTAAACTAGCAATGATAATAGGACTGTTTATCAGCAACCACCACGTAAGAGAGACCTACGCTATCCTTAGGGTCTGTGGATTCATTGATAAAAATTCAAGGACCACTGAATGTTGCCACCTATCTTTAGCTAGAACCAACTCAAATTCAAGGACCACTTCAATATAGCGAAAACAACTAAAATTCAAGGACCACTACAATACAACAAAACAAGAGTGTTTTCATGCTAGAAACATTATCTGTTATCTATACTTTAAAAAGTACCATTAAAGAAATGGGTCACTAGATTTGTCAATTAATTCAAAATCTATAAAAGTTCGCGTGGATTCAGATTAGGATAAGATCGAAACCAGTAAGGACAAGTAAGGACAACACAGTGCCTTCAATTCACGAGGGACTTTAGAGTCGACTAATGCATAAACCAGCAGAGTACTTGACAAGAGTCCTTTCCAGATGAGCCAATTCAGTAAGCGTAACATCGTAACGCTCGTTAAATTAGTAATTGTTTGTAAGTACTTCATGTTAGCAACATGTTCCGAACGTCCCTTAGTGTCCTGCGTTTTGCCATGGTGAATCTGTTGGTCGTTCACGAGATCCACGACGTGGGTAAAGCCTCCATGTGTGACCCTTGGCCTACCTCGATGCCAATAAATAGAGCTCGCTGTTGAGTAGAATTCCATGCACAAACATACCAATTCATTTGATGTTAGCATAAATGCACAGTGCCAAGAAGATGCAGCGGCCTGCAATGATGCGAATTGTAGTTGCTGCTCTGGCTATGGCCATGGCAGTGACTGAGGTGGTCTCTGTTGGGGAGTGTGACTGTGTAGACAAGTTGTGTGATGAGGGCTTCTGCTACAACAGGTGGGGATACTGTGGCATCACCGCTGAATACTGTGCACTTGGTAACTGTCGATGCCAATGCTGGCCTGTCAACCCTCCTCCTCCTCCGTCTCCTCCGAGTCTGCCCGCGAACACGCAGAAATCATTGTTAAGTTAAGTGGTGACTGATCCAACAAGGGTCAAAACCAGTTAGCAGCAGTGAGCAATAGTTAACCAGTAGTTACTGGTTCCAGCAGTTAGAGCAATAGTTAACCAGTAGTTACTGGTTCAGCAGTTAGTGGTTCTGGTGCGTTCTGTAACGGCCCAAAAACGTTCCTGTAATCATAATTGTTTCTAGCAAAAATTATTTAATAACAATTCTCATGCATTTCCTAGGTGTGCTTGCTTAAACGCCACAAAAAGTTGTATCTGTGTTTCTTTTTTCTTCAGTTCTTTATCTGTTCCTGAATTTAACAACTGGTATCAGAGCAACGGATCAGTGGGAGCAATGGCATCCGAGGACGAGAAAGTGTGGATCGACAAATTTGATGGAACAGACTTTAGGTTCTGGAAGATGCAGATTGAAGATTATCTGTATTAAAAGAAGTTGCATGAACC
>MNCI01023352.1:21912-39248 GCA_015680685.1 Gnetum montanum | reverse complement strand
AAACCGTTCTCAAAATTGTAGAGGAGTCTAAGGAGCGAGGTAGTGACTATGACAAAAAGAAAAAGAGGGAAATGGACAATGCACGTAACAAAGGTAAGGGTAAAATGGCCATCACCAAAGAGGTTGTGGATTCTGATATGGACAATGACGGTGGATGTGAGATATGACAATACGACCATCCTAAGGGATGTTGCCTAATAATCTCACATCTACAAGAGTTTGGGGTGTATGCACTTAGCCCACAACTTAACAAACGACAAGCACCCCGATGATTATGTTATCCCCAAGGTAACCCAAGGCACTTCCACCAACCTTTAACGTATTATCCAAGTGGAACTCCACCACAACCTATTGAGCAACACTAGCAGTGGTAATACCCACAGTCATGGGAGATGCCACCACCAAGGCAACAATACCCTTACTGGCAACCGGATTCATATGGCTCCTACGTGTAGCAGCCAATCTCTCCAAATGACTTTGTTGGTCACATGACATCACAATGTTACTACCAAGCTCGGGAGTATTATAGGACTCCTTCTCCTGGGAGAGACAACCCACAGACATACCATCCTCCAAACCCATCCGCAACTCTCACACCAATAGCTCCATCACACCCGCTCCAGCAATGCAAGGGGAACTCCCCACTCAACTACAGCAACGCAATGTCATGAGGGCTATGAATCCTCAACCCGCAGTTGGTTTTGACAACCTTATGAAGAAAATACCTTTCTTCAAAACCAACAGTCTAGCCAAGCCCTCACCATCACAAGCGGTTGAACATTTGAACACCTCCCTATTAAAGAAGGCTTCAAAACCTCCTTCAACCCAAAAATCGAGCTTAACACACATGATTATGTTAACACATGTCGTTACTGACTGGATTAAGGTGGACCACCTTCCTAAGAAATTCTCTGACCCTGGAAGCCCTCTAATTTATCTCCAGGTTGTTGGGAATGAATCATGTAAAGCTCTTCTGGACTCAGGTTCCGGAGTCAACCTAATATCATAAGAGATGTATAAAGCTTGGAACCTGCTTCCATTAAGGAAGAGTAACATTCAACTAGAGCTGGTCGACCAATCCATCACTGTCCCTTTGAGATTGGTGGAGGACATCGTTACCACTATATGTGGGTGGTCCTATCCAACTGATTTCCTAGTGATACGAGTAAACCACAATAAGGGGGACTTCCCAATAATAATGGGGAGAGCATGGCTAAGTACTATAGATGCATGCCTACGAATCTGTGATCTTTCCTTGGAAATATTCAAGAAGAACACTTTTGGAAAAATCAAAGAGAAGAAAGTTCCATGCATCACATACAGTGACACAGGGTGGGATTGCCTGCAGAAATCATAAGTTATGCAAAGTTTAGCATTGCCTGCATGCAATCGGTGTGCACAAGACATTAATATACAAAAGTGCCTGTATGCGACAACCACACGATACGTAGACACCCAGTGGCTGATGGTTGATCAAGAGAGAAACTCACTAACATGCATGGAACTAATTGAGAGAATAACTGGTGCTTACATTGAAAGCATAGATACATTGGAGCAAGTTTGTTTCCAACTTCCAAGCCTTAACCATGAAAACCTCAATTGGGGGAAGTTGGAAATTCTGGAGAGATTTAAACAAGAGCCCCTAGATTTGAAACCATTGCCCACCGGTCTGGAGTATATGACCCTCAAAAATGGAAAACTGATGATTATCAACAGAAGACTTATTCCCAAACAAAAAGAAAGACTGCTGAAAGTAATAAACAAGTGGTCAAAAGCCTTTTCCTGATCATACCTCAAGTTAACTGGAATAGATCCTAGGATATGCCAGCATAGGATTTACACGGACCCCTCCATGAAACCTCGAAAACAACTACAGAGGTAATTGAACCCAAAATTGAAGCAAATAGTAAAAGAAGAAATAAAACAACTTCTTAAGGCTAGGTTCATATATCCCATTGCTGATAGTGAATGGGTTAGCCCTATGGTGATCGTGCCTAAAAAGGGAGGCAAATGGAGGATGTGTATAGATTTTAGGTTGCTAAACATGGCAACATTTAGGGATCACTTTCTATTGCCATTCGTTGACCAAGTCTTAGACAACATTGCAGGGCATCGCTATTATAGTTTTCTGGATGGCTATAGTGGCTACAATCAAATATAGATAGCCCCAGAAGATCAGGCCAAGACAACGTTCACCAGGTCTTGGGGAACGTTTGCATATAAACAAATGTTGTTTGGCTTGTGCAATTCTCCTACCATGTTTCAATGTCTGGTTCTAAGCATATTCCAACAGTAGATAGGAAACAGAGTGGAAGTCTTTATGGATGACTTCTCCACATATGGAACAAGCTTTGATCAAGCCTTGGACCAATTAGAGCAATTGCTAAAACGATGTGTAGAAACTAACTTAAGGCTCAACTAGCAGAAAAGCCATTTGATGGTCCAAGAGGACGTAGTACTTGGGCATAAGATTTCATATTCAGGAATAAAGGTAGATCTAGATAAAGCTAGGGTCATCCAGGAAATCACCCGTCAACTGGAAACTATCAAAGACATTTGGTCATTCCTTGGACACATTGGCTATTATAGGAGATTCATTAAGAACTTCTCCAAGATTGCCAAATCGTTGGCAGAGCTCACAAAGAAGGATGCACCATTCGAATGGACCAGGGAATGTGAATAAGCATTCCAAACTCTAAAATAAAATCTTGTAGAAACTCCTATTCTACAAGCTCCTAACTGGTCCAGACCATTCCATATAATGACTGACGCGTCCAATTATGCCTTAGGAGCTGTACTTACACAGTTAGATGACCAGGAACATCCTTACTACATCCACTATGCAAGTAGTAGTATCACCAGTGCACAACTTAACTACACAACTACAAAAAAAGAATTAATGGCTATAGTGTTTGCACTGGATAAGTTTAGGCACTATGTGTTAGGTTACAAAGTGTTTATCCATATGGATCATAGTGCAATCAAGTTCCTCATGAACAAGCCAACGGTTAGCCCTCGTATTATATGATGGCTGGTAATCTTACAAGAGTTTGATCTAATGATGATTGATCGAAAGGGCATTAAGAACATGGTTGTAGATCATTTATCTCGGTTACACTGGGATAGCAAAGAGGATGAATATGCCATATCCAATCATTTTCCTGATGAAGCCCTCTTTGTCAGTGTAGTAAACAAACAACCCACGGAAGCAAACTAGTATAGTAGCATTCTCACCTATCTCCTTACCCAACAAACACCACAGGAGCTGGACTTTAGGAAGAAACAATAGTTTCTTCATAGAGCCAAGTACTTCATGGAGATCAACGGACAACTTTACAAAGTGTGTCTTGATGGCTTGGTTCGATGGTGCGTGCCCGAGGTGGACCAACTAAGAGTTCTCCAAGATGCTTATGAGGGCCCTTGTGGGGGTCACTATGCCAGGAGATGAATGGCTATTAAGATCCTACTTGTAGGACATTACTGGCCAACAGTGTTTTGGGATGCCCATCAATTTGTCCAGTCTTGCGAGCGCTGTCAATGTGATGGGGGAATGACTACTAGAATGGAGGGTCCACAACAATGGATTCAACCTTTAGAACCCTTCAAAATTTGGGGAATAGACTTTATGGGGCCCATTACACCAATGTCCAATGGAAAATCGTACATCATTATTGCCATAGACTATCTAACGAAATGGGCTGAAGCAGTTGCTGTTATAGACTGCACATCATCTACAGATGCACAATTTTTGCAACAACAAATTGTATATAGGTTTGGTGTGCCACGTGCACTTATCTCAGATAATGGAACACACTTCATGGGTGCAACCTTTCAGAAATTGATGCAACGCTTAAGGGTTGAACATAAAATGACTACACCTTATCATCCCCAAGCTAATGGCCAAGCCGAGGTCACTAACCAAGAGATTACTAAAATGTTAACAAGGATAATTAGCAAATATAGGTGAGATTGGAGCACTAAACTAAATGATGCTCTCTAGGGATGCTGCTCCACTTGGAAACTCCCTATAGGCTACTCTCCCTATGATAGTATACGGAAAACTTCCAAAGCTTCCAATTCAAACTAAGCTCTGTACACTATCCATGGCTTGTGACCTCCACCTTGACCTTGATTTAGCACAAAAACAAAGGTTGGCAACTCTAAATGTGCTAGATGAGAATCGATTGGTTGCCCTGTCATCAAATGAGTTGCATAAGGCACATAGCAAGCAACATCATGACTCGAAAATTCGAAAGGTTAAGTACCAACCAGGTGATAAGTTCCTCTACTGGAACCCCACACATGTGCCACAATGCACAAAATTTCAAACATTATGGGAAGGGCCTTACATCATTCATACAACCTTTCCTTCAGGGGCCATGACCATCTACAAACTTGAGAGCCTTGATAAGAGACTACTGGTCAATATGCAACAAACCAAACCCTTCCATTAACTTAGAATAGCCAGTGCACACAACACATCAGAGAAAGGATGACCTTGCTCATTATTTTGAATCTCCTCCTTTCAACTCAGTTATGGGAAAGATGGCCACCTATGCTGATCATTTGAGGCCCTCAATTCCTTTTGAAGTTTTTTGTTTTACAAATTTCTTTCACTTTTCTTGTTTTTGTTTTGCAACATCATTCATACTTTTTTGTTTATTTGTGTGATTATTTATTTTGTTAGGTTCGTCACCTAATAAGTGCTCCTGATTATGGTATGAACTGTATTCTATTGGTTGCTAATGTTTGGTTTTTACCTTTGAGTTATAATGTCGATACTAAGGTATGGTTCTTTTGATATAACAGGCAATGAGTCNAGTGAGAATTCAAAGCACACCCCTTAGATGAAATAATCATCTAGGCTACAAGCACTGGTTATGGAACTAAACAAACATGTTCCCTCTAACTAAGGCCCTTTTTCGCTTCCTACTTTATCCTTTCTCATTTGTTCGGAATGGTGGTGACTCTTTGGGAGAAGCATTCTTATTACTTCAAGTGGATGGATTAGCCAAATGTATTAATGCGAAGTCACTAGATATGGATTGTTTGAGGCTGGATTTGGAATGAGATCTACTAATCCACATTAACCATTAATACACAAGGGGCTGTATAGCACCTTGTTCTTGAGACTCCATTCCATTCTCTTCTTTCCATCATTCTTTCTTCATTTCCACCTCATTGTCGGTTGTATCAATAGTCCATATTTTGGTTGATACATTGTTTCCTTTTTGGTAAATTCTTGTGGTTAAGACTTTAACTCTTGCTTCCAAATGACATTTCCAAAGCCTACGGACTCTTTGAATGTGGGATTGTCACGACATTAATGGCATGAGCCTGCTTTGGGGAGGACCCACTGGCATTCCTATTTGGTGCATTAGTTAATTCCTTTCCCTTAAATATTTTCGCAATCAACTTTTATTTTGTTTATTTCCATCCCTAACATCCATTTTATTAGTGTTGCCGTTGTTTCTTTTTCTCCATCTTTCTTATTCCTTATCTTTTTCCATTCTCTTGCTACCGGAGGTTTGCTCTCAGTCATGGGCATCCTGGTCCAATTTTTTTGATTTTCTCTTAACCCCTACCCCTTGGGTAGTCACCAGTGTTATATCTCCAAAATCTGCATCAGCCATATCACAACTCAGCCAATGGATAGTACACTGAGGCAAGGTATTAACTGCATTGCAATTTATTTACCCTAGCTAATTTAAGATTGTGTTGTGTGTGAAGATGACAATCATACATCAATGGATTGGATCTGGAGGGAACACTTTGAATGGACTGGTGCTAGAGCAGTTATGCAAGGAACAGGATTGATGGCGTGGCTATGGATGGACAACAGAAGGTGCAACTTTGGCATCGGCAGCAACACATCTTTTTCTTTTCTCTCTCTTCTCTCTTAACTGCCAAATAAGGCTGGATGTCAAATGAGTATAGTGTTCACTCTTGTTATCATGAACACTAATATTGTCATGTGTTGTAATGATGATCCGTTCACATGTCACCCCATCCACCATTAGTGTCATTCAAGTCAATAATCCCATACCTTCCCAATATTTTGTAAGGAACTCGAGGATGAGTTCTTATTCAATCATGGGGGTATGATGAGCTGCGATATCGCAGCCCACCGCAATGTCTATAAATAAGAGGTGGCTTTCCCTATTGTAGGCACTTAGACTTAGACCCTTAGCCAAACTATAGCAGTTTTACCATTCTAGAGTTAGAATAATTTTCATGTGCCCGTAGTAGGAGTCTTAAAGTGAATGGATCGTTATTCGAGCAAATTGTACCTGAGCACACATTTGTGTACAACAATAAAGACGAAATTTCTGATAAACCTTGTAGCATATGGACTAAGCTAAATAGTAATCAATTATTGTTAAATGTTTAAATGCTTTCCTAGATAATTAATCTCTCTCAACCCCTGACTCTCATAGTTAAGTGCACTCAGTACGACCGCTTCAAGCATGTGTGTAACGCTTAATAACCCAATAACGAGTAGCGTTTGGTAATCCCAGCAGTGTTGCACTAGTTCAAGGTGTATGCGGCAAGTGGGAACGGATACTGGTGCTAGGACAATTAGAAATTAGTTAGTGAATAGTTAATGAAAGTTAGTCACTTAGTTCTCTTCACCTTCCCCTATTAGCATAAGACATTAAAAAGATAAAAGATATAAAAAACATATACCTCAAACTTACTTAACCATACAACTATGATAATACAAGTAAACNTAAAAAACATATACCTCAAGCTTACTTAACCATACAACTATGATAATACAAGTAAACTTGGAAAGACAATGATTGATTACCCTTAAGTGTTCCATTAAGGCATGTAAGCACTTAGTCCTTGGAGTTCGATCGGATCACGCGTGAAATGCTCGTATTTGTATAGTTTAGTGTAGGGGTACCTTACCACTCATCAGCAAGGAAGGTTGTTGCATTAGATTGGCCTTGTGTTGGTTTTGATGAGTTAGTAGGACCACGAGTGTTTTGCTAATGTGTGGGAACCAACCTAAAGAAAGGATGTTTCTAAGGTGGTGGTGGAAATCTACAAGCATTATCATTTTTGTGTATGTTTGTAGCACAACTAACATTCTTTCATTGATGTTATGGTGCTAAACCTTCCTGTGTTGGTTGTGACATGTGATGGAGGGAAGTATGAGGATATGATAGAGGATGAGAGGCATGAGGTGATGATTCTTCAAAATATGTTGTGGGTAGATGATATTTGAGAGAGTAGTAGTAGTGATTTGACGTAGAAGAAGTAGAACTAGTTAGGAAAACAAGTTGTTGGACATAATATTTGTACGTGTCTAGTTGGTGGTAAGGGTACTACTGGTTTGATGATGGCCTCCCCCAGAACTACGGGTTTTGCCACTATGTTTGATAGTATTTTGAGGTTGATAAGAAGTCCCACTAGGACAGTATGGTTGGTTGTAGGACTACCAATAATTACCTTGTGAAAAAGATAATTTCCTAGGCATTTGCTTTTGTACGAACTTGGGATTTAATGCAAAAGCCCAATATTCATGTAGATGTAACATGACTGGGCAATAGCCTTTTGGATGGTCATATAGGAAAATGTCACATCCATCATCTTCTTTAGTGGTTGAGTCTATAGCCTCTTCTTCTACAACCATTTCCCCTTTTTTGTCGATAAGTGTTCCTAGGAAATTTCCTGGTTCTTTTTCCTATTTTTGTTGTGATCACTTGATTTGTTTTGTATTACTCTCTCCTTTATGGTTTCTACACAAGTTGTAACTTTCTCATTTATCCATTTTGACATCTTATCTAACCTTGCTTCAAGCTCATCAATAGACTTTTTTATTGATAAGGTTTATTGTAAAATCACCTCATCGAGAGTTGCCTCTTTTTCTTGATCATAGATATGGACCCTCTTCTTTTGAAGAGTTGGGCCCTAGTGATATTTCTCAACATTCTCTTGTTTACATAGCTCTCCTTCTTCTTTTGCCACATGCTCGATTAGCCTTTGGATCTAATGGATTCCTAGTTCATATAATTGACCTTGAGCATACATCCCAAGGGTCTCTTTTGTTTAACTATGAAAACCATCTATGATGTGGAAAAGTTGCTCTTCTTGAGAGAAATCATGCCTAGGCATCTATTCAATAGAAAATAGTATCTATATAGGGCCATATCCAAGGGTTCATGTTGTTGTTTCCATCCTTAAATTCATTTCCTTAGGTTGGACACCCTTGCATAGGTTTGGTATTTCTCATTGAAGAGTTACAACATTGTGAACCACTGATAGATTGAATTTGATTTCAATGATCTATACCACACTTTAGCTTTGTCTAGTAGTATCCTAGGAAAGAGCTAAATCTTTTGCCACCCACTTTCAGTGTTTTGTAAGATGTAGGAATCATGGAAGGCTTGCAAATGATGTTGTGGATTAGAATCATAGCCTCCCACAAATTTAGGGATGTTATTCATATCAAGTCTTTTGATGTGACTTTCCTTATAATGCCTATGGGGTATTTTACTACCTTTGTAATCTGCATCATGCTCTTAGTGGCCAATAAGAGCTCACCATCATTAGACATGTCATGGTAAAAATTTCTATTTCTATTTGTCTCATTGTGATGATTTTTTCTATGTGCATTTGGATGTCTTTGATTTTGTCCTTAGTTTTGATTTCTATTCTTATTTCAACCCCATAGTGGAGCTTTATCTCTATACCTATGTTCACCTTCATTAGAACTAGATGTTGAAGAGGAAGAGTCCCTTGATTTATCTTCTAGGTTTTGAGGAGGTCCTAGGCCTTGAGGTCCTTCCCAATGTAGGAATTACTCCATCTTCTCTAGGATTATCAGCCTTAGGTGAATCTAGTCCTTCAGTGTGGTAAGAGTGAAAATGAGCATATGAAACCCTTGGTTGAGGTTGGTCATCCCAATTCTCTTCAGTGTAGATCCTATTAAATCTCAAATGAATGTTCTCATCATACAATGTGTTATTGGTCTTATGTGAAGAAGACATGGTTTCAATGTGTGTGACTTAAAATAAAATATTAATATTTTCTAAAAGATAAATTGTTGATAGTTTTATAGTGATTGTGTATAATATAACTAATCTAGATAACTAGCACCATCCCTAGCAACAATGCCAATGATGAGTGACAAGATACCTCTTATGTCCAACTATATGAATCACAAGTGTTCATGTACGATTAAGTTAAATTCTATGAATGGGACTAGTTGTAGCACCTAGATTGTTATGTCTTGATCATAGTTCGTTGTCTTCACACTTGGACTAGTGGTAGCTTGTGACATATGGTTTAGTCCAAAGTAAGGCATATGATTCTTCATGGTGTTTTGGCCTTATGCTACTCCTAATGATAATAAAGAATTCAATTATTTAAACTAATTAACAATAGAAAGTAAAGTCTAAACTACTCTACAAGCGATGAGTGTCCATTCCTAGCTTACCATACATGTTTTGAACCCACGTATCCACTACTAGGATTACCAAGCGCTATACTACTAGGTGAATCAAGCAATAATGTTGTTAAGATTACCAAGCAAATACATGGTTATGCTTGAAACTAGGCGTGCTCATTCTGCTAATTCATTAATATGCTTGGAAATGTAAATATTAACTAAGTATATGAAAAGTAAATTGCATGGAAAGTAAATCTAATCTAATTCAAGGGCTACAATGAATAAGAATTAATCTCGATCTTATTACTATTCATGGAATGTGTCTAGGTACATTGCCACTCGAATAAGATGCCATACCATTGACTTAGATCCACACTGTAGGCACTCATTGATTGTTCTCTAAGACTATGGAATAAAACTGCAAGAGTTTGGCTACTCTATTGACAAAGACTTCTTTTCAAATTGTGCGTCCAAGTGTTATATTTATAGGCTGGCACACATCCTACGATATTGAATATTCGACATTACATCTTGGCCCCCAATATTGGGTATCCGATATTAGGGCTATGATATTGGAGCCAAACAAAATACAATTCATCATCATTTATTTAACATGACAAATATTATCAAGGAAACACCAAGGTGGTCCATTGTGTTATTATGCTAATCAAACACTAATGATGCTAATGTGTTGTTGGTTCCTTTTCAACCATGCTTTTGCTAAAAATAGAGAATCTCAACTTTGGATAACCTACCAACCAAATTAAAGTTTAAGTGGTTGGATTTTTTTTAATCATGCCATTATCTAAAGTTCAATGATGTAATTTCTTTTAATTGAAAATCGACTACATTTGCTAAGTACTTATGTATTACTTTTAGTGGTCTAACATAATGTAACTGTTGATGTCAAGCTTGCCCATGCTAGGCACATGGCCATGATTAGTAGTTTTGATTCAAAAAAAAAAAAAAAAGGGAAAAAAACAACAACAACAACACACACATACACAAGTAAGCTTGAAAATGTAAATGTATGTTTTGCCTTGTACAAGAGATAATTAAGTTTTAAATTGCGTTGTAATCATTAACACATACGCACCAACAGTCTATGCCTATGTACCATCATCATCAACAACAGGAGGAGGCAATAACAGTAGCATTAGCATTTTAGGCCATTTCTGGTCAATTCCATAGTCACCATTGATCTCACTTCTCCATCCATTTGCAACATCAACAACATGCACTTATATATAGAATAGGATAAGATTAGGATAAAGACAAATTCAAACACGAGGAGAGAAAGAATTGGATATAAACACGAGCAAGAAAATAAAGAACCCGCCTCCAATGGCGCCAGCCTGTCGCCCTGGAAGAACCCGTCGTTGAACGGATTCGTAGCAGCGCCGGCAACCACCGTGGCCAAACTTATGATCATGCCGTCAACGCCCACGTCTCCGTTCGGTGCCACTAACGGCGCCGTCTGCGGGCCGTACAAGGTGGTCGCTCACGAGATCCACGACGTGGGTAAAGCCTCTGGATGCCAATAAATAGAGCTCGCTGTTGAGTAGAACTCCATGCACAAACATACCAATTCATTTGATGTTAGCATAAATGTGCAGTGCCAAGAAGATGCAGCGGCCTGCAATGATGCGAATTGTAGTTGCTGCTCTGGCTATGGCCATGCTGGTGACTGAGGTGGTCTCTGTTGGGCAGTGTGACTGTGTAGACAAGTTCTGTGATGAGGGCTTCTGCTGCAGCAGCTGGGGATACTGTGGCATCACCGCTGAGTACTGTGCACCTGGTAACTGCCGATGCCATTGCTGGTCCGCCAACCCTCCGCCTCCTCCGTCTCCTCCGAGTCCGCCCGGCGAACACGTAGTCGCAGATATCATGACGGAGGAATTTTTCGAGGAAATGCTGCCCCCCACCGCCTGGGATTGTACAACTACTCTGCCTTCATCGCCGCTGCCAAAGACTTCCCCGCTTTCGGCACCACCGGCGAGCTTGAAACACGCAACAGGGAGCTCGCCGCTTTCTTCGGTCAGACTTCGCATGAAACCACTGGTAGGTACAGTTAGAGGGACTTCATGAGGTTGTTTGTTACAAATTTTACCAAGCATCGTAATTTTCTTATTCTGCTGGCGAATACATGACAATGTCAGTTGCAGATTCATTGCTCCTGAGTCCTGACAGTATGGTCTTTTTGCTGTAACCAGGCGGCTCTCCCGATAAGGACGATCGGTATAAATGGGGCTACTGCTGGAAGGAGGAGAACGGTGGAAACGTCTCTTCCCATTACTGTGACACAAGCAGCGGCTGTCCGTGTGCGGCGAACAAGAAGTATTATGGGCGCGGCCCCATTCAGCTATTGTGGAACTACAACTATTGTCAGGCAGGCCTAGCCCGGGCCTGGATCTCATCAATTATCCTGAACTTGTGGCCGGCGACGCGCTGGTCTCGTTTCAGACAGACGGCCATCTGGTTCTGGATGACTCCGCAATCTCCGAAACCCTCCTGCCATGACGTTATCATCGACAACTGGACTCCCACCGATCGGGACATTGCAGCCGGAAGGCTTCCTAGCTACGGCGTCATTACCAACATCATCAACGGTGGCATCGAGTGTGGAAAGGGGCCCAATGAATCGCAGAAAGACAGGATCGGCTACTACATGCGCTACTGCAATATGCTGAACGTCAGCTACGGTGACAATCTGGTCTGCGACAATCAGTGTCCCTTTAACAAGTGTCCTTTCCTTAGCCTCCCTAACAAAGTCCTTAGCCTCGTGTTGCCTCCTGTTTCATGGCTGCTGAGTTTTTTAATATCTATGCTAATAAAGAAACCGCCGATGCACCGGGCTTACACTAAGGTAGATGCAGCGGAAACCACCCCACTGTTACTATATTTTCCTATGAAATAATACAGAACACCGCCGGTCTTTAGGGCAGACCAAGGCTATTTATAAATTAGATTTGCTATCCTATCTTAAGTTCAAATTGCGATAAACGCCTTTGAAAGGAGTGTATGTGTATCTTGTGAGTAAATGGTAAAGACGCCTGACTATTCAGAAACAATAGGCTGCACTTACATCTTACAGGTGTATTAAACTTAAGCAAATTCCATGCGCAGCTCATACACACAATTTTTACCCACTTTGATAAAGTTCTGAAAAGTTACTATGCCATCAATGTAACAACTTTGCCTCGATGTAGTCTGGCACCCCAAGGAATTCCCTTAAATCTAATGGATCTAGGGTGGAAGACTTAGGAAATACACCTCTAAATAAGCAAGCAACCTTTGGAGGAGAGCAAGTGGCACAACAACTTCTTAACAAGACAAAATACACTTCATGGAAAACCTTTAAAATCTAAACGAGGACTTAGCAAACAAGTACACAAGAAACCCTATAGACATCATCAGTGGAAGGGGAGACGATATATCTACAAGGGGTGCTTCACCCCTAGACCCCTCACAATTTGGTACAAGGTTCAACAAAGCACCACATTAGAACTATCCAATCTTGGCTGCCTACATATCTGCAACCATCGTAGAATTAGGGCCATCTAGTTCTCCATGTGAAGGTAGTATGAAAATGACTTAAAGAGGGATGCAACAGGAGGGATACTTGCTACTGGCTTGGTACCGCCAAGCCAATATGGGTTTTCTAACACTTGAGCATCACTTAAGAGCACATCAGAGTGTTCCATGGTCCTTGAATCATGGGGAGAGACCAGGAGAACCTCCATCCTGGGACCTCTCTCATAATCCTTCCCTGCACAAAAGAAACAACGTCCTTGGAGCAGAGCTTAAGATACCTTTGAGAGTAGACTTCAAGTATGGGTTTCAAACTCCATCAAGCTCAGGTAGTCCCTCAACTCAATTGATGCCAAGCTTCAAGGAAGGTACTAACCCCAACACCTGATATGTCCTTCCTTGCAAGGCCTTGCATGAAACACAAAAGACACTTGAAGGAACCCAAAAATTTTCCCTACTCTGTGACAAAAGGGATAAGTCCAACCCAAAGGGCCAATGTCTCTAAGTTGTCACCTAGATTCATCCCTTATTAGGTCTGGAGACTTGTTCTCCTGCATAGACCCATACCTATGCACAAGGATGTCTCTTCTTCCACAAGTCTAGTCGAGTTCCATCCTAAATGACTTCTCAGCATTCATCTAAAAAGGTGGGCCACCCATCTTAGCCAATCATCTTTTTGTAGTTATTTCTTACTCCACATTATTATGCATTACACTTCATAAAAGTCTTTTTTTAAAGATTGTTACATGGATAATGGGTAGTAGTGTTTAACATTTCTCTTGAGTCTTAAAAAAGATTTTATTTAATCATAATCTTGAAGCAAATACCTTAAGATGTGTTCATTGGAATATGATAGTGAAACTAAAATTTTATTGTAGACCAAGAAGATTTATTAGAAAAATTAATTTATATAAAATACATCAACAACAACACTCAATCCTACATATAGTAGATGTATTTAATATTCATGTCTTTCACTTACAAGGAATCATTAAATACCAACTTATTGGGTATACAAAGGAGAAAATAAATATCATACATATTATTTTATTTTTCTATGGTTAAGTTTAAATGCACATTGTTACTTAGAAATACCAAATGAGTATCAATACAAATAAATAAAGATGCTTAGAAAATTTAGTTCTTTAACATGTTATTTTTTATTCAAAAGTAATATAAAGAGGCATGTATTCAATCAACAAAAGGGAAAAAAATAATTGCAAACACTAATTTTATTAATGTAAAACAAGCATATCTCTTTCTTCTACTTTTTTTTGGAATTGGAAATGATAATCTTAATGCCAACCAATTATCAAATTTTCTTGTTACTTTTATACAATGTGTGATCTTTTTAGGTTAGAAATTGACTAAAAACAACAATTGACTTTACTAAAGTTCTTTCAAAAGAGTGGCTTCTAGGCATTCATAATTGCAAGGGGAAGAATGAAGCAAAACACAAACTTGCACTTGTTCAATCTCTTCAAGAAAATCAACAAACTAATTGAGCACAAAATGATTTTGCCAAGATGGTAAATCTACTAATTTGATGAGTACAAGCTCAACTTTGAACTTGTTTTTGTTAAGCATGAGTACTTTAAAATGTTCTTACCTTGGGATCATAATTTTACCAATTTGTATAAGTTGAAAATACAAGAGAGCATTCATTTCCTCTATTCTCTAAACACCTCTTCTTTATTTTTTCTTTTATCTTTATTTTTATTTTTTTATTCTTTTATAAACTTATGTTTGATTATTTTCTTTTCTCTTTTGCTTTTCTGAAAAGAAGTTTGTGTAACACATAACTATTGGCTGATTTAAAAAAGGCTTTCTTGACCTAATAGTACTTTTGCCTCATTAACAAGTTATCTAATATAAATTTTAATAATAGATAAATTCTTTGAAGGGAAGGTAATATGTATGTGGAAGCACTTACTTGGGTAGAGGACCGTACCCATACTAGCTGTGTGCATGCCTGCAGTCGGCATGTCTATAACCAAACATTAAGGTGTGCAAAATGTCAACATTCTGATTTTTTAAAATGGTATAAATGTAAGGAATATTCCTGATTTTTTCATGGCTGCGACTGAAAATCTTATGAACAAGATATGAACCAGTACAGTAAACCAGCAATGACAATAGGACCCATGTTTATGGGCAACCAGGTAAGAGAGATCCATGCCCAGGTAAGAGAGACCCATGCTATTTAGGGTCAGTAGATTCATCGATGAAAATTCAAGGACCACTGAACATTGCCAGCTACCCTTAGCTTTATGCATGAGAATACCATGAAAGAGACAGTCCAAGGCACTTGGACCATAGCTTTTTCGTACCAAACAAATGAGTGGACAGTCGTATTAATGCAGGGCATGACGCATTGATTCACGTGTCCCTTTACATTTAAATTCATTGAGATAAGAATAACATGTAACCAGAGCGCCACACCAGTAAGTACAGCACAGCATCCTTAATTCATGAGGGGTTTCATAGCCCAGGGGATCAGAGTATGATATAGAACCTGAACAGTAACATAAAAGCCAAACCACTATATAGCATAAACCAGCACAGTATGATGACAAATCAACTGCGAAAATCAAAATGTAGGCAATGGTTGCTCAAGAGTCAAACATGATTTAAGCTTGAGAAGAAAGGCAAACAAAGCGCAAAAAAGATGTTAAGAGAAAACCTTTTCAAAGTCCAAAATTTAGAAAGTGAGTATAAGCTATTGATTTACTGATAAACCAGAAAAAAGTACAACAGGTTTGACTTACTGGTAAACAAGAAAAAGTACAAGCCTCATACTACTGCCAATAAAACAACTTCAGAAAAAATGGGTCATTTGTTATACAAAGAAATTTTAAGGTTTGAATATATACAATAAAAACCAAGGGAAATGAGAGAAGTTTGAAAAGAATGAAAACGGGATTGGATATCCTTTGTTTTGTTCAAGATGCTAATTATTAACCATAGATCTGTAATGCTAATAAATATTCTATCCACTCTAGGAAGAGCCCATCCGTAAAGCTAAATAATATTCTATCCATAATGTTCCAATAGAGCTTATTCATAATATACAAGTATACATTCTCTACTCTAATTTTAACCAAGTTCCCAATTTTTAACCAATATTTCAAAAATCGTGAAAAAATGTAGAAGGAGAAAAACATTTATATTTGAATAGTTTCAGAGAGGCCTTTATTTGAATAGTTATGTGCTTCTATTCTTACATAGTAGGTTTGGAATCTTATTATCTTAAAGTTGAAATAGGTAGATGGGAGAAAATTCCCAATGAAAATTGGATATGTAGATTGTGTAATACAAATAGCATTGAAGATGAATATGGCATTTCATGCAATGTCTTGCATTAAAGCACATTAGACATAGATGATATATTAAAGTTATAAATTTGGTTGACTTCTTTCAAATGTTACCACAAATACTTAGTAATTTTCTTAATGATGTTTTCTAAACTTATAGTATGTATACTTCTACAATCCAATAGATCGAGAGGGTGTGCAGCCATAATAAAATTTTAGTTTTAGTTTCAATTTAGTAAAACAAATAATATTTCAAAAACTCCAAAAAAATGTAAAAGGGAAATAATATTTCTATTTGAAAAGTATGAGGGGATGCCTTAATTCAAAAACAAACTAGTTATCTATTGTTTTCCTACAAAGCAAGAATAGGATATCATTATCTGAGAATTGAACGAGGTAGATGATTGAAAATTTCTCATTATCTGAGAATAAATATGGGCAAGAAGTCTCAAGATACAGGCTAGACAAAGGCTTTTAATTAAATATTCGAAAATGTTTCAAAGTCTATAAGTACCACAAATTTTCCAGAAATAAAAATATTTTATATTTTATCCAAGAATCTCCAAAGGATAGGTCTTAGTTAGTTTCACTACCAAACTAATAGGTCTTGGAATAACCTCACTACTAACATCAGATTATCTTATTAAATGTTTAATGTCCAAAAAGGTCACAAATTTTTCAACAAAAATATAGATATTATATATTTTATCTAGAAATCTTTGAAGAGAGGTCTTGGTTAGTAACATTACTGATGGGACACGATATTGCATGGGCCGCGATATCGCGTCAACCCCTACGATATCGCGTATGCAATATCGTAGCCCGTCGCCTTGTCTATAAATAAGAGGCAGCTTTTCCTTGTTTCCTCATCTAGATCTAGACCCTTAGCTAAACTCTGACAGTTTTACCATACCAAAGATAGAATAATTTCCATGTGCCCGTAGTAGGAGTCTTAAAGTGAACGGATCTTTATTCGAGCAAATTGTACCTGAGCACACATTTGTGTACGGAAATAAAGATGAACTTTTTGATAAACCTTGCAGTACATGGACTAAGCTAAATAGGACTTTAATTAATGTTAAATGCTTAAT
>MNCI01023349.1:78760-101894 GCA_015680685.1 Gnetum montanum | reverse complement strand
CCAACAAACAAATTTATAAAAGAATTCAAATCATATATGAAGAAAAAATTCAAAATGAAAGAGCTTGGAGAACTAAAATACTTTCTAGGTATCCAAATTCAATAAGAAAAGGAGGGAATCAAAAGCCATCAAACTAAATATGCTAAAGCTATTCTAGAAAAGTACAACATAATCAAAGTAGTATCAACAAAAAAACCTCTTCCTTACAACATTAAATTAAAGTAAGAAAAAAAGAACCTATTATAGATCAAAAAATTTATAGAAGTTTAATTTGAGAAATGAGGTATTGTTATCATACTAGACTTAATCTAGAATTTTCTAGCTTCCTTGTATCTTGTTGCAAGCAAAGATCAAGATATTTTCACCTAAATCCTTTCATACATATTTTGGAATATGTGAAAGAAATTATAGATTATGGACTCTCTTACATCAAATGTTACTAGGGGAGGAGATAATGACACTATATTTCAACCTCAAGGATCATCATTTTTCATGGAAAGTATCCCATCTATTAGAAATTGAGAAAACAAATCTCAATATTTCTTTCTAGTTGTGAGGTAAAATTTATCACCATGGTTGAGTGCTCCCAACACATACTCTGATTAAAACATTGATGAAACACATTAGATTTCATGTTAGCATATCCATTTATCTATCATGTAATAACACTGTATCCATTCAAGTTTCCAATGAGCATGCCCTTCATAAAAAGGAAAAGAATATTAACATAAAATAGTATTTTATTGAGTAATATGTAAAGAAGAGTAACATTAAAAATATTTATGTGAACATTAATAATTAATTAGAAAATTCATTTAATAAAATCCTCTTGTAGTACAGGAATGAGCATCTTGGTAATAATATAAACATCAATAAGATGTTAGAGAAAGAACATGATAATTGCATTGTGTCCTAAAAAGAGGGACTCATAGTATCCAATTAAACCCTTTACTCAACATGAAGACAAGAATAAATAGACATCTAGTCAATTTTTATTATTTTCTAGAATTCATGAATAGATGTATTTTATAAAATCCATAATTATTAGTTTTTTATTTAATTTTAGTCATTATTGTTAATGAGGATTGACTTGTCATTATTTCCTAGCATGTCCCCATTAAGTTTGGATAAATATCAAGGCCATTTGACGATGTAAAGTTTGTAAAATCGGAGTAATATAGTATCTATATAAATTTTCATTCTTTTTAGTTCCTATCTCCTTAATTTCCATTATTTCTATTTTAGTTTAATCACTTTTCTTTAATTTTTTTTGAATTAAAGCTTGATAGCTCTCTTTCACAACTTCATAGATCTATATTATTAGTCACAAATAATTCACATTAAAAGTTTAGGCTAATTCCATATTTTAAGTTGAAATTTAATAGTTATTTATATTATTCACATTTCTATTGTTTTTTATAACCAAATTAGAAGTATTTTAGTCCCAATTTGTTCCTTCTTTGAAGGTGAATTTAACCATATAAAATTCATCAAAATTTGAGTTTATAATCCTAAGAATTTCAAGTTTTAAAAATAATCAAAACTTATGATCAATTTATGTTATTATAGGTAGAAGAATCAAAATTTCACCATTACTTATGATGCTCTAGAAAATAACCTTTTCTAGACCATGACTCATGGTCCTCTCATTGTAAAATAACACAACTTTTAATTAACTCATTGAGTCAATAAAAATGCATGATTATTAAGAATAATCATTCACAACTTAGAATTTACCATGGTTGATGGTCATCTTATGCTAAAAGACCATGACTTTTGGTTTAATCATGGCATCCTCATGAAATATTGTCTCTATGTTTCTAGTCACCACAATATGTGGTTAACTCATGTTGTAATACCATGAATTGTATTTGGGTTATGGTATAGTGATCACTAATCATTCTTTAATACCATTAATTATGGTAAATTAAATATTTCAAAAAATTTCCAAATTTTGATCTCAGTTATAGCCTTAGTTAATTTCATACTTCTTCCTTGGCTTTGTTAAAGAGGCCTTGCTCTAATTAGGTGTCTTATCCTTATGATACATTTCTTCTACCATAATAGTAACATCAATAATTAATAGGACCTAATCATTGGAACTTGCAAATTAGAGTGCTTCCTCTTCTATGTAATAAACTTCATCATGTCTTCCTTCTTCCTACTATAAAATTTAGTAGGCTATGTATTAAATGCCTTAGGTAATATCTATGCAATATTATTCATATCCATCATAACTATATTAGTAGCTATAGGTCTAGTAATATCCATCATGATCCTTTATACTATTACAAGGGAAAATTTTCAATTAGCCATAACAAGGATAAGTATACTTTTTAATGTAATGTACTAGCCTTATTTTCCATCATCATATACCATTGGGAAGTGTAACAATGGAAAAATTCAAATGCCTGAAAGTGAAAATCCTCATGAAAAATAGTTCAACCTCAATATCCATAGGCATAAAGGATCTAATGTGCCTTAGATGGTCTTACTGATCATCTAAGGACTTAATAATTTGTTATCAAGTTTTGGCAAGTGATGTAAATAGGCAATGAATGTACTATCAACAAATTCAACACCAAATCTATGAATGAACCAATTGTCAACACAAAAAATGTAAAGAGAGATGTACAAAACATTGAAAATTTTTATTAAATCTATAAAATATTAGTTCCAAAGATATGGATATGCAAGCCTTTGTGGCTTTCAAAGTATGTAACTACAAGGATTTTACAAATCCATTTGAAATTTCTGTTGGAAGATCTAGTGCATGGATGGGCAAGGTATATTCTAAAGTCATCCTAGATGCATCTAGCTTGCTGGATTTGTGCCAAACTAAAAAATTCCAACAAGTTTTTGATGCTCTCAATGGTTAGCACTGGAAATGGTTACATGTTCTTAGATCTCTAGCTACTCTGAAGGTCTCAAATTTTTTAAGATTCCAAAGATCATGTATAGATTGTGGCTTGATCTTTTAACATTGACTCTACTCTAGCAAGTTTCCTCTCATTCTACATAGCATTTTTTCATAATTTATTCTAGATAGAAAATGTAGTGTTTTGCAATTTATGATGGCAAGTAGATGTAGTGATTTTACATAATTTATGTTAGAATTGGTAGCATTTTTCATAGCCTAAGATCAATTTAGACTGGTCTAGCATAATCCATAACATTTCTCATGCTTTATGCTACAAATTTTACTTTACATAATAAGAATGCTTTGGGAATTTATCAAAATAGGATTACAAGATAGGTCTTTCGAAGGGAAGTCAAAGAATTTCTTTTTCACTTGATTTGAATTAGAATTAAATTCAAAAACTACATAGAAGGCTGTTAAGTTTTCTCCTTTTGCCACTAAGCTTCCCTATTTAGAGTTAAGTTTTCTTTGAGGTGTTTTGGTCCCTCTTTATTTATGTTTAGATGATTAACTTGAAAGAAATCAATAAAGAATGTGAAACATTGCCTAGCTTTGTTACCATTTCTTCTCTCTCCACATTTGATCTTGTGGAATGCTGACAATTAAAAGTAAAGAATTTTGGCTAAATGTTGATTTGGAAATGGTTGAATAGGCTAACAAAAAATTCCAACTATATTGAAATTAGTGCTATGGATTAATGGTATAGTCACTAGTTGATGATTACTTTGTGCTTGGTTTACTAGTTATTGACTATTTTTGGAGAAACCAATACTTTGTCATGGGATACTTTGGCCACTTGGATCTTTGTTATTTTTTTCAGCCATTGCTTTACTATACTTTATGTTACTTTTTCCTTTTGGATTTCTTGGCTTTTTTCACTTTTTTTGGATTGAATCTTTCTTTGGGTTTCAATGCCAATGCTGAACTTTTGTAATCTTGTTGAATGAAGCATTTGGAGATTTAGCGAACCAATAGATTGAGCATGTAAATTATATCACATGGCCAAGATACAAGAATTTCACACAAAGGTTTTCATCATAATCAAGGTATGAAAAACTAAATTTGGTGCATGGTTATAGCTTAGAGGAGGTAGTGGGGAGGATAAAGAGGAAAGTACCTCTAGCATGGTTAAACAAGTTAACTGAATCTCATGTGTTGAAATCATGTGGTAAATTACTATTGCAATGAGTCACATATGCGATGACTTCAAGTTCATCTTAATAACATAACTTAGAGAGAAAAAGAAAATAAATCAAAGAAAGATATTATACCAAGAGATAACATGAGATTAGCAAGTAAATATTGGCCAAAATGAGATACAATCAGTAGAACTTAAGAATGCTATATTTTCTTTTTATATTTTTATAGACTTTGCTATGTTTTGGAACCAAAGGAGGAAGGTCTTGCATGTGTGCTTATCACAAGTCACAAATTTTGTCAAAGTCATGTATTGACTTAAATATGCAAATAGAAGAAAATAATAATGAAGAGTAAATAGGTTAACATTAGATGTAATATAGCTTAAGATAGGAATGGTTGAATAGATTAGTCAATTAATTCCCATTTAGATCTACAAAACTAAAGGCTCTATTTCCATAGGCTATGGTCACAAGGAAGGATTCTTCCTAGTTAAATGAAAACTTATTTGTCTATTCTCAAATAGCCTTGAGGACTAGGTCTTCTTCTTTGACTTTCCATTAGTTATAATCATGATGATACTACTATATTTTCTTCTATTAGTATCATCAAATGTTGGTAGGTGTATGTATTCATTACTCTTCTATCAAATCCAAATTGATGATACAAAACTCATCGTTTTTCTCATCATTTATGTAGTTGGATAGAGCTACCCTCAAGGATGGAACCTACAATTCAAGAGGAAAAATAGCTTCACATTTGTAAACTAGGTTGCATGGTATAACATTGGTTGTAGTGCAAAACATTATCCTATAGACTCATAGTGCATATGGTAGTTCATTCCACTTGCATTTACTATTTCTTAGCATTTTCTTAAGAAGGTTAATGATAACTTTATGTCTTTCTTTGGCTTGTCCATTGGCTTATGGATAATATGGCATAGAGAAAGAATGATTAATGTGTAACTATTTATAAAAGGATTACATTTTGTGGCAATGAAATTATGATATATTATCAGTGATAATGTCTAGAGGTAGGCCAAAACATATCAATATGTTGTCTAAGATGAATTGACATAATTGTTCTAAAGTTATTTTTCTTAAAGGGGTTGCTTCTATTCATTTTATAAAATATTTGGTCGTAGTGATAGTAAAACTATATCTTGTAGAAAAATTAGGTGTTATAGATCTAATGATGTTAATTTGCCATTATTGAAATGACCATGTAATATGAGTTGTGTGTAGATTTTTTGGTTGTACATGTATAAGGTTGTTGTGCCATTGACATGTATCACAAGTCTTTAGTTTTTGCATGCAGTCATTTTCCATGTATGGCCAATAGTATCATAGATAGCTAATCTTAGTAGCCATAGCTCTAGGTCCTATATGTACTCCACAAATGCCATCATGCACTTTTTGTAGGACTATATGAGCTTCTTCTTTGCTCATGATACCAAAAATACATCATAATATGTCTTGCAACATAATGTGTTATTAGCCACAATGATATATTATTTTGAGCATTTTTGTATAACTTCGTTTTGAGAAGTAGAGAGGTTTTGTGGAGGTTCATCATGCATGAGGTAGAACTTGATATCATCATACCATTCATGATGAGATTTGTTACCTATTGTTCCAAAACAAGTGTTTTTTAGTATGTTGCGTGATGGAATAAGAATAATTTTAAATTATGGAAGGTGTAGCGACCAAAAAAATTGGTGGCTGGAACACCGAGAGGTTACTAGGTGAACAGTTTAACCTTGGATTCATGCAAGGACCGTGCTGGAGAAAAATGGAAATGGGGCACCCTGAATGGTTTGGTCAATAATATAGGGACTTAGTCGGTGTATCTTAACCTTATGTAAATTTTTATTGCAAAAGAAAAACATGCGAGATATATTGATGATGAATAGATGCAAAACAACGAAGGTAATGCAAAATAATGAATTTAATGAAAAGATAGAGAAATAAGCTCAGGTGAGAAAATGCACCACCCCAAAGTCACGAATTTGATTTCTTGCTTTGTTTGAAAAGTGTACAACAGGTCATGCAACACCAAAGATACATAGGAAACTCAAGGGTAGCTAGAATGCACAAAGGAAATGCCAACTATGACTTCTAGAAGCCAACTTAAAAGCCAACTATAGTAAGAAGCCAACTCTATTTGTCAAGAAGCCAATCAACAAGCCAACCAGCCAATGCAAAAATCCAATAAGCCAACTGGTCTTGTTAATGAAAAATGCCAACTCTTTGGATGAAAAATCCAAACCTTTGAGCATTGTCTGCCGGGGTATTTATAGGGCTAGGAGTAGGCGAGAAATGAGGCCTGGATGCCATGTGTCCTGGACCCCACAAGATGCTGATCTGCTCGTACTGTGTAGGTGTGCAATGCTAGACATGAACTTGGCTACGCTGTGACTATACCGCCAGAGTTGTGTGTGTCAAGATCGAGAGTGCTAACAACACAAACAAAAAATGGAGCTCACACTACAGGACTACCTCTTACATGCTCTTATGAGCAGGGTCAAGTGTAGGAACAATGTTTTGGGAGCTAACCAAAGGATGTGCAAAATGAAATGAAATTATCAATTCCACTAGGGAGACACCAGAGTGAGAAAGATGGTGGTCAACAAGTTCTAGAGCTACCTAAAGATATCTTAATGCTTCTGTTAGTGTTTTGTTACTCACACTATTCGAGTATATTGGCATAGCATAAGTAGCTGCTTGTTACATTGTGCTATGCTATGTAGTGTAGCATAGCATAGTCACTGGTTTTAACTAAAAGTTTTTTTAAAGCTAAAAGCATTCATCTAAGACTTGGTCATGCTAACAACTACGAATTTTGTTCTTCTTGATGGGAAGCCTTTGAACATGTCAAACTTATGTTTGAAAAACTTTTTCTACTTTTGTATTGTTGCTATGCTATGCTATGCTATATAGCATAGCACAGCATAGCAACTAGTGTATCCTGCTTTTTCATTCAGTGCATCATTTGCTAGCAAGAAATTTTGTTTGAAGTCTGGGGCTAAGTGTGGCAACTAATTTTGGAGGCCAAAGTGTTGCTGAGTGCAAATTTTTTGTTTGAATCACTTGATAAGATGGAAATTTCTATTTTGCCTTTGCTACATTGTGCTACGCTACATAGCATAGCATGTTTCGTTGACTAAATCCCACCTTGTCTTTGTAATCACTTTGTTACTTCATGCTTGGACACTTAAGTAACTATTTTTCCAAGGCTTACTACACTGCATATTGTAGCGTAGCATAGAAAAAAATTTTACTAGAAAACTTGCCAAATTGTTTTGCTCATCGTAAACACTTTTGACAACTCCTAGCCTGGTTTCTGCATAAATTGTTAGCCGAGTCGATCATTCTGTTGCGTAGGCTAGAGAGTCTGATGAGCCTGTTAGCCTTGGAGGTAGAAAACTTGCCAGACTAGATAGTGTACCCCTAGTATCAATGATCATGATGCCACACTTGTGGAAATCCTTGTCTAAGTTTCGAGACTCTGCTGAAACATGAGAGTCCTAAAATTTTATGGTTTTTCACTAGTTCCTCTTTGTCAGCATCTGGAGGATTCACCCGATAGACGTTGACAAAGAATACAAAATACCATGAAGGGCAAGATACCAACATCACTCTTTGGTATTTTCTTAGATGTCACTTTGCTATGCTTGGGAGTACCAAGATAGCTATGTAGGATAAAGGAAGGAAATGATGGATTTCAGGGGACAAGTTCAGGAGAAGGAAATATGAATTGTTGCACGATCCCTCATTGGAGTGCTTATGAAGGAGTTAGCATGCATAGGTATCTTTCTTCTGTAGGCTTCTAACCTCTCGTTGGGACACTTGGAGATGGTCTTTGGAAAACAACTGGAGTGCCATTTGTTTTGGGAACATGCTTTTCTTTTCTTTTCTTTTCTTTTTGAACTCTGTTACACTTGTGCACTTTTCTTTTGCTGTTTAGCCATATTCATTTGCAAACAGCCTTGTTGTTGTAGGACAGGTGTTTCCTTCTCACGATGAGTTGCATTACATCTATGTGGGGCTTTGACCTACTTATAGATGCTTCCCATGTGGCAAGTTGCGTTACACGCATCATGGAGTTTGCGGTTGAGCATATGGGAGGGCTTTACTTGTGTGAAGAAATTTGGTAAAAGGGATGTGAAAATGGAAACTGTGGGTCTGAGAAATGAGATGACCAAGGTTAAAGGGGAGGGCCAGGATGTGTACTTCCAAGTAGATAGGCTAGTCAGAGCAGTCACCTTGGAGCGATGTGGTGTCCTGTCCTCCTAGAAAAATGCATCTCTGATTGACACCATATCAGCTCATATCTTGCAAATGCAACAGAAAGTAAACTAGAGAAGTGTAACCATGAAGTATAGTTAGGCAAAGGTCTCACTTTCTTTAGACATCAGCAAAGTGGAAAGCATTATTGCTGAGGCATGCGATGTCCAAAGTAGGAAGGCCAACAACGATCCTGATAGTGACAAACTAAAGGGGCTAGCGCTGACAGGGCTAAGAGTTGCAGTGATGCGAGTGCTTGGGAGTTCCCATCCAAGGAAAACATCATGAAATTTAGCTATAAGTTGAGAGGCCCAATAGCTAAATGTCTTTTAAGCTTAGATGAGGGTGGGGGCTGGAGGACAGTGACCTTTGGCTGGGCCACAATAGTGCTGGGACTTTAGCAGTAGGTGCTGACAACAGAAGCTCTGCCAGGGTGACGGGCAGTGGTAGCAGTAGCTCCGAAAGGTCAACAAGGTGTCAGAAAACATCTCTAGAGGATCAGCAAGATGCTAGGGGTAGTGGCATTGCATATATTCTAGAGGGTGTTCTCTTTTCATCAAGAATTATGTTCTAGAACTACAATGCTCCATCCTATGTTGGCACTATGTACGCTTGCTTGTTTGGATGGTGACAGATGCGAGTCGGGAACGTTATGCCGCGAACCTAGTTTAAGGTCCTGGTAGAGCATCTGGTATACTGGCTTAAGGTCCCAGTAGATCGTTGTGCTAGTTTAAGGTCCTAGCAAACTGCTGTGCTAGTTTATCATCGTAGCATATGGTGGATGGGCCAGTTTAAGGTCATAGAAAACTGTATGTGCTAGTTTAACATCATAGCAGATGTTCTATGCTAGTTTATAGTCATGGAGAACTATCTGTGCCAGTTTATAATCATGGTGGACCATCCATGCTAGTTTATAGTCATGGTGGACTTTGGATGCCAGTTTATAGTCGTAGCAGACTTATGATGCTTACCTTGCTTTTGCATAAGATGAAGTATGACTTTAAGTATAGGTGGTTTACAGGGTTTGCAAACTCTGTACCATCCATGTATGCTAGCTTGAAGGCTCCATTCTCATAGGCTTTTGTAACTATGAATGGACCTTCCCATTTTTCCAAAAACTTGTCCACATGTTCATGCATAGCTTTGAGGACTAGGTCCCCCTTTTTAATCCACCATCACTATAGGTTTTCATGATGCTTTTGCCACTTCTTTTCTTCATACCATTTGATGTGACCCAATGTTTGTGCACGCTCTTCCTCTAGGGAGTTGAGATCAGTGATCCTTGACTTGTTGTTATGGGCTTCATTTATGACACTTGAAAGAATCATCTGCAGTGATGGTACCTATAATTCAAA
This sequence comes from Gnetum montanum, assembly GCA_015680685.1. Classification (NCBI taxonomy): domain Eukaryota; kingdom Viridiplantae; phylum Streptophyta; class Gnetopsida; order Gnetales; family Gnetaceae; genus Gnetum; species Gnetum montanum. Next base: position 92,196 of record MNCI01023349.1, on the reverse strand, counting down.
AGGAAACACTACTTTAGATCCATAGAGTAGGTTGTAGGGGGTCTTACCTTTAGCTGTTCTACATGTTTTTTGGTAGGCCCATAGCACATAGAGGATTTTCTCGTGCCATCACCTCTTGGTGTTGCTAAGCATTCTTTTGAGAAAGTTGATGATGGACTTGTTTGTAGCTTCTACCTGACTATTAGCCTACGGGTAATATGGTGATGAGAAAGATTTCCTAATGCCAAGGTTGCTATAGAAGGTTTTGGTTTCCACACTACTAAACTATGGCCTATTATCTATCACAATAGTCATGGGAAGAACAAACCTTATTACAATGTTATCCAAGATGAAGTGGAAAACTTGTTGAGATGTAGTTTTCCTAAGGGGGATAGATTTTTCCCACTTCGTAAAGTACTCAGTAGTAGTAATGATGAAGCTATGCCCTATGAAAGACTTAGGTGTTATGGGTCCTATGATATCTAGTCCCCATCATTGGAATGACCATGTGGTCTGTGTAGGATGCAACTCGATGGGTGACACATGTATAAGGTATGTGTGTCATTGGCACGTGTCACACATCTTAACTTTAGCAAAAAAATCTCACTCCCTACAAGGCCAATAGTACCCAAGAAGTCTGATCTTAGCCACCATAGCCATAGGAGCTATGTGTCCTCCACATAGCCCTTCATGGACTTCATTAACGATCTTCTGTGCCTCCTCCCCACCAATGCAAGTTAATGGTATTCCATCAAAAGAGCATTTACAGAAGGTGTTATCTCCTACAAGGACATACTGCCATGTTCACTTTCAGATTGCATCCCTTTGGGTGGGTGTTAAGCCCTGTGGGGGTTCACCATGCTGCAGGTAGACCTTAACATTAGCGTACCACTCTTGAACGTTGGTAGCGCTTATAGAGGCCATGTGTACTACTTGGACGATAGGGTCTGTGCACTCTATTATCAAAGCAGGTAGAGTTGTGAACAGGTGTGGTGGCACATTTAATGCTAGCATAGCTAAGGCATCAGCTATGGTGTTTTCATTGTGTGGCACATGCTGGATGTCTATGTGGTGAAATGTTGCAATAAGTTTTTGGCCAAATCATAGTAAAGCTGTAAATGTGAAGCCTTATAGGCATAGACCTTAGTGATTTGATTGATGACAAGTTGGGAGTCTCCTTGAACTGCCAAACGTTGAATTCTTAATTTCTAGGCCACTAAGAGGCCTCTGAGGAGTCCTTCGTACTCAACCACATTGTTTGTACAAATGAAGGTGAAGCAGTAAGCAAAGAGTTGCATGTCCCCTAAGGGGAATGTAATGACCATGGCAGCAGTACCACCTTGCATGGTTGAGGCACCATCAAAATGTAAAGTTACCTTGAAATGCGATGGTACAAGGTTGACACTGCTAACATGTTCATAAGGGAATTTAGGTTTTATGATCGCCTAATCATCAATGGGTGAGGTTGCAAGCTGAGTAGCTATCGCTTTTCCTTTCATTGACGATTGAGCTACATAGTGTAAATCGAATTCTGCTATTATTGCTTTCCATCGGGGTATCCTGCTACTTTCATACAAGTTGTTCATGATAGCCTGAAGTATGTTTCTTTTGCATATGATGTTCACTTGGCTATAGAATAGGTAGTGTCTCCACTTTCTTAGTGTGAACACTAAAGTGAGGAAATTCCTTTCCACTTCATTGTATTTGGCTTCATATGCTATTAATGCATGGCTCAAGTAATAAACTAGGATCTCAAAGTCATCTTCTCTTTTTTGGCATAACATGGCTACAATAGATGTGTTTGAGGTTGTTAGGTAGATGTAGAAAGACTTATCCATCTGTGGTGGGTACATAGTCGAGAGGTATAAAAGCTCTTTCTTTAGGTCATCAAAGGCTTGCTGGCACTGTGTTGTCCATTTGAAGTTAACCCCCTTCTTTAGTAAGTGTTGCATGAGGTGTAACATGTCATTCAACCATACTATGAACCTTCTGATGAACTGTATTCTACCTTGCAACCCATGTAATTCATTAAGGTTAGTAGGGGGTGCTAGGTTAATGATGACCTTAACTTTGTTAGGGTCCACTCGTATCCTAGGCTCCGATAGTACAAACCCTAGCATGCATCCAATTTTTATGTCAAAAACACACTTCTTCAGATTAAGGTGCAGGTCATGCCTGTAACAACATTTTAGGACTACATCTAGATCAATGGGATGATCAATAGCTACCTTATACTTGACCGCTATGTCATCCACGTAATCGTTGAGTCTCTCTAGGAGGTATTCACTAAATATGTAGGTCATGTCTTGTTGGTACATTTCTCTAGCATTATTTAAATAAAAGGGCATCAAAGTATAACAAAAATTTCCCCAAGGGGTCATGAATGTAGTTGTCAATTGATGCTATGGATTTATGAAAATTTGGTTGTAACTGGAGAACCCATCCATGAAAGATAGTAAAGCATGATCGGCCGTAGTGTTGATAAGCTGGTCAATGCTTGGTAGTGGAAAGTCATCTTTAATCTTTACCTTGTTCAGATCCCAAAATTTTATATAGATTTGTATCCCTCGTATTTTCTTAGAGACTACAATGATGTTTGACATCCATTCCAAGTAATCGACAACTTGAATGAAACCTGCTTGGTATAGCTTAGTGATTTCGTCTCATACGACTAGTGCTATTTCTAGTTTAATCTTTCAAGCATTTTGTTTAACCAATTTGACACGTGGGTCTAATACAATGTTATGTTGTATTAGTTGTGGGTCTAATCCCAACATATCATTGTAAGACCATGTGAATACTTTATTTTTTTCTTGAAGGACTCTAGATATGTCATTTTGCATATGTTCATTTAGGAGGGAACTTAGTTTTAGCATTTTTACTTTGCCCCTAGATGTTATTATCGGTACATCGATGAGAGGGTCCTCAGTCACATTCCCAACCTCTAAGTCTAAGGCTTGGAGCAAGTGATCAGGCCAGTCTAGGGATGTTTCTAAGGATGCTACAGTGTTATCGGTTGATGCCTCACAATCTATCAACTCTAAGTTTGGGTATCTTGCAAGCTTGCCATGAGGACCTGTTAAAGTTAGTAGTGAGTGTAGATCATGCTGCATGGCCATCTTGTTTAACCTACCATAATAAGAAGAAGCTTAGTCAAGTGATACTTGGTTGAATCTATAGCACATAATGGTAAATATTTGCAAAGCAACAATAAAAGATGCAATGATTGTCAAACATTCAGCCAAATTCGTAGATTGCTAGTTTAAGGTCTTGGAAGACTGTAAGAAGATTCAAACATTCAACTGATGCTAAGTCTAACAATTTAAGGTCATGGTGGACCATTAACAGGTTGATGGATAAGGTCATCCTAAAGTGGATGAAGTCAAGGACACTTTGGGGTTCCTAACTCAAGCGCAAGTTGCAGTGCAGGAGGAGACTCCATCCACTCAGTAAGGTATTACATTACCTTTGTTATTTAGATTTCTACAATTGATATTGTTGAAATATATGTCCTTTGCCATATTTTTAATCATCTTTTTGGACGCTATGCTACCGTCGTCGTTGGTTGGCCACAGTGGTTGTATAGATGTTACACTATAGCCACATGTAGCATTGACCTAGCTGCCATTGTTGCGAGTGCCTGGTTGTAGGGGTTTTGGCAGGACTGTGTAGCTTAGGGAATGGCTAGTGTAGCATGCCACTGTCAAGAGGGTTTTAGCCTTTTATGCCATTTGACAAGTGAGACATGTGTTAAACATAGTTCAACAAGAGTTATTTTGTACAACTGAATTATGTTTGGGATGGCTGTAGTATAGTAAACTCTTACTTTTTGCACTCTGTAATGCTTTTTATTGCAGCATGCCAGTATGTTACGGGGCTTTGCAGATTTCTCATATTATCACACTGTTAAGTCTGCAATACCACCATGTTGCTAATTTTGTTAAACCTATCATATTATCATGCATTGATTACATTGCGTTGATTATGCTATGTTGCATGTCTTCATGTTTTCGTTTATTTGCTTTAGCACGTTGTTGCATTCTATAAGGTTTGATGACCCTACTATGTTGGAAAACTTGCATTGTCATTTGTTTGCATATATGTGTTTATTTTTACATATACTTTTTATGACTTTTTTTTTGCATCTGTGAAGCCTTGCTATGCTACATGCAATGAAAATGCTATGCTACACTATGCATAGTGAGAGTGCCATGCTACGCTACATGTAAACGTTGTTTTGGTACGCTACATGTAAAATTTGCTTGTGCATAGTGCTAACTTTTAGTTCTTCATTGGTGTAGGGTTATGCTAAAACCCATTTTGATTATCTTGGAAATCGTAGGAGTCCTGTGCTACCTAAGCAAACTCGTGGCCAATGTGACTCCTCCTCACACACGTGTGGAGTGGTAGGTGGCCTAGTTCTGGGAGGGTGCATGAGATTTCCTACAGTTCCTCCTCCGGTACTTTAGTGTGATTATTTGGTCACACTTGTCAGTAGAGGTAGCAATCACAATCATAGAAACCCTATTTCCTTGGGAAAAATGGGGTATTCTGAAGTTTCTGACTGATGGGCCAATCAAGGGCAAGTAGGAAAAAGGATCCAACTAGCATCCAAAAAGCCTATGATGCTTGAGTTGGATTTGGGAGATGCTAGAGTACAAGTGTTACCACTTATACAATACATTGTTCATTGCTTGCCACATGGGCACCTACTTTTAGAACCCACCTAGAACCATTTACTATGCCAACGAGTGAGTTCTACGAAGGTATCTTATTGTGTAATCTATGCTATGCTAGAAACAAGTTTTAATAGTGTATATATTCATTTTTTTATGCTACTATGTCTTTTATTGACATGAGTAGTCTTCACAGTGACACAGATGCTTTGGCATTGGCATAGATGGCCCTGTGGGAGTTTTCTTCCACTAGGAATGTGCACGCTAGCATGATAGGCCAATGTGGGGGTCATTTCAAAACCTATCCAACCTAGTATTCCCAATTTTATGGAAAATGTAAAGAAGCTAGTTAGTTGGATGGGGAATGGACCTCCCTTAGGTAGCTCACTATTGAAGATGTGTTGGTGGATCTTCCACCATTTCCCATGCCATTCAAATTTGGTATGCTAAAATGCAAATTCACTGCTAAATGCTTGAATAATGTTTACATTTTGCTAACCATATTTCTCTTTTTGTTTTTTTTTGTTTTATCTTTTTTTTCTTGCGAATCATTTTAGTTGCAAAGAAATCCCAAGAGGTAACTGTAATTACCTCTTAGCACGATGAGACCAAACCTCTTCTTTAAGTATGAGGAGGTGGAGGAGACCTAGTGTTGGCTCTACAATGGGGCTCCAACCATGCTAGTCCATAACCTTCAGGATGCTAGGCTTATGGACTTGTTTTTGGTAGTTAACTTGAGTGTCTTGCCTGCTGAGATGCTTTCCCTAGCTAACTCCTTGTTTGAAAAGGTGGACCACTTCCACACACGTATTCATAGTGTGCATGTGGTAATTGATGTCAATGATCAATTATTCATGGATCTTTTTGGTGTCTCCTTTGATGGTCTCCCTATGGGAGAAAAATCCAAGAGAGATGCACACAATCAGGAGGACATCGAGGAGTGGCTAAGGGCTGCCAAGGACTGAAAGGGGATTTATATGAAGAAAGCCAAGCTATGGGTGGCCAAAATGGTTTACCCTGTCTTTCGTGCTTGTGCCTTCCCCAAGCTGCTATCCAAAGGAAAAATCATTGGGATTAAGTAGGCTTAGATAGTGAGGGAAATCATGGAAGAAGGGACCCATTACAATTGGGCCAAGCATCTTTGTAGAGGCATGCTAGTTGAGATGGTCAAACTTTGCAGGAAGCTTGAATCATGTTTCAACGTGCACCATGCTTTTTTCATAGCTTTCCTTCCATGTTTTGTAGAATTCTTAGTAGTCCATGAGAATGGAATCTAGGTACTGCAAGATCGTAAGTAGATTTCCAAAATGTGGATTTGCCAAGTCTTCTGTACTACCCAATCTTACAATCCCCCAAAAGCTATCGGGGAATCGTTCTCGATGAAGATGAGGGATCAGGTGGCATGAAACTTTTAGGCTAAGGGTAGCATGGGAGAGGCACGCCCCATTACCATCGGCAGTGTGAAAAAGGGGGAATGCATCATTGTAGAGATGGTGATGATGAAATGGTAGTGCAAGAGGTCTCTTCCGATTAAGGAACCTCCCTTCATAGATGAAGGAAGAGGGAAGAAGCTACGACTCAAACTTTGTAGAGTGCAGCCTCCAATTGGTGAGTTTTTTTTGGTTGTTTGATTTGTGATTTTTGGTTTATTTTTTCATTTTCTATGCTATGTTACACTAGGTAGCGTAGTATAGCGTAGAAACTATTCCAAGTTGGTGTTATCTACTTACTGTAATTACACTTTGTCAACTAAGGAAGAAGAGGAAGAAGGAGAAGAAGAGGTAATAACCCCTACTATGGGGGAAAATAATGGAAACATAGATGCTCTGACTACTAAGGAGGGGGCCCTGATTGGTGGAAATGGGGCCTCGACTGATGAAGAGGAGGCCCCTGTCAATAAAGAAAAGGGGCTAGCCAATGACAAGGAGGTCCTTGGCAACCAAGATGAGGTTGTTGGTGACGATCCTTTTGTAGAGAATAGCTTAGTGCTAGAGGGGCACATGAACATCGAGGATGCTGCTATGCTATTGGGTTAGGTAGAAGTAGAGGGGCTCCATTTGGATGCTGGTGAGTTTGACCACATGTTTGACAATGTGCCAATGGACGATCCCCCTGCTATCACCCTTGAGCATTTGCTAGGTAGAAGCTTGACACTATCATTTATGCTATTCATCAACCCTATTATGGTTCTCTCCACTTTATCTAATATGTTTTTTCATGTAGTTGATACCACCGTTGACACCTCTGGCCCATCCTTGATTTTCCTACCACCATGGACTGAAAACCCTGATAAATTTACTTTCATGGAAGGGGTGGTCAATGACATGATCGATTGTGTAAGATAGGTCGACTCAAAGGTGGATAGATTAAAGCTCTATGCTAGACTCTACATTATTATTAGATTCACTACACCTCTATGACTAATGCATTTTTTTGTGGTTGGTAGATTCTTGTCTCAAGTGGGATCCTAAATAGGTTGTTAAGGTCGACACTGTGCCTGCATTTCCACCAAAGGTGACCAAATTACCTTGATGCATATACGATGATGCAAGCCAATGTGCCTTGTACTCAACATGCTCCTTATGGGAATGAAGGCACATGAATGAATACCTCTAGAAATGGGTCTAGAGGCTTGAGAAGGAGAAGGATAACCTAACCGTCGAGGTAGGAGATCTCCACTCTAGGAATGAATTCCTATTGGCCCAAGACACCAACAATGGTAGTTGACACATGACCATCATTGACTATGTGAGGTACTAGACAGCCGTGTGTCACAACAATGAGGCCACCCGTGAGATAATAGAGTAGTGCATGCAGATGGACCTATTAGCCTAGAATCAAGACTGGAAAGATTACAGCGCCAAGGTTTACGAATGGGGGTAGGCACAGAAAAATCATAAGCGTATGTATAAGCTAGAACATGACACCTATCATAACTATTACAGGGATGCCTCAATCAAGTTACATACTCATGAGGTATTCCTTTATATTATTAGCACTTCTGGGGCTTACGACAGGTTCATGAAATAGGTGATAGTGAGTGAGTCCCCCAAAAGGGAAGTGACCTTTCCTATGGGTAAGACCACCATTTCCACCTTTTCTCTTGGACCTCCAAGATGGACATCTGTGGAGAAGGAGAAAGTTGATGCAAGTGCTGATTTGGGTGCTACGAATTGGGCTAACATCATGGAAGAGGAGATCTTACAATGCCTAGCAGTAGGCCTGGATTAGATACCCCTCAAAATAGATGCAGGGTTGTCTTGGGTCAATCACCCTTCAATGTGGTGATAATTTACTTTGTTGGAGTCTTTATTGCAGCTTTAGCTGACTAATGTATTCTTTTATGGTGCAAGATCTAGGTGAAAACATGGGGCCTACTAAAGCAGGAGATGATGGTATGGGAAAAGGGTTGTAGTGTAGCAACTAATCCTTTTATATGAATTCAATGAATGATGTAAACATTATTAATTTATGAAAGAAAAACTCAAATACGAAGAGATCTATTTTTCTCATGTGTTATATGTTCTATTTATTTTTATTCTATTCTATTCTATTTTTATTTATCAGTTGAATTTGTTAGGAATGTCTTGCTTTAATTTTAGGCCATTGTGGGCCATCACGATAGTTTTAGGCCATTTTAGGCCATAAGTAGTTTTAGGTCATTTCGGGCCTTATGTAGTGCAATTTTAAAAAGAAGGAAATGTGAGCAGTTTAGAGAATAGGTTAGACATTTGGCATAGATGAGTAAATGTTAAATGAACAAGGAATAAATGCATAATGGGTGTTAATTGGATAAGAAGTAGTCGAGTTGTTATGCTACACAAGTAACTATTATCCTTGCAACTACTTTCTAACCCATCGTGGGCTTGGCGACATGTAAGGTTGAGAGGCTTTGTTGCAGTATTCTTCTACATTGTCATCTACTACTTGAAAAGACAACTCGGCCCACACAATTTCATTTTTTGAACCGGCATCTTGGGCCAGCTCTTTTGTCAAATAGTTAGTATCAGTAGAAATAGGTGCCTCGTTCTCAGAGGTTATGACCTCTGAACCTTGCTTCATATCTACGTTATTTATTTCCTAGGTTGTTACTTCATCACCATGTATCACCACATCCCTATTTTTGTAAGGTAGATGGATTTACAAATGTATGGGTGAAGAGATAGCCCTAAGTTGGGCTAACCATGATTTCGCCAAGATTAGGTTAAACTCAGGAATCTCTTCCACCATGATAAACATCGTACTTGTGGGGAACTAGTCCCCTACCACAAAGTTAATGTGGACAGTGCTTTTCACCACCACTCGCACCCCGTTGAATGAATTTAGACATGACATTGTCATGGGTTTGATTTGGTCTACCAAACCTAGTTTTTCCACTATGGGGAATAAGATGATGTTTGTAGTAGCCCCATCATCAATGTGTACTCTTTGGATCTTGTGTCTACTAACTCGAATTGTGATGAACAAGGCTGCTGTTGTCGCCTGACCCTTTTTAGGGTCTTCCTTAATGACCTTGTCATGGAATGTCAAATGGGATGGTTGTGGTTGTTTGAGAGTAGGAGGAAGCATGATTGAATGGATCACTTTCTCTTCTATTGGCATTTTCTCATCAATTGGTATGGCGGTTAACATGTGAACTAGGGCCTCACGATGTGCACTGGGGGTCGTTACTAGGTTGTATAGGCTAAACATTATATTCTTTGGTTTTAGAGCCTATTTGACCTAAGTAAGAGCACTTAAGAGGTCATGCCAGCATTCTTGTTGTTTACTGCCCTTCTCTTCTTCCATTCATCCTAGAAGATGGATTTCCCAAGGAGGGGCAGTTTTAGGTTTAGGGTTAAACCCTTTCGGGAGAGGTGGCAATGACTGTGTGTGCATAGCGGCATTAACATTTGGAGATGATGTAGGCGTAGATGCAGAGGACGAAGGAGTAGGCTTGGAAGAACCTAGGGTAGTACATTCTGTAGCCGTTTCACCTATCAGATGCCCTTCCCATTTCCTTGAACAAGAAGGATGTTATGTCACTTTATGCTGGATTTGTGGGATAGGGGTAGTTGAGTGTTTTGGCCCCCTAATGATGAATGGTTTTTGTGGCATTAGTGTGGGTGGCGGTGTGGTTGTGATTGTAGAAGGTGCAGGGGTGGATGTTTGAGGAGGGACCTTAAGGACAAACAGTTGTTGCAGTGTCTTTCTTGCCATTGTTGATGTCACTACACTACATTGAGATACGTGAACTACAAATAGCTATTGTGGTAGTTCCAGATTACCATCTATGCTAATCATATTAATGATGTACCCCACATTGTTAGTGTTGAGGAGGTCTTTGTAAACATGCATGGATTAATTCTTAGGGTGGATGAAGTTGCTTTCATCCAACACCAACTTCCCCTAATCAATCATCCATTGAATGTCATCTTTCAAGGCCAAATAGTAGTCTATGTCGTGACCATAGAGTTGGTGGTAATCATAGCATCGTTCTAGCCTTAAATCCCTTGGAACTGGGGGCTCATTGCACATAGCCAAGGAGGGGTTCCTAAGGATTTTTTAGTACCACTAATGCCATTTGATCACTTCATCTAACATCTTCTTATGTTGAATGTACCCTGCCCCTAGCAATTTATTTAGAAGTTCTGAAGGTTTGACTGGTAGCAGGGTGTGCTTAGAGTGATCTCTACACTTGAAGTTGGGCTTAGGTGGCATGGGTGCCAACATCAAGGGTTGGGCAACGTTGCTCGGGCTAAGCATAGGATTAGTTGGTGTCATGGTCACTTTCTTGTTATTTTTTTTTTGGGCTTGGCCTTGTTTGCCACAGTCGTGACCATGGCCGTTGTGGCCTTGCCCTTCTCATTGTCCTTTTTAGTATGTACATTTTTATAGGAAACATAGGTTGAGTTCGTACTAGCTTCAGCCACGTCTTGAATGCTTTTCATCTATGCAAAAGCTTGACTTAGAGAGCATAGGGCTAGATTATATAGCTTGGATTTGATGAAATCATTCACCACCCACTAAAGATGGCCAACAAGTGGCCCTTCATGATAGGCTTGCAGATCTCGTTCAAGATGGTGCTCCACTACTATATAAACCTCTGTAGTGACTCTAGTGGGTCTTGCTTAACTCACATTAACTGATCTAGTGTGACTTTAGGCTTAAAATTGTACTTGAAGTGGGTCATGAACTAAGTCTACAGCTCCTCCAATGTTGAGATAGAGGTGCATAGGAGTGCTCAGTACTAGTCTAAATATTTTCCCATCAGAGACATAGAAAAGACATGAATGATGGTATGTGGCCATTGTTACAGTAACAAAGATTTAGATTTGAATGTGACCAGATGTTTGTTAAGGTCACCCTCCCCATTGTATTTTGTAAATTAGGGGAGTAACATCCCAGGGGTAGTGTAGGAATAGGGATCGTCAGACTGATGGGATCATCATGGTAGAAATCCATGATTTGTACCGTATCAGAACCAGTAGCTTTGAGGCATCTAAATTCTTCAGTAAGGGTTTGGATAAGTTGAAATGCTTGATCCAAACCCAGAGATAATGCAAATGGTTGTGGGGTTGCATGGGCAACCATCGTTTGTGGTGTAGCAAAGTCAGTGGCTTGGATCATAGGAGGGGTCGTTGGGGCTGGCCTTGCGATGGGTGTTTCTTGTGTGGTCCATCACCCAGCAGGTGATGCCATTGGAGTGGTGGTTGTTGGTGGTACTGTGGGGTTGGACTTTTTCATGACCAATGGAACATGCCATAGTCTCGTGCTTGGTTGCGATACCTACGGGACTTAAGCTGTTTGGTGGTAAGGATGCTATGACATCTGGTGGGGCTGTGAGGTGGGAAGCAAAGTGGTTGGGATCCACCATGTGTTTGGGGCTAGACTTGCCACTGATAATGAAGTAGATGTAGACGATGGGATAGGAAGAGTGGCTCTGGGCTATGAAAGGAGCCTCAAAGATTGAGGTAGAAATAATGGTCATTGTTGGAATCATCTTTCATATTGAAAAAGGGAAAATCGCAAACTAAGAAACACAGAGATCAAGAGGAGATCAAAGGCTTTTCATCTTGTTGGATTCCAAAGGAACCATCATCGTGACCAATTTTCACCACATGATGCGTAAACAATCACAAAAGAGTATCACATTTACACTTGTGCATGAAGGGATACAAAGAGCATGTAGGACTACCCGTAGGACATGGAAAAGGCACCAAAGGCCCTCCTTCTAGTGCCAAAAAACTATAGTGATAAAAAATGTTGATGTTTGGAACACCGAGAGGTTACTAGGTGAATAGTTTAACCTTGGATACATTCGAGGGCTATGCTTGATAAAAATAGAAATGGGGAATCCTGAATGGTCTAGTCAATCAAATAGGAACTTATTCGGTGTATCTTAACCTTATGTAAAATGTCATTGTGAAAGTGAAACGTGCAAGATAAATTGATGATCAATAAATGAAAAATGATGAAGGTAATGCAAAACAATGATTTTAATGAAAAGATAACAAAACAAGCTTGGGTAAGAAAATGCATCATCCCAAAGTCACAGATTTGATTTCTTGCTTTATTTGAAAAGTGTACAATAGGTCATGCAATGTCGAAGACACATAGGGAACTTAAGGGTAGCTAGAATGCTCAAAGGAAATGCCAACTATGCCTACTCGAAGCCATCTTAAAAGCCAACTGCAACAAGAAGTCAACTTTGTTTGTCAAGAAGCTAATCAAGAAGCCAACTAGCGAATGCAAAAAGCCAACAAGCCAACTACTCTTGTTAATGCAAAATGCCAACTCTTTGGATAAAAAATCCAACCCTTTGAGAATTTTCTGTTAGGGTATTTATAGGGCCAGGAGGAGGTAAGAAATGAGGCCTAGATGCCACATGTCCTAAACCCCACAAGATGTTGACAAGCCCATGCTGTGTAGGTGTGCAATGATTGGCATGAACTTGGCTACACTATGACTATACCACTGGATCTATGTGTGCCAAGATCCAAAGTGGTAACAACACAAACAAGAAATGGAGCTCACACTCCAGGACTATGTCTTCCTTACTATTACAAGTAGGGTCAAGCGTAGGAACAATGTTTTTGGAGCTAAGCATAGGAACAATGTTTCAGGAGCTAACCATGGGGAGTGCAAAATGGAATGAAATTTCTGATTCCGCTAGGGAGACACTAGAGTGAGGAAGATGGTTGTCAACAAGTTCTAGAGATGCCTAAATACATCTTGATGCTTCTGTACTAGTGTTGTGTTACTTAAGCTATTTGAGTATATTGGCATAGCATAAATGGCTACTTGCTATGTTGTGCTATGGTACGTACCATAGCATAGCGTAGCCACTGGTTTTAACTGAAAGTTGTTTTGAAGCTAAAAGCATTTGTCTGAGACTTGGTCATGCTAACAGCTACAACTTTTTTTCTTCATGACAGGAAGCCTTTGAACTTGCCAGACATACGTTTGGAAAACTTTTTTTGCTTTTGTATTTTTGCCATGCTATGCTATACTACATAGCGTAACACAGTGTAGCAGCCAACATATCCTGCTTTTTTGTTTAATGAGTCATTTTCTAGCAAGAAATTTTGTTCAAAGTCCAAGGCTAAGTGTGGCAACTGGTTTTGGATGCCAAAGTGTTGTTGAGTGTGACTTTCTTATTCATATCACTCGACAAGATGGGCCTTTTTGTTCTACCTTTGCTACGTTGTGCTACACTATATAGCGTAGAATGTTGCATTGACTAAATCCCACCTGGTCTTCGAAATCACTTTGTTACTTCACACTTGGAAACTTAAGAAA
>MNCI01023349.1:0-78753 GCA_015680685.1 Gnetum montanum | reverse complement strand
CCTAAAATTTAATGGTGTTTCAGAAGGTAACTTACTAAACACATTTGGTGTCATACTTAATGCTAATGTTGTGATGGAATTAGCAAGCATCTTTTTTTGTTGGAAGATATGTTGAATGTCAGCTTTCATAAACTATTGGATAAGTATTTTAGGTAGGTCATAGTAAGATAAAAGGCTCTTGGCTTTGCAAGTGTACAATTTGGTTACTTTGTTGATTACTAGTTGAGAGTCATCTTTTACAATTAGATGTGTATATCCAAAGTCACGAGCTATCATCAATCCTCTACTAGTTCTTCATATTGTACCATTCTGTTGGTACATGAAAATTAAAAAATGTAGGTGAAGGATTGAATTTTCCAAAAGGAAGTATGATGATGATAATGGTAATGACTCCATTTGTAGTTGAAGCTCGATCAACACTCATAAGGGCCTCATAGGCAGGTCGTTGATAATGTTAACATGTTCTTCTAGGAACTCATGATCTATGATTACCTTATCCTCAACTTGAGAAGAAGTGAGTTATATGGCTATAGCTTGACCTTTGGGTGAGGCTTGTGACACATAATGTAGGTCAAATTCGGCTATTATGGCTTTCTATTGGGCTATTCAACTACTCTCATAGATGTTGGATGTAATGACTCCTAGCACGTTATCTTTGGGAACTACCATAATGTTGGACACCTAGTCTATGTAATTAATATCTTTAATGAAACTTTCTTGATAAATCTTCTTAATTTTATTATGAACTACTAAGCCTAAATTAGGTCTAATCTTGTAAATCTTTTTCTTGGTAGGCTTTATGCTAGCATTGAGTATTATATTATGTTAAACCTGCATGGGTTAAGTCCAAGCATGTCTTTGTAGGACCAAGAAAAGGCTTTAATGTTATCTTGTAAGTATTTGGTTATATCCTAGGCAAGTTGAGGTTCAAGAGATCAACTTATTTTCAAGGTCTCTCCCTAATCATTATGAGTTATGATGGGAATTTCAACTAGGGAATCTTGTGTGATGTTTCTAGCTTCTAGATTTAGAGATTTGACTATATAGTTAGGCCATTCCAATGATTTTCAGTCAAGGCTAATGTATCCTAGAAGGTCTCTGGGCTCAAGATCTAGACATTCATGGTCAGTTTATCAAGTAATATTACCAAAGAATCTAGATAAGCTTAAAGGTTAGCTGAACTATCATCCCATATTCATGGATTAGTTTTGCATGTCAAAGGAAGCACATTACATGACATTTGTATAGTATATTGATTAAATAGGAATAATATAATATCATAATTTATATGAGTTTTTATCTTGACAATGTCATTGGTACAATAGAAAATAATTTAATGTGAATATCATAAATGCATAAAATAATGTATTGTATTATTAAAACATGTCATAATAGCAGTGTATCCCCTCATGAACAACATTTTTCCCAAGCTAGGAAACATATCCCTAGTTTGACAATGTATTCCTAGTTTTATACTAGGATTTACATATGGCTAGCCTATTTCCTTAGTAGTGTTTTTCTACTAGTAGTATGAGACTCATAGGTAGCATATTTGCTATTGTAGAAATATTTTTTTTTACAAGAGATAGCATTTTCCTAGATTTACATGGAAATTTACACTAGGATAGCCTATTTTGATCAGTAGCATTTTTCATTAGCATATTTTGAGATTCAACAGTGTTTTTCTTAGCCTTGGTATTTCTAGTGATTCTTACACTATGTTGGAATGATTCTTATAAAGGAGAGAGCTTGGCAACATTTTGGATAGTGTAAAAATAAGAAGTGAGGCAACATATTCATTTTGATTTTGAGCAAAGCAAGGAAGATAGTGTTTTCCACATCCAAGCTAAGGAAGGTAGTATATTTGGAAATGTATGCTAGAGCAACATAGATCCTAGTATTTTTGGAGGTCAAAGAAAGCTAGGGGAGCAACATAATTTCTCATCCTTGACCTATGCAGGGAAAGGTAATTAGCATATTTTAAATTTACATGGGACTTTAAATTTGAATAGTCTAAATTTATAGGTTTTTATATATTTTAACCAAGGATAACCAATGATTTTTTACCTTGTCATTTTGTCTTTTGAGTGCAAGGAGTTTTTTGTCAAAAATAGAAAGAAAGATTAGGGAAGATAGGATTCAACAAAAATGGTTGGAAGGAATGGATCCACAAATAAATGCATGAAAATGAAGGAAGTAGGGTAAGTGAAGAAAATCATAAAATTGAGGTTACCGAATTCCTCTGTAAGAGAGTCATTTATAGTTACAATTCATAGGTACCTCATGACTTTCTAGAATGTTGGTCACTAATGGAAGTTCAGAAGTGTGAAGAATCTAGCTCTAGAACATTGGTCACTACTAGAAGCTAAGAAGTGTGAAGAATCCAAGCCACCCAAGTGCTCTATGGTGGAAGTTAGAGATCACAAGAGTGCAGTGTGGAGCCTGAAAACTTATGAATCTCAACCCGAGGGAGGGGGGGAGAAGGGGTGGTTACAAGGTCACAAGTTCATAGGGATTCCACCCTAGGAATACCTAAGGAGCAACATTTATGTAAAGTTTTGCAAGTACTCTTAGGTGTGCTATAGTGTGAAACTATTACTTGGAAATCCTATGTATGTTCAATGTATTCAAGTGCCAAAAAATTTGGAACCTATAAATGGTGTTTGGGTTTTGGTTTCATAGGTTTTGGGCCATGAATGATGTTGAAAAATAGTTGTAATGTGGCTACATAATTGCTACAAATTGGCTATCAAATTGCTAAAAATTTCTACCTCATATAGGTAAGATGTGTACTAAAATTTGGGGAGTTACCATATATAGTAAGCGCTAAACCCCCATGGCCATTCCATTTACTATAAATAGTAACAAGGGCACACCTTCTACACTGGAGATGAATCTTCCTCATTGAGCATTCTAACATGATTTGCTGAAGTGGCTAATTAATGTTGGAGTGCATAGAGTAACGAAATTTGGCTTTTTTTGCTTGCATGCTAGGGGCATGCAGTTTTCTAGTTGGGGGAAAGGTTTCCATGTTGAGGGGAAGACTCCCATCCCTTCATGTTGGGGCTAGGTGAGATTTACCCCCTATAGATGTTTCCAGTGTAGAAAAGTGTATGCCCCCTCCCTAATAAAACCCATCAAATTGTTATGTTTGACTTTCCAAAATGCATTTTTGACCCCCCAAGCCAAAATATAGATACTAGGTGACTTTGTTTACTTGGGAAATAAGGCTTTGAACAATTATGAGGTCTAAAAGTATGGAATATGTGAGATTGTACCTTATTAATTACAAGCTTTGCATTTACAATCAAATTTCTCCCAAAGTTCAATGGGGTGAAAGCTACATGATGAAAATTGGCCATAACATGCAAATTTTTTGTGGTATTTTAATGGTCCCTCTGTGTTAGTGTTTGAAGGATTGATTTGAGAGGCACTAAAAAAGAATACAAAACACCATTGCAAGTGTATAATGATGCTAGCTTAAGGCGCTGTGGCCCATGGGACTAATTTAAGGCCCTAATACGTTATGTTGCCAATTTAAGGTTCTAGTTTATTGTGGTGCCAGTTTTAAGATCTTGATAGGTCATATCACCAATTTTAGGAGCTATAGGCATTGAAAGTAGGCTTTCTTGCTGATAATTATTGACTACATGCAGTATGGATTTAGATATGAATGATTGACTAGATTGGCTAGCTCATTCTGATTAATGTCACCTATCCTAAATGCATCATTCCCTAGGCTCTAGTGACAAGGAACGATCCTTCTTAGTTAACTGAGAATTTGTTTGCATGCTTGCAGATGACTTTGAGGATCAGGTCACCTTTCTTGATCTTATGCCTAGTCAAGTTATGATGATGTTTCCATTTTTGCCTCTCTTAATACTATTTGAAACAAGCAAGCACTTGCATACATTGCCCCTCAACTGAGTCTAGGGTTGCCATCCGTAACTCGTTTTTCTCATCGTTGATGAAGTTAGTCAAGGCTACTCGGAGTGAAGGCACCTATAATTCAATAGGTAAAACATCTTTGGAATGATAAATTAGGCTATAAGGGATCACATAGGCTATCATGTGATATGCTGTTTTGTATGCCCATATTACATGGACAAGCAGCTTGTGCCATTTGTGCTTACTATTGTTGAACATCTTCTTGAGCAACTTGTTGATGGCCTCGTTGCTTCCTTTTTCTTGTCCATTAGCTTGATGGTAATAAGGAAATGAGAAAGAATGCTTAATTCCTAGGTCATGATAGAACTCCTTTATTTTCTGGCTACTAAATTATGTCCATTGTCCATAACTATGGTCATGGATGTGCCAAAATAGGTTACAATGTTATTTAGGTAGAATTTGTAGATCATAAGATCATCGACATATGTGTTATCACCTACAATGATATATTTCTTCGATCACTTACGTACAATATATTTTTGAGCAATACTCAAGCCTTATGAGAATTCAGCATGCATAAAATAAAATTTGATATCATCATACCAGTCTCTCAAAGGATTAATATCAAAAATGATGATAAAGGTATCATTAATGTTATGTGTGATGGGAGTAACACAGTCCATAGCTAAAGTGGATAACTTAGTAAACACATCTTGCATCACACTAAGGGCTAACATTGCAATTGCATAGACTATAGCATTCTCATTTCAAGGTATGTGTTGGATATCAATGTTTGTGAATTGTTGTAACAATTGCTTCCCTAGGTCGTAGTATGGTTGCAAGTGTTTGGCTTTACATGCATAGAACTCAGTCACTTGGTTAACCACAAGTTTTGAATCACCTTTAATCATTAAACATCTAATTCTAGGTCACAAGCTACCATCATCCCTTGATGAGACCCTCATACTCCACTATGTTGTTTGTACATGAAAACTCTAAATGATAAAAGAAGGGTTGAATTTCAGTAGATGGGAATGTTATGATGATGATGGCACTCGTCCTATGGGTAGTTGAAGCTCCATAAAAGTGCATGGCTATCTCATAATCCTTGGGTACTTATCTAATGGTGTTAATGTGCTCATCAAGGAACTCAAGATCTTTGGTTACTTGGTCATCAATAGGTGAAACTATGAGTTGTATGCCTATAGCCTAACCTTTCATTAAGGATTGAGAGATGTAATGAAGGTCAAACTCTATGATTATAGCTTTCCATCACACTATATGGATACTTTCATTAATGTTGATCATTATGGCTCTAAGCACATTCTCTTAGCAAATGACATTGACTTAGCTTCTGAAGAGGTAGTGTGTCCACTTCTTTAGTGAGAAGACTAGTGCTAGACAATACTTCTCCAGTTCAGTGTATCATGTCTCTTGGGCAACTAGTGCATGGCTAAGGTAGTATACAAGCATCTCTACTCCATCATCCTATTTTTGATAGAGTAGAGAGGAAATGGATGTGCTAGAGATGACATGGTAGATATAAAATGGTTTTCCCTCTTGTAGAGGATATACTATCAAGAGTTGTGCCAACTCTTGCTTAAGGTTTTTAAAGACCTCTTGGAATTCTACCATCTACTCATAGTTAGCCCCTTTATTAAGCAAGTGTTGAATGAACTGTAACTTATTTGTGAGCCTAGAGATAAAACTACAAGTAAATTACAATCTACCTTGTAATCCTCAAAGCTCATTAAGGTTGGTAGGTGCTACTAACTTGGATATCACCTTAACCTTAGTAGGATTGACACATATCCCTGCTTCAAATACTACAAAGCCAAGCATTTTATTGGTCTTCACACAAAACATACATTTCTTGGAATTAAGCCTAAGTTCATACTTGAGACATCATTTAAGATCTAGATCATTAGCATGATCACTGGCTACTTTGGATTTAATGGCTATATTGTCTACATACTCATTGAGTAAACCTGGCATGTAATTACTAAAGATATAGGTCATGTCTCATTGATAAGTTGCTCCTACATTCTTAAGGCCAAAGGACATCATGATATAGCAAAAGGTACCCCAAGGAGTTATGAAGGTCATGCTAAGTTGGTGATATGGATTGATCCTAGTCTAGTTTTACCCTGAGAACCCATCCATAAAGGACAACAAGGCATGTGAAGTCATAGTATTGATAAGTTGATCAATACTAGGCAAAGGGAATTCATCCTTAATAGTTGCTTTTTTTAGGTCTTGGAAATTGATGCAAATATGAATACTCCCATTTTTCTTAGGGACTAATACTATGTTAGGCATCCATTTTGTGTTGTCAACAACCCTAATGAAACTAGCTTGGTAGACCTTTGTGATCTCATCATGAATTATCAAGGCCAAATCAGGTCTAATCTTTTGGAACTTTTGCTTAACTTGTCTAATGCTAGAGTCTACTATGATGTTGTGCTAGATAAAATGTGGGTCTAGGCTTATCATATCTTCATATGACCAAGCAAAGACTTTAATATTATACTATAGGACCTTGGTGATTTCTTGACCTTGTTAAGGTTCCAATGAGGAACTTAGTTTAAGAGTTTTCTTCTTGTCATTGTGTGTTGTGATAGGAACCTCAACTAGAGAGCCTTTGGTTATGTCATCCACCTCTAAGTCAAGTGTTTTAAATAGGTTTTCAAGCCGTTTTGGAGGTTTCTTTATCAAGGCTATACAGTCAACAAGACTTTAAGGCTCAAGATCTAGGTAATTGGGGTTGATGTATCATTCAACATAACTATGAGGCCTACTTAGGCTCAAAGGTAAACTGATTTGCTCCTAGGTACTCATAATGTGGTCCTACATGTCAACCATAAGAACATTAAGTGGAACCATGGTAAAAGTAAATAAATAATGCTAAAATGCTACAAATACATGCTAATCTAATGCAAACAATGTCATCCAAGGCAATAAATAGGGTATTAACAAGAAAAAAAGTGCAATAAGGGCTAAATAAAGGTCAAACCAAGGTTAAAAAAGGTAAATTATGAGAAATAAGGCTACAAATGGTCAACAAAGGCCAAAATGTTTCCAATTTTAGGCCTTAGCAAGCCATGATGCTAGTCAAGAGTCTTAGTAGACTATGATGCTAGTTTAAGGCCTTAGTGGGCCATGGTCACATGGTGTCAAATAGTGGTAAGGGAAGATCAAACCCCACTATTTGATACTAACCAAAGGCTACTAAAAAGGTAAATAAATCTAGAATAATGCAAATAAGGAAAGTATAAGGATGTATAAAGACTATAAGTAGGTTATCAAGGTTGACAATGTAGCACCAAGCCAGAAACAAGTCTAAGTATTATGTAATAAGGAAAACATAATGTAAAGAAGGCTACATATCATGAAATTTTTCTAATATATGTAAAACATGGTTAGGGTTTGCTATTTTTAGGCCTTAGTAGGCCATGGTTTAGGGCTAAATGGCTATTAGGTAAGTTTGGACATCAGTTAGGGCTATTTGGTCATGAAAATTATGAGTTTTGAAGATTTCACATTGGGTCGCTATTGTTCCCATGTTGGCCAACATGGAAGGAGGAACCCTTAGGATGGAAACCAAGGGAAGTAGGTTTTGGGGCATTCAAAGATCCAAAATTGAGGTCTCAGGGCCTTCCCAAGGTAGCATAAGGCCAGATTTAGCAAAATTTGGCACTTTGGAGGTTTGTAAAGGCCAAAAAGCATGTTTTGAAGCATTCCCCTAATATTTCCATGTTGACTACCATGGAAGAGAGTGGTTTTAGTGTGAATAACAAAATTCTTGATCAAAATAGAATCAAAAGATGTCAAGTCGATAACTAGAGTCTAGATCTAGAACTTCTACATCCTCTAGCTTCGTTTTAAGGTAGTTTAAGTTAGTTTTGGGTGTCAAAACATGTTGAAATTAATTTTTCCACTTCTTCCACAATAAGCACAAAATCCTTAGTGTGGATAAATGTGAGGAAAATTTTTTAGTGATTCACAGTGGTTTGAGAGCATCTTGACCAGGTTTCAAAGCTCCCATGGTTGTAGATCATGATTCTGCAAATTTCTAGCTATTTTTGGTCATGTTTGAAGGTCATTCAAGGGTACCTAGGGTATTAACCCCATATTTTCATGCTAGGGAAGTTACTCTAGAATTTAATAGTTTGGAGAATTGGTTTTGCAGATCAAAATGAAGTCAAATAAGCAAAATCTCAAGGCCGCAATTTTCTAGGCTTTTTTGGCATAGATCTTTGGCTTTCGAGAGTGTCATCTTGTCACAAAAAGTAGAAAGCTAGCCTTTCCTTTCTATTTTCATGCTACCCAATATGGAGTGGATCCTCTCTAGCATGAATGAAGAAAGAATCCTAGATCTTTGCAAATTCAAGTCACAATCAACTATTCATATCATGGCCTAAATTAACTAGGGTTTAAAACTAGCATTTTGGGTCAAATGTTGGTAGTTTTAAGTATTCCTAAGTGTTTTTTGAACTTACCTCATTTTTCCACATTAGAAGAGGTATCTCCTAGCATGGAGGAACTAGGGGGCCCTACTTTTTATTGATTTGTACCAATTTTATCCATGCATGTGTCTCCACAAGGTTGCCGGTCTTGACTAATGATGCCTATGGTTGAAATCTAGTCACTTTGATGGCTTTGATAGGGTTTTCTAGCTTTCCCCATTGCCTCCATGCTCAAGCTAGGATTCTTGGCATGGATGGGATCTTCCTTAGTATGGAGAATCCAAAGGAGAGAATTTTTAATCATTTCATGTGACTTCCAGAAGTCTAGTTGCTTCCTAAAGGTTTAGGTTGTTTCCAAGAGTCAAGCTATATACAAACGTTAATAGTTTTTGCTTTCCTCTTTCATCCATGCTATGATTGGGATGCTCAACATCAATTAGGTTCTCCATAGCATGGAATAACATTAGGTCATTTATTTATGTTTATTGTTGACATTTTATTGGCTTTTAGAAAGGTTTTGAAGCTTCTAGTATTAGTCCAAGATAATCTAATTTGTTTTCTTACATATAGGATTCCAGAATAATATTTTTAGCTCCATCCTCCTAGTTTCTACATTGGAAAGCATGGAAGTGGTCTACCCCATCTTAGAATAACCAAGAAAGTTAGATCTAGACCAATTCAACACCTAATTAACCATGCATGTTAGCCTCTAGGGTTTCCAGTGTTGATGATCAATACTTGGTGTCAAGATTTGTCACTTTGGAGGCTCCTAGGTGCCTCATGCAATCTCCCCCTCCACATTCTTCCATGATAGACATGATAGTCCTAGTGTGGATGAGAGGGGGATGGTAGTTTTGTTCTATTTTAATTATTCTTAAAGATCTTTTGAATCCCCATAGGGTTCTAGTAGGGTCGAGGGTTCACCAGAGTAGGTTATTTTGTTATTTTAGGTCATAATTTTGGATTTCTTACATATGGAATGGGTTTCCAAATTTCCTCCATTATAGGTAGCATTGAGGGAGGATTCTCCAATGTGGAACAAGATATGGGATAAGAATCGACTTGTTTCAAGGTTAATCTAGGCTATTGGAGGCTGTGAGGGAGTATCAGGCTTTGAGAAATGGCTATTAGGTAGTCAATTTGATTAATTTTAATCTTTTCCCCATCCATTAACACTAGGGCTAGTATGCGTGACATGGATGAAGCCTCCTACAATGTGGAGACACCAAATCCTAAGCTTTGAAGCACTTTCAACTAGGTTTGGTGAGGTTCTAGGGTTATTAGTGATGCTTGGAGGGGTTCTAGGCCATATGGGATCTACTTTGGGATCAAACATGGGTTAGATGGGTGTTGGGGGGGTAGGAATGAATGTTAACCCCTCGTTTTCAATGTTGGGTAGTGTTTCTCTAACATGGAAACCCAAGTTGTCTATTTTTTCATGTCTAACCTCCTTTTGGAAGCTCAAAGTTGGAAAATGTAGGTTTTAGATAGTAAAAATGGGTACAAGGTTATGTTTTAGTGATTTTGGACAGTGAGAGGCATGTGTCCACACTAGGAATGGAATCACTAGCATGGATGCATGGGAGTTAAGGTTGAAATATTGTTCTAAGTATCAAAAATGGCTAAACTTCAACATTGATGTAGTTTTTAGGCCAAGACTGAGGACGTATAGTGGGGTCCACTTTCCAAGATTTTTAATATTTGAAAATTTAAGCTATTTCCTATCGATCTCAGTGTGGAAGAGACTTTCCTCCATTTGCACTTCAATGCATTTGAAGTTATGGTGCACTAAATGGGCAACTGGATTTTGGATGGAATAATTTAGGTTTTGTTTGAGTTTTTAATGCCAAATTTCATAGGTTTCAATGAAACTTGCCATTCTACACAAATAGCACATTGGTGGAGAGCTCAAGTAGAGATCTTTATAGTAGATTCAAATCATCCTTAGCATGGAGGTATTGGATCATCTCTTCAGACAATGTTGGACACTCAATCTTCCTACATTTTAACCATACCTAGCGTTCATGTACCTATGGCACCCAAGTAGTATGGAGGAAAGAGTAAAAATCCTAGGATTTAAAAGTTAGATGAAGATGCAAGGAACTTGGAAAGGCTTCCAAGACCCGTCTTCATTTAGGCTTCCTTTGTTGCTACTCCAAGATAGGTAATTTTACATATTTTTACTTTCATTTCTAGCCATTTTTCTTGTTTTTCGTGCTATGTGTGGGGCCATTTTTCTTGCCATTTGTGGCCTCACTATGGGTTGTAATATAGAAGGAAATGCTTCCATTATGCTTGTATTTTGTGGACCAAACAAGGAAAGAAAGTTTGTGCTAGTACCTAATGCACAAATGGGATAAATAGGGTGTATGACCCCTGAGTTGCTTGAGGTCCCATGGTGGATCCCACATGAGTAATGAGTGGATTTGAAGTGGTGAAAACTATCATCGATGACTACATAGATGGAGGTTGTATGGAAAATGACATTGATTGGTTATAGGTCATGGGTTGTGGCATCGATTGAGTTTGATGCATGGCTATGACCAATGTGAGATTAGTCATGGTAGGGTAAGAGGAAGTGGAAGATAGTGACATCATGCCAATGGAGAAAATAAAAACATGAGCAGAAGGCTTGGTGGCCTTGGGGTTTTCTTGTTGGAACAATATTCCAAGGATTTTTTGGGGCTTATATTCTATACTAAATTCATGCTCCTCTTCCTGTTGCTCCTCTGAGCTATGCTTGTCATCTTCTTCTTCCATCTTAATCAATTGGGCTAGAATACCTACATAGATATTTGTTAGAGATATTTTGTCATAGGGGGAATAGATGTACTCCTTATCATTATAGTGTATGAGTTTGAACTTCCTTTTGGATTTTGCTTCAAACATGGAATCAACATGCTAGCTTGTGTTTTAGCACAAATGTAGTTATATTGGTCTTTATTTATGATTGCAAAATTAGAATGTTTCCTCCTAACCCTCAAATATTTCTTAGTTTTGATGATAGCAGGGTATTTGGGGCCATAGACCCTCTTGGCTTGTGGGCTAGGACCTTCACTAGTGAAGGTGAGAGGCAACTTGGAGGACTACTAGAAAGACATGGTTATAGTGCAAAAAATGGCTTAAAATAGGCTATAAAATGAAATAATAGAGGTAAATTCCAACAAGTGGAATTTAAAAATGGTCAAAAGAAGGAAAAATGTCTAAAAATGAAGAAATTTCTATAATTAATAACTGGGGGATAATGGGGGTTTACCATTTTACCAAAAATAGAAAGCTAACTACGTTGGTGTTAAGTCTCACCCACGCTAGACTTCTAATTACGTCTACATTGGGTATGGTAGGGGGAAAATAAAGGGGATGAGATGGGAGGAATCTCACATCTTTCTAATAAAAAATTAATGAGGGGAAAAATGCTAAAAACCAAATTGGAAAGTTTATGATTTTCCACTAAGACAGATTTTGGTAGGTTACTAGTTTCTTAGCTTGGAAAAATGGGAAAGCTAACTTCTAGAAGTTTGATGGTTTTTGGAAAAATTGCACCACCCACTTTAGAAACTCAAAAAAATTGGTAGTAGAAAAACCAAAGGGTTAAAGGTTTCAATGTTGGATTTTGGATGAAAAATTCATAGTAATTGCTATGAAAAGCCAACATCCAATAACCTTGAACTTTCACACTAAAGTTTTGGTCATAAGGGGGAAGGGGCAATATTGTTTTTTTCAAAGTTTTGGCTAAAAAAGATTAGAAAAAGGCTTTCAACATGCAAAATTTTCTATATGAAAGATAGATCTAGTCATAGAAATTTTCTGGAGGCCCTCTTTCTAATGCCAGAAAGTTTTTGTACTTAGAAAAATCGATCACTAGAAAAATCCAAGGAGCAGCATTTATGCAAAGATTTGAAAGTGCTCTTAGGTGTACTAGAGTGTGGAAATATTGCTTGGAAAATGTATGTATGATAAATATATTCAAGTTTCAAAAATGTGAAACCTTTAAATGGTGTTTTCATTTTGGTTTTATAGGTTTTGGATCATAAATGATGCTGCAAAATGGCTAAAAGTTTACTGCATAATTGTTGCAAATTGGCTATCAAATTGCTGTAAATGTTTACCTCGTATAGGTGAGATGGTTGCCCAAATTTTGGGGATTACCATATATAGTAAGTGCTAAGCCTTCATGGCCATTCCATTCACTATAATTAGTAATGGAGGTACACCTTGTATGCTAGAGATGAATTTTCCATGTTGAGTCTTTTACCATGCTTGTTGAAGTGACTGATCAATGTTGGAGTGCATAGCATGAAAAAATTTAGCTTTTGAGGCTTCCACACTAGGGGCATGTAGTTTCCTAGTTGGTAGAAATGTTTCCACACTAAGGGGAAAGCTCCCATCCTTCCATGCCAGGGGTAGGTGAGATTTAGTCCCTATAGATGTGTCCAGCGTAGAAAAGTGTATACACCTCCTAAAACCCATCAAATTGCCATTTTTGGCTTTCCAAAAGGTAGTTGTGACCTCCCAAGCCCAAATATAGATACTAGGTGACCTTTCTTATTTAGGGAATGAGTCTTTGACTAGTTATGAGGCATTTTAAGCCTCAAAAATATGGAATATGTGAAATTTCCTTTTATGGATTATAGTCTTCACATTTACAACAAAGTTTTATCTCAAATTTCATGGGGTAAAAGCTACATGATGAAGATTGGCCATAACATGCAAATTTTTTATGGTTTTTTAAGGTAAAATGCATAACAAAGGTTAGTCATGGTAGAGTAATAAAATCGATTCATTCTATCTAAGTGAAACAAAGTATGGTTAAGACATGACCAATAGGATGAAGAGATTAAATGACAAGATAATGAGAACAAATTATATATTTTAATATTAAGATGAATATGAATACAAGTAATAATGATTTAAATTATAATCATTCACTAAGGAAATCTTACATCAATTACATTATAAATTTTAACATCTTACATAAAGAAATATGATAACCTCTCATTGTGACTACATAATTCATAATCCATATAAGTCTACTATAAAAGAGCAAACATGTGAGTCAAATTATTATACATATACTAAGTAAATAGAAATTATAATTCAAAATAGAATATAATTTAATATTTTATTATGAACATATTTAAGGTACTGCATGTATTCCATGCATTTCATAGCCCAAAGTATGTATTCATAAAACAAAAATATCAGCTATCACTGAGTGAGTAACCTTGGCATCATCTTCTAACTAAAACAAGGACATGTATCATGGGGGCTAGGTAGGCATGAAAACTTGAAAAATAATGAATACAAAGCATATCCAAGCATACAACCACTACAACATTTGACATTAATGATAAATGAAACACCACTAATTTCGAGCTCTTGCAGTTCAATGGCAGATTTGTCTAAGT
Organism: Gnetum montanum; assembly: GCA_015680685.1. Lineage (NCBI taxonomy): Eukaryota > Viridiplantae > Streptophyta > Gnetopsida > Gnetales > Gnetaceae > Gnetum > Gnetum montanum. The sequence goes on along the minus strand of MNCI01023349.1, from coordinate 64,991 downwards.
GTTAAAATTTTGGAAAAATTCATCAAAATGGTGTTGCTACACTCTACTACATTTCATAGCATAGATAGAATAACATGCCCAAATTTGCAAAACTTTTCTAAGTGTTCATGCTATGCTATGCAGTGTAGACAACATAACACTTGGGAACTACCTCCAAATGCCTCAAAAAGCTATTAGAATTTAGAATCAACATTCATTTTAGCTCTAGCATCACTCTAGTGGCCAAGATTAGCAATTTTCTTTATTTTTGCACCCCCTATTGATCCCTAAAATTTTCCCTACACTTGACCCTACTTGGAAGATGGGGAAGATGTAGTCCTGGAGTATAAGCTCTAAGTTGCATTTGTTTTGGCATTGTTTGTAGATACATGGTAGTCCCTTAAAATTTGGCACATGCAGTCTGAGTGGTGTGGTCATAGTTTGGTAGATTCTTAGTTCCTGTTCTTGTCCTACAAAGCATGACACTATTAAGCTTAACAATTAGAGCTTGACACTTTGAGCATAGCATGTTAGTGTGACTTGCTCACACCCATATTGCATGGGACCCAAGCCATGTGGCATTTAGTCCACATCTCACATCAATGCTAGCTCTATAAATACCCCATTAATTAGCATTTTAGGGGTTGATGGTCATGTACATCAAGCATTAGAGCGTTGTTAGCATCTTCATCACTCCCACACTTAAGCATCATGACCCAGCACCTACATAGTGTGGCAACTATAAGCTCAGTAGGCCCAAACCCTCTTGTAGTTGCAAGCATCGCATCTGCAATGTCCCAAAGACTATGACCACACTACCATGCTACCTTGCTATGCCCTTCTAATACTACGTACTAGTTCTATACACTGTTTAATCAAGAGCTACATTCCCCAATCTTGGGATGGTTCATTTCTTCAGCATTTTGTTTCAAATTTGAGCATAATTTCCTACATCTTCTACTACTAATATGCATGCTTGTTCATTTGCAATAATATTTTTCAGCTTTTGAAAATGATTATTATTACACCATGTAAGTACTTGTCTGATTGACCAAACCATTTACATCATCGCATTTCTGTGTTTGCTAGCATAGCTCTTCCATGGACTTACGGTTAGGTTGTACACTCGATGACCTCTCAATGTTCTAGCGACTAATATTTTTGGATGTCATAAGTGTTGGCACTAGTAGGAGGAACTCCTTGTTCCTTCTATGTGCCACAGTTAGTCTCACATGCTTTATGTACCCCCATCACTAGTAGTAGACTAGCATAGACATAACACCCCTATGGACCTACCATGATAGTAGTTGGATCATCAGCCAATGTAGGAGTTTTCTATGTTCTGGTTGGTGCAGATTGATCCCAGTTGATAGTTCCCCTAGAACCTCGTAGGAGAGAAAGCCTAAAACTATTCACTACATAAAGCTCTAAGTGTTCTGTAGAGTGTGACAACCTTGTTAGCATGACAGTCCCTTAGAGCATGACAAGTGTAATAGCATAAATAACCATTTCTTTAGCATTTTCAAACTTGGCCATTTTTGGTCTATTTTCTTTACAATTTTTGTACATAACTCTTTCAGCTTAAAATTTATTGCATTTGAACATTTCTTGCAAGTTTCTCTCCTTCTCATGTCTCTTCTAACATAGTGAAAATGAACCTTGTTAACATCTCAATTGTTTCCTTGAGCTTGAAGGTGGCCCACCCTATTCAACATGTGGTGGATGTTGAGTGATTGCCTAGCCTGATGCAACCACAATAGCAATCTCTTATATAGTGACACTAATTGCTTGAACACATGGCACTTGATGAAGAATGATACAACTTTTTATGTGCAAAGATGTAGGTGGGCCTTCCATTGGATGACCAAGAAATGGAAGAAAATCATAGTTTCAAAATTATCCACCAAAATGGGTGGGAGTTCCTTCCCATCCCTAACATAGTTATATCACTCACTGAAACTTTCCAATGGAGCTTGGACCAACATATCTAGAAGAGTTGGCCAAAAGACCAAGACATAGAATCCCACTATGATGAGCCCCTCCAAGATGGGTAGGAGAAGCTTGAATCCCATTCCAACGATTGTGGCCCACTCTATGCCTTAGCCCCATTGCCTACCTCTATGTTCCAATCACACTAGCCATAGTATTCTACCTCATTTTAAATAGCTATGAAACTTTCATAATCCAAACCTTTGCTGGTGATAGGTAGCCACCAAATGCTGACAATGTAATAGAATGTAGGGCCTTCTACATATTTTTCTGTTATTACTCCCTTGAAATTTGCTCAATTTTCATAGCTAGTGTCTGTGATGCCAATGTTGCCATATGTGCATACTATGTCCATATTATAGCCACAAACAACTCCGATTCAGATTATCCCTTCTATGTCAATCCCACCACCAACAACATTTCTAGCCTCAACTGTGTGATGGGCAACAACATCTTTCCCTACCGTTCAATTGTCCCAGATGTCATCGTATATGCAACCACAAATATATTAAGTGTTACATATGGCACAACCAACTATAGCACTCTGGGTTGTTGTGGTAGCACCACTAATGGGATCTGCTCTGAAAGCATCATCAATGGGGCTAGTAGCTACTCCAATGACACTACCAATGGGAGCTGCTCCAATAGCACCCCCAGCGGGGCTAGTAGGTACATCCATAGCCCCATAGATGGTAGCTACTTCGATAGCACCACCAATAGTACAACTAATACAACCCTCTGCAACATCCTTGAGCCTATATCAAGCATTCAATCTCATCCAAACCCTCACTGAGGAGGTCAAGCAGCTTAAACCTACCAGCTTTGAAATAGTCCATGTAATGGACTTCTAGCAAGATGATCCTATTAACCTTGTCATTCCTCCACTCACACTGCCTCCTAGAATCCAGCTTCCCCAATTTAGGAAATACAATACAGAAGGTGATCCAAATGCCCACCTAGTCACCTTTCATTCCAAGTCTTTGTTACTGCAATTGTGACCACATGTTGTCATTCATGTCTTCGCCATGTCTCTAATTGGTAAATCCTTATATTGGTATTGTTCACTTCCTCGTGATTCCATTTCAACTCAAGAGGAGTTGCTAAGTTAGTTCATAACCTACTTCAGGTACAACTTGAAGCCAAAAGCCACTCTAGACTAGCTCATGAATGTTAAGCAAGAAGCGCTAGAACCTATTGTTGAAACCCACTTGCTAGCCATTTTTAAGGGCACCATAAATGATTTCATTAAATATATGCTATATTATTTAGCCTTGCAATTTCTTAGCAAGCCTTTTCTCAAGGAAAGAGCATATAGGATGTGGTAGAGTCAAGCAAGGAATCAACTTACATATGTTATAAGAATGCACATGCAAAAGAGATAAGGAAAATGGGAAAGCCATGACAACTGCTATGGTGGCTATGGCTAATGAAGCTAAGCTCAACAACAACAAATAGGTAGCTAAGGCACTTAAGGCCATAGCCACTACCAACAAAATGTTGAGCTCTAGCAACATGGAAACCAAACAACCTACACCGTCAATGGTCATAGGGCAAGCTCCACCAAGGCCAAACTTTGAGTGTAAGGACCAGCTAAAATATACTGCTTTCTAATTAAGTCATCAGAAATTTTGGATCAACTACTTAGTGTTGGATGTATTCAACATAAGCAAATGTTAGAGGATTCTTGTAAATGTCATAAAAGATACTGCAAGATCCTTTGAGACCCCTCTATAGCTATGCCCAATGAGCCTCGAGTGTCCAGAAGTTTTAGATTGGACTGATTCTACAACTACCATCGGTTGCATAGCCATGACATAGATTACTTCCTAGAATTGAAGGATTATATCTAATGCATGATTGATCAAGGCAAGATGGTCCTTAATGAAAGTAACCTTGTCTAGCCCAAGAACTAGTCCATGAACATCTATAAGGATCCATGAAATGCTAGTGGTGCAGGATACATCATTAATGTTGTTAGTGTTGATACTGATATGGAGCCAATACATGAACTATTAATGGTCCATGTGCTTTCTAGTGATATTGGGGCCTTAATGATAACTAGTTCACAATCCCCCTTTCTCATCAAGGCACCACCTCAGGCACTCACAACATCGTTTATGGTCATGGTCCCATAATAATCGTTTGCTAAGATGCTAAACTGGCAACCAAATCAATCATCTTCTAAGATGTTAAACTCACATGATGTAGCAACAACAACTGCTAAGCAACCTTTCGTCATCAAGATGCCACAACAAGTTGGCTCTGCAACAACTCCTAAATCACTGTTTGTCATAAGGGCACCACAACATGATGGTGCCTCACCTACCCAAAGCCCAATAATGGGCAACATCTCAGCCTCTTCTCCATCAAGGGCCAACCCTACTAACAACCTAGGTAGGCCTAACAAATGGCAATGTAAGAGGACAGACAAGTGCTTCACAACCCCCATGGCTAAAGTAAAGACAACAACCAGCAAGCAACAACTAAACACTAGGGTCCTTGCCCCCAAGTAAGTCAAGAAACCCAAGCCCAAGGCCCCTCCATGAGAGATCCATCTCTCAAGCCATATGGAGGAAGTCAAGACCAACATAATAGTCAATGACAAGGACTTCATAGCTACACTAACCTAAGTGAAATAAATTCTTGAGCAAAAAAACACAACATTGAGCTTATACCACTTGGTCATAACCTCATCTACTCACTACCAAGTGTTGGCCTCGATGTTGGCTTGAATTCCTATTATGGAGAACTTCCTTGTAGATGAGGTATACATCTGTGCACCAATGTTACCCCCTAGATCATAGGAATCAGATTCAACATCCCTAGCCTTTCACGATGATGCAATTAAAGTCAACCCTGAACAAGGGAAAGTCACTATAGTTCCACTATGCATTAGCATATGTGTTGGGAAGTGCACGATCCATAGAGTGCATGTCGATGATGGTGTAGTAACAAATGTAGTTCTGTACTCTATCATTGACAAGTAGGCCTAGAAGATGAAGTCAGGCCAACCAAAACCACATGCCTAAAATCCTTCAATGGATCATGCATCACTATCATGGGTATAATCAACTTAGCCTTCATGGTAGGAGAGTAATTCCCCATTAGTCTAGATTGCATTATCATAGAGGGGATGCCAGGCTTTAACCTGATCTTGGGTAGGCCTTGGCTAGCCTAACTATGGGCCATCTCCTCTCCTATTCACCAAGAAGTTCACCTTCCATATGAAGTTGGTCAAGCTATCATCCATAATGATAACATCCCCCCATTGGCTACCCATAACATACACATGGAACAAGTTTTGGAGGTGGAGTTTCTTGGTGATACACTTGCAACAACCAATGCAATGCCTAAGGCTAACACACCCAAATGAGTAGTTGAAGCCAATAGCCTCCCAAGGGACCTTAAGCCTTGCATGCCCCCTAATCCATGCCAAATCAGGAAGAAACTACATGACCAAGACTTTTCCTTAGCCAAAAATGCACTAAGCACCTACTTACCTTTTACCTCTACTTCCAATGCATTTTTGACTTTCATTTCCATTGCACTAGCCTAAGGATTTACATTTTGCCTACTTACTTAGATCATGCATTTCATTTTGTTCACACATTTTTTACTTTTTTTATGCATCCATCCACTTATCTTATACATTGCATCTAAAAAACATCAAAAAAACACATAAAAAAGCATAAAACTACAAAAGCACATGGCCCAAAATGACATTAAACTATCATTCTAGCCCGGAAAATCCTAAAACTATTGCTTTTGGCATTTTTTTCCTTTCACTTATGCATTTTAGCTCTGCTTATGATAGGTGCCACTTGATGGTGTTGTCCTACAAATGCGGCATAGTTGCCTCTAAGAAAATATGATGCACAGTTCACCTGGTAATGGAAAAAAAGGGTAAAAAATAAAGAAAAGAGAAGAAAGAAAAAGGAAAAGGAAATAGGACAAGTCAAGTACCCAAGACAAATGGCATAGTTGCCATTTTTCAACTGGTCCAACTATGGATTGACCATCTCAAAAGCACTTCAACGAGAGGTCAAAATCCAAAGGGTAGGATACCTTCACATGCTAACTCTCTCACAAGCACTCCAATGAAGGATCATGTTATGGCAACAAGCCATCATGATGTCACATTACATAGCTATTCATTCTATCCATTGTTCCTTAATCCATCTCCCAGAACTATTTCGTACCATGCTTCATTTATTTGACACTCTCAAGTATAGCAAAGAATCATCCAAGTGGACACTAAAAAATAGTGTTGGTGTCATGTGCATTGTGGTGTTTTGAATTCTTTGTCGACATCTCTCAGGTCAATCCTCCAAACATCAACAAACAGGATCAATGAAACACCACTAATTTTAGGCTCTTACAATTCAATGGTAGATTTGTCTAAGTGTTAAAACTTGGACAAAATTTTTCTAAGTTTGGTATCACACTGTGCAGTGTAGATAATGTAGCACACTGGGAGTCCAAAACTTTTCTAAGTCTATTTACTATGCTTCCTTGCACAATCCACATAGCACATGTTTCCAATGCCATTTTTGCATAAATGTCAAGCTAGAAGTAGTCAAAGGGACACTAAGGATGGACAAAATAGTTTGGCAAATTTTCTATCTCCTAGACCATCAAACTTGGTACGCTCTTTAGCTTGTTTAGCTTGACACATGTCCTAGTTGGTAGTCCACCTAAGTACTAGGCCAGGAGTTGTCAAAAGTACTCACCATGGAAAAAATAGTTTGGCAAATTTTCTATATTTTTTTCCTATTATTCTTTGCTTTGTTTCACAGCATAGATAGTGTAGCACAAGTTTTAGGGCCAAAATTTTTCAAAGTGTTGGAGAAGAATTCTATCAAGCTATCTGGGAATGGAAGATGCATTTGATAATTTTCTGGCTTTTGAGGTCACTAGTCCTACTTCACCTCCAGAATGTGGTCAAGATGCCATGAAGAAACATTGTAAATTTTGGCAAAATTCATCAACATGGTGTTGCTACACTCTCCTACGCTGCACAACGTAGACAACGTAACAAGCCAAAATCTACAAAAAATTTCTAAGTGTTCATGTTATGCTCTACTACACTATGCAACATAGACAACATAACACTTGGGAAATGCCTTTGAATGCCTCTAGAAGCTCTTAGAATTTAGCATGGACCTTCATTTTAGCTTTGGCATCTCTCTAGTGGCTAAGATTAGCAATTTTCTTTGTTTTGCATTACCTATTGATTTCGAAAATTATCCCTATACTTGACCCTACTCGAAAGAGGGGGAAGACATAGTCCTAGAGCATAAGCTTCAAGTTGCATTTTTTTTGGCATTGTTTGTAGGTACATGGTAGTCCCTTAGACTTTCACACATGCAGTCCAGGTAATGTGGTCATAGTTTGAAAAATTCTCAGTTCTTGTTCTTTTCCTACAAAGCATGACACCATTGAGCTTGACAGTTAGATCTTGATACTTTGAGTGTAGCATGTTAGTGTGACTTGTTCACACCCATGCTACATGGGATCTAGGCCACATGGTATTCAGTCCACACCTCACATCAACCCTAGCTCTATAAATACCCCAACAATTAGCATTTTAGTGGTTGGTGGTTGTGGTTAATGATCGGTGAAATCACTCTAAGTGTTAGGAATTAGAGCGTCCTTAGCATCTTCATCACTCCCACACTTGAGCATTGCGACCCATAACCCACATAGCATGACAACTGTAAGCTTGATATGTCTAGCCCCTCTTATAGCTACTAGCACTGCATCCACAATGTCCAAGAGATTGTGATCACACTACCACGCTACCTTGGTGTGCCTGTCTGATACTACATACTAATTTTATACACTGTTTAATCAAGAGCTACATTCCACAATCTTTGGGTGATGCATTTCTTCACTTAAACTCTTGTTTCATTTTTATTCAGCATTTTGTTTCAAATTTGAGCATAATTTCTTATGTCTTCTACTACTAATAAGCATGCTTGCTTGTTCATGATACCATTTTCAAGCTTTTGGAAATGGTTATTATCACACCACGTAAGTCCCTGTTTGATTGCCTAGACTATTGAAGGCACCTTGTTTCTATTTTATCTAGCATGACCCTCCCATAGGCTTGGGGTTAAGCTGTACGCACGATGACCTCTTAGTGTTCTAGCCACTGAGGTTTTTGGACATCATAGTAAACATGCCTTAAATCCAATACCATATATCTATCAATGCAAAGAATATCCAAACACACAACCATCATAAAAATCATGAAGCTACTAATTCATAGACATGCCAAAACCCCAATGCCACACAATTATCTAATAAGAATGGGATAAATCCATATGACCATTGCAACTATCCAAATCCAATATCCATCCACTCCACCCATCAACTAAGCAAACAAGGAGGCTAGCACATACTACACTCAATGTCAATGTGTATCAAGTTGTCATGAATACCTTCTAGTTTTCAATACAAATTTTTTAATAAAATATCACATTACCATGAAATTGGATTTATTATTACTCTCAATGAATTAAGGTTATCCCTATGGATACCTCACCAAGATTCAAATGAAGGTGATCCTTGCAAATACCCCACCAGGGTTCCTAAACATATCAATTCTAGAGGTATCCCTATAGATACCCACCTCTAGAATTCTGGAAGTGTCTAACAAGACCAATGAGTCATGGATAATCCTATCCTACTAGATGGGACCCATAGTGAGAGCCACACTAGTGCATTGATAGTGGAGGTCAATAAAAAAATCATCTCTAAGAAGCCTCATCTCCAACTAGCCACACAGTTGGTGCTAGCTCCATCATCCAATCACATAGAAAATAATAAAACCATGTCATCATCTAGCCATCTCACAATGGTGAACTAACATTTATGGTGGAGGAACTAAAAAAAAAATGGAAAATCAATCCAACATGTTATAGTGCAATGGAAATTGCAACGATTCCAATGGACCAAGTGTCCAACAAGATCCAATCAACCAAGGTTCCAAGACATATTCAAGGTATCCAAAACCTCCAAAATATCAACACTCATTCATAATACCATGCCTAAAAAAATACATTTTCAAAATATCCATAGATTCACAATCAATTAAAATTCAAATCCTTTCAACAATAACTCCAAAAGAAGACATAGGAACACAAGGATCAAAAATAGAAAATGATTCTCAAGTTAAAATTTACTAGATGTTAAGCAAACTAAACAACCATAAATGAAACTCCCATGACTCACATAACCCATTAAGTTTGTCATAATTAATTATTTATTTGAAATTTAATATCAATACCTAGTTACTATAAAAATATTTAAACAATTACAGATTCAAAGCTATAGATATCAGTCCAACATCTCAAATAATTAGAAATAGAGATAGAATAAGTGTCTAATAGTAAATTTCTAATATGTAAATTGAAATAGAACCTTTACAACTAATTCCACTTCTGCTAAGAAATTAACATCTAGGGCTAACTATCATAAAAAATTCAAGAGAAAATTCTCTATATATAAGAGTTTATAAATAGATGAATCTCTCTATTATTTCCTGCATAATTTTAGATAGCTCTCAATGATGGGATGATAAATATTTTTATATAGCTTTAATTTCAGTGATTTTACCTAGAACTAGCTCCTATTAGAAATATTTCTAACATATCAAAAATTTAGAATTAGATCTATAAACAATACTAAGATATAACCTTAACTTCAGACCCTACTAAAATTACTGTGATTTTGGATAGTGTAGAAAGAATGTCCCATAATGCCTCATCTACCATAAATTTTTATTTGAGTCATTCACGAAAGTTGTAGATAATTACATGAGAAATCTAGAAATAGGTAGGTATATAGATAGTAATTAGATTCAACTATACAAAGAGATATGAGTATTCTATAGAGCTCTATATAGATCATCCTAAACCCTTAGAAGTGCAAGATTCATAGAAAGTACATTAAATTAAGAAAAACAAAAAATTCATAACTAAAACTCTAAATATAGAATTTTTCAGAATAACACATCATAAATATACTAGATCTACAAAATTTGACATTAATTAAAAATAAAACCCAACCCCAATCGATGCAAAAACCTGGTGAACTAACACAACCATGAAAAGGGGGCCAATATTACTAACTTGAATGTTGATAGCTTATGCTAATTGAGTCTTTCCACATGCTACCTAGACCAGTAATCTCCTCACACTCCTCCAACTAAGAAGCCATCTAACCCAAGAGCTATGAAACCAAGAATGCTTTGGATTAAGGGAGTAGGTAATACTTAAAGTAGGTAATACTTAAAGGCTTCTTCCCAACTTCATCTACCCCCAACCCATGTGACCCAGGTACCCTCTCTCATCTACCTCCAAGACCCATGTTACTCATCTATATTTCTTCCCTTTAATAAAACCAATAACCAAAGTAAAATTAAAATTAAAAATTACATTATTAAATCACATGTCATGCAATCATAGCCATCATAGCCATACCATGCCCATGTCATAGCCTTGATGAGAACTTGCCACAATTCTTTGACCTGGTTAGTGCACACCAATGATTGGTAAAAATCATTAATCATGCATAATGGTAAACATGAGAAATAATAATTTATCAAATGTTAATAAAAATTAATTATTCATATATGAAAAAATTAATATATATTATTAACCATCCTTAATAATTCTAAAGCCTCTACTAAAATATGGGTTGTTACAAAGAGGCAATAAATTTATTTTCTAGTTTGGGAAACCTCAGTGTTTTTACATTTCATCCATCATAAAAATAGCATTTTTTTCTTTTCTTGGTTCTCTAGGCCAACATTTATGGTTTCCTTTGGTCCTAGGAACTAGTGTTTTTTCTTTCCTTATCTTTGATAAGCAGCAATTTTTCTATCCTTACCTTGTAGGGAAGTGTTTTTATAATTTTGATGTCTTCGAGACCAGAATTTTTGTAATTATTGATCTTAGAGACTAATATTTTTATAATTCTTAGTATTGGAGCCTAGGGATTTTATAATTCTTGGCCTAGAAATCCAACATTTTTGTAATTCCTAGACTTGAAAGTCAGTGTTTTCTATTTTCTTGCTACTACAAGTCCCAACATTTTGGTTTTGGCTATGTGTTTTATTTTATTTTTTGTGTTAAAGATCCCTTAAAAACTATTTGGTAAAATGTACAAGTCCATTTAGTTTTGGTCTATGATGTTTTGTATTTTTGTGTTCTAATGGTTGGTTGATTCGTTTGCAGGCTTATGTTAAGGATGATTCTTGTTATCATAGAGCTAGTGGACATACTATGGTTTTCGAGAATGGTGTTGCCAAATAGTTCTATGTCCAACAAGAATCTCTATGAGAGATCTCATGTATGGTTTAGGCCCAGAACTAAGGATTTCCTGTTGTATCTACTATAGAACCTTAGTGTGTGATAATATGATTACATTTGGCTTCAGACATCTTTATTGTAATTGTAGAGAAAATTTTAGTGAGATCCTCAAATTATATTTTAGAACATATTTAATATGATCCCATGGGTTTCATGTAATTGAAGCATCATGGAACTACATACTCTACAATAATTCTTCAATTGTCCCACATTTGAAAGATTCTAGCATACTCATAATGTAATGCTAATAACACTTTATTGTTGGGTCATAAGCCAATAAATTTATTCCAAAATCCCTTAGGAAATATCTACATGTTAGAGGGGTAAGATTTCATGTAATCCAACATGTTTATGTTTACTTTTTATGGTCACTTATTTGACTTACTTTATGTGTTGCTATAGGTTTCGTGTTCAGAGGGAAAGACTAGCTGCAAATGACTAGAACTTGCCTTTGGCCCATATAGTCTTAGATAAGTTCACTAAAGGAGATAAAATTAGAGTGAAAGTGATAAACCAACTTGGCATAGAGGCTATGAGGTACAAGATGTACTAATTTCAGGTGCATCAATGATGTATGATTGTCAACTACATCCATGATTTATGGGATCTTCCAAACTATGGCATGTGGGCATCAGTTCATTTGAAAACTTTGGCTTTGCCTACTAAATTAAGTGTGATTAATTTTCATTTTTATTATTTATATATTTATGATTTTTCATGGTTTATTTTGGTTACATCTTAATGATTTATGACTTGAAAGGGTAACCAAGTTTTTGTCCAAATAGATTTCATAAGGATGTCTACCATTATCATGATTAGTTCTAGTTGAACTAAAGAGAAGATACTTCTCAAATGGGGTGACGTGGACAAGGCCCAAGAATGGTTTTCCAATAAAGGTTTGGAAGACATCGAGTAGAGGATATTGGATATAGGCTTGTTTAATTTGTTTATGCATGAAGGCTAAGGGGGCTAATAGGAAACATCTAGCTAGAAGGATATTGGATTATGTATGAAGGCTAAGGAAGCTAATAGGAAACAAATAAAACATCCCAGAATTGAGGCAAATGTTTTGGTATAGAGTAAATAGGAGCCATGACCCAAGTTAGAAACAAAAATGAAGAGTGTGCAACAAGTTTTGGATGGTACACATGTTTACTTTTTATTTTTTATATTTATCTGTTGGATGAACTATTTATTAATTTTCTATTTTATGGCTTCATGTGTAGACAAATAGAAAGAAGCATTGGAAAGGACTACGTCAGAGAAAGCACAACATAAGAAAGAAGAGTAGTGGATGGACAAGGAAATAAATGATGCTCTAATATCTATCTTCCTAGATGATCTTCCTATAGATGGTGGCTCTTTGATGGACATTTCTCATAATTTTACTAGTAATAACTTAATGTTTATTCTTAGATATATTGATATTTTTTGTATTTTGTTTTATTTTTATTGTAGACATGTTTGTATTGGCTAAAATGACCATTTAGGTGGTGGGTAAGAGCTGAAGCTCCCGATGAAATATCTACATTTTAATATAAGCTTTGGATTGAAGTGCTCAACAAGGTGGAATTTATGAGAGGGGTCATGGATGACATGGTAAATAAGCTATAACAGCTAGAACCAAGTGTTGGTAAGAAATGTTGTAATTTTCTTTTTTTGTTTTAAGTTTTTAAGTTTTCATGTTTTCATCTTTTATTGTATTTATAAGTTTTATGGATTTTATACCTATTTTTTTGTTGTGCTATGGTATCCTTCAAGATTTGGTAGAATTCCATGGAACATGTTGAGTTTGATGAACCTCAAATTTTTCCACTCAAGTATGCCATGTGCCTAGGAAGTTGTATGAAGGACTAAAAAGTCTATTGCATCATGTGTAGAATTATTTTGAGAGTCCTAGTAATTTAATGAGTTTATGTGGAAGAATCTCATGGCCATAAAAGAATAAGTTAAGAACTTTCTAATGACATTTAGAGCCTTCAAGATCATACGAAGATCATGGAGGCTCATGTAGCTAATAGGGATTCCTTGAGAACCAAGGAAATTGAGTGGGCATCATACTAGTGTACTATATAGGGAAGATTTTTCATAGCTAAGAGTAGCCTAGAAACAGATGTGAAGATAGAGACCATGATTCACAAGACACAAGAGTGAATTGAATACTATGCTTATGTGTTTGAGTAGGGCAAGGGGCAAAAGGTATACATGAGGTAGTACAAGGAGGAGAAAGAAAGTTTCCAGAAGTCATGGATGTCAAATGCTATCAAGAGACATTCATTAGAGATGTTTATAAAGGGCATAATGGCTAATGATTCTTTCAGGATATTTAGGAAATTAGTAGTTGTGCTTGGGTCTCTTACTTCTAAAATTATGACTACATGTAGGAATACCTCCATAGCCAATTTTTCTCATGGTGCACATGAGTGGACTGATTTAGAGTAGGAGAGGATTCTAGATGAAGATTACATGGATTGCATCAATTGAGATCACATGAGTGAGGAAGATATACTCCACAGATTTTAGGTTGGGCTTCCAAAGTTTTCTCCTAAGAATATTTCTTCTAATTATTTGAAGGTTCATAAATTTGAGCTTTTTTGTTGCTATTTTTGGCTTTAATTAGGTTTTTTTTAGGGTTTCTAGTGTTAATAATGGTTGTGTATTTACTTGTTTTGTTTACAAGCCCTAGGCAACAATAGTGATGATGATGGTGTAGGTAGTGTTCCTCCTCCTCATTCTATGGATTGATTAAGATACTGATACACATGGTACATTCTGATATATTTGTGTGTTATGTGTACTAGTTTTATATTATTGTTTTATTATCCTTCATGGCTTCATAGATGATGTATTGTTTACTTTGAAATTGTTTCATTATAGCTACTTACTTGAGCTACTTGGTTATACTTTAGCCTATTATGTTATGTTCTAGTCTAATGCTGGTTACAATTTTTTTTTATTTTCATGTCTTATGTATGTATATATATATTTTTATGTTTTTAGTAAAGTAGTAACTGTATGCTAAGGATTAAAATAAAAGTAAAGTTAAAAATAATGTTGTAAAGAAAAAATCAAAGACATAATGCAATAAAGAAAAAGCCAAAAAATAGTGCAATAAAGCTAAATCTTTAAAAGAAAATATGCAAATAAAAGTAAAAAATTAGAAATAATGCAATAATGTAAATTGGCCACACTGTATGTACAAAAAAGAAGGACACATCAATCATGTAATTGTTTCTTGATCTTTAATAGATTAGGAAACTCATAGGACTTTTTGTGCACAATTTGATATTCTCCATCTCCTTCACTCACAATGATAAATAGAAGTTCCTCCCATGTATCATTTAAGGTTTTATTATTAATAATTTTAGCATCATTAGGCTTACTTTTAACATTGGTTTTATTATTGGTAGTTGGAGTTTCCTCTTGAAACTCTACTTTGGATCGTTGGTCAATGTTAATGTTGTTAATTGAAACTAAAAATCCTTATATATTATGATTTGTCCATCCTGATAAGGTAAGTAGATTTTGTGGTGGGTGGGTGAAGAAATTACTCATAATTTTTCTAATCATGATAATCCTAGAATTAAGTTGAATCTAGGTGTTTCTTCAACTACTAGGAAGTTGGTACAAGTGAAAAACTATTCCCCAACTACAACGTCTAATGAGATTAGGCCCCTCACTACTAGTCATGATCCATTAAAGGATTTGAGTGTGTAAGTAGTGGTTTCCTAAATGTTTTTGACTAGGCCTAAATGTTTAACGATAGGTATGAGAATGACGTTTGTTGTTTTTCCATCATTGACATAAATATGATGAACTTTGTATTGACCAACACATATGATGCTAAAGAGTGGGACATGTTGCACTTTAATGCTTTGTGGATTGGTTTTAACTTTAGTATCATGAAACATTAGTATGGTGTCTTTTTCATCCTCTTTGAGTAGAGGTGGCATGATGATGGAGTGGATGAGTTCTTCACTACCAAGCATGTCTTCACTCATAGGGATGGATGTCAACATTTTGAATAATGCTTTGCAATGAGCAGGGGAAGTCATGACTAGGTCATAAAGGCTTAATGAAATGGTTTTTTATTTTAATGAAAGTTTAACTTGTTCCATGGTTGTGACGAAGTATTTATCATTAGCATGTGATTTTTAAGCTTTGGTGACTTTGACCTCCTTCATTGTTTGTAAGACTTTTACTTCATGTTTTAACATGTGCTTTCTGGTCCCCTTGCTCTTAGCAAGTTTATGATTTTCTTAGGATTGACTAGTTGATGCAGTTTGAGTAGTAGAATTCATAGGTATAGCAAAAATTATGGTAAGTTTTGGTGGACTAACCTTCTTCTAAACCTATTTTTAATTATTCTCATTAGACTTAGGCTTTGCAATAGATACTTTTCATTACTTTGAGGGTAATATCTTATTAGTTAATGCGGATGAAGTTGATGCATTGAGTACTAGTCATTATTGGCTTTAGCAGTTTCCTTAATGTTCTTGATTTTGGAAAAGGCTTGACTAAGTGATCATGGGTCTAGTAATAGAGTTTTAACTTAATCAAGTCATTAATTTTTCCCCTTGAAGATGGCTAAAAGTTTTCAAAGATAATTTCTAGAATCTCATTCAGTATTACATCCCATCTCTAAATAAACTTTTAAATTGGTTTGAGAGGCCCTTATATTACATTCATGAGTTGATCTAAAATTGTATTAGGTTTTAAGTTATAGTTAAATCGGTTTACAAATTAAGTGATCAAGTCATCAAGTGAGGATATGGAACCTTTAGGTAACATTTGATACTAGTCTAAAGCTTTTCTTAATAAGAACATAGGGAAGATTTGCAACATTGTGGGGGGCCGTGCTTGTAACAAGAGGAATTCAAAATAGAAGGTAATGAGATGCACCTTTGGATCTTCTTCACCATTTTATTTGATGAAGTGTGGGATAGAGATGCCTATGGGTAATATTATTTTTGGCATAGTAGGGTTGATGGGATCATCTTGGTAAAAATTCATGACTTTTATGGTTTGCATAGTGCTTACTTTAAGCTTTCATAGCTCATAAGTAAGGTCTTCGATTATTTGAAAGGCTTGATCTAGGCTTTGTGGCATTCTGGAGGATTGCATTAGTGGCTATATGATTTTTTGTTTTGTAACAAATATTTATATTGATTGAAGAGGTCATGTAGTTACCATTGTAGGAGGAGCAAACTTTGAAAACCATGTTTACCCATGGACTTAAGGAATGAAGGGAACACTAGGAATAAATGGGTTATGGGAAACATGTAGGACTTGAGGTTCTAAAAAGGATCCTACTGAGATGAGAAATAGTGTTGCATAGAAGATACCATTGGTGGAGGCTAGGATAACATGGTAAAAGATGTTTATGTAAATGTGGAAGAAAATAGGGAAGTAGGTTGGGAGACATGGTTCAAGGAGGTTCCAAGGAGCATTTTATTCACTACCAAAATGAAATGCAGTGGGTTGGTCACTGTTGGGTTTAGGATGAATTGCTATAATGGATCTTCTAGATGAGTATTAGTTTTGTAATATCCTCGAAACTCATCTCAATCCTCCTGGTCTTGTCCCAAAATAGCTTTCTCACTTCCCACAACCTCGTCATTGACATCCACCAATTGTGCTAACATGTGTACATATATCTCTAAAAGCTCTATGTGGTTGTACAAGGAAGGGATGTATTCCTTTCCTTTTTTATGAGTGAAGTTAAATTGGTGCTTGGAGTCTAGCTTTTTGCATATGATACATAAATAGGCCTATATTTTTACATAGATGAAGCCATAATATTCTTCACTAATGTCAGCATGTGTTAGGTTTTAACCTAAACACATAAAAGACTAATGATTATTAATGAATACAAGGTGTTTTAGGTCATTAATTCTAGTAGAGTCCTAGTTTCTAGCCATGTTGATGATGTATTATGATAGATGGTTGATAAGAAGGGTATAAATTGTAGAGAACTAAGATATTGGTTGAAGGTAGCACAAGCTTTAAGAGAATAAATGTGGAATTTCCATGAACACTATGTAAATGTAAATAAGGCTATAGTGTAAATGTAAACTTTTATAACATAAATGTAAATTATGCTATAAAGTAAATGTAAAATGAGAGAAAAATTTAATTGTAAATAAGTAAATGTAAAAACAAGCTTTTATAAATGCAAAAAGTAAATTGGTCTTATCATAAATCCTAAAAAATAGGCTTAAGCATGGTATGAATAGCATATTTTAACATAGTGCTAGGATTTCGTATAAGAGATGTGGATAGAAACTAAAAATTTACTTGACTTAAGATCAATGTAATCCAAGATTCACATTGGCAATGTAGGCACAATAAATAAATTGGGATTGGAAACACTTAAAATAAACAATTGTAATTAAATATGCTATAATAGAGGTTGTAAAATGGTAGAATCATGGCAAACAATGGTTTTATTTTGGCTATGATGAAGAAAATAGGGTAATGCCCTTCTTCTAGCACTAGAAAATTGTAAGCATGGAAAAATTTAGGTGATGGAAATTTAAAATTCCCATGCAAAAGAATTTAAACTCAAGATCCATTGGCCTAAAGGATTTAAGAAATTTTAAATGGTCTTGTTGGTCACCTAAGGACTTAACGATTTATGACCAAGTTTGGCAAAACAATGTAAATAGAGAAATGGATGAGCAACAGATTCAGTGCTAATTCCATGAATGAACTAGGTGTTAACACAAGAAATAAAAGATGAGATGAAAAAAACGCAAAAAATTTTTATTAAATCTATAAAATATGAGTTTAAAAGATACAAAGATACAAGCCTTTGTGGCTTTTAAAGTTTTGAACTACAAGGATTTCACAAATCCCTTTGAAATTTCTCTTGGAAGATCTAGTACATGGGTTGATGAGGTGTATTCCACCACCATCCTAGATGCATTTGGCTTGTTGGATCTACATCAAACTAAAATAATTCAACACATTTCTACTACTCTTGATGGTTGGTGCTAGAAATGGCTCTATGCTCTTAAATCACTCGCTACTCCAAGGGTCTCAAAATTTTGAAGAGTTCAAATATTTAAAGAGTCCCCAAAAATGATGTTGGTTTCTTCCTAGATAGGTTTTAGCTTGTTGTATTCACATTGACTCTAATCTTGCAAGATTCTTGGCATTCTACATAGCATTTTCCTATAATTTACATTGGCCAAAAAATGTAGCATTTTTCAATTTAGGCTAGCAAGTAGATGCAACATTTTTTCATAATTTATGCTAGAACTAGCAGCATTTTTCATAACATGAGCTTAATTTAGGTTGGTCTTGGATAATCCATAGCATTTCTCATTCTTTATGCTATGAATTACACTTTACATAATGAGAATGATTTGGAATTTTAATGAAATAGGATTATAATATAGATTTTTTGAAAGGAAATTAAAACATATTTTTCTCTCGACTTTGATTAGAATTACATTCAAAACTTACATCGAAGAGACTTAAGTTTTTCCCTTTTTCCACTAGGCTTTCCTATTTATAGTTCAATTTTTCTTTGAATGTGTTTCATGAAGTATCATAGTTATCATGTTCTTCTATAGTAAGAAATCTATCACTTCATAAACGAAACTCTTTTTAAAAGAAAAAAAAGACTATCAATGTTAGCAAGGATTCATGCTGATGTGCTACTTTCCCATCATCTTCTAAGTATCAAAATCAAGGGGATCATATTTCTAGAGATGAATAAAAGAAATTTTCTATTTCTTTTTCAAATAGAGAAAAATGTAAATGCTTTCAAGTGGTAGAAAGGAAACTTCATCTCTGAAATTTAGTCATCAAGGTCATCATCTAAGATGCTACAAAGACTCTTAATTACCTCCACAACCATTTGTTAATGTTAGGAAAAAAGGAGGTTATTAGGTGGTAGCCTTGAACTTAGGCATGGATGAAAAGATCTTCACATAATAGCTTTGTTAGTAGAGTATGATTTGTCTATTTTTTTGTTTATGTAATTTAATTTTTATATTTTATATTCTTTTATGCACATTTTTTTAAAATCTAATGACATATCCTTTATTAATTTTTTAGTTCTTTTGGTTTGATAGGATTTTGTATCAAAATGGATATCCAGATCTAACCATTTTGATTTCTTATTTTCTTAGTGAGATTTTTTGTGTCTATTTTTTATATTAAAAAGTAATCATTTTTCATTTTTTTTAAAATTTAAATTTATGTGTTCATGGAAAATTAATTAATATTCTTTATAAATTCTCATTGTGAGAGCTAAATGATGAATGTATGAGCTTACAAATGAAATGATGATACAAGAGTATCAAATGGATCTAATGTGAAACTTTTGCTGACGAAATATTCTTGTAACACAAATTCATCCATCTTCTTTTAATCTGAAATTATTAGTAAACTAGACATATATTTAGTGGGGAGCTAGATCATGTAACATAATTGAGAAATTTTCCACTACTAAAACCATGAGAGGATGTAGTAAGCCGAGACTTTAAGATGTGAGATCTAGAAACTTGGATGAGCACTTAGTTGTAGTTTAAGAAAATAGTATACCATTGAGGGATCTCATGATCATTAGGATGGGTCTTGATTGTTGGACTTGAATCATTAGGTCTATGCATGTCTTACTTGATTAAAATAGTTAAAGGTTTATGCGGATTCATGATTTCATGAACCTATGCTAGCACATTGGTTAAGCTACTTGATTTAACAAGTAGAGGTTAAGAACTTGAGGTGGTGACCTAGCTCTTTGAGCATCTCTAGAGGATTAATTTTTCTAAGGTTTTGACACTCCATTTCTCAAAAGGAAAAAATGGAAAAAATATAAAAATAAATTAAGAAAATACAATAAAATATAAAAGACATAAAAATTTAGTATGATAATATAGAGATATGAGCAATGAATATTTTCTTATACTCTTGACCTACAAAAATTGGTAGCATTACCATCCTAAGTTACTAAAAATAAATGTTGTGTCTATGTCCTCCCAAATTAGTAATTTTACTATCTAGGTAGGAAGATAAGTCTAAAATCAACTCAGTGGGATACTTAGGAAGACTAAGCAAGTGTAACTCTATGACTATGAATTGTTGTGCTACACTAGCTCTAGTAGCATTAATGAACTATATGTCACTCTCTAAGGAAAATTTAGTAAATTTAAATACTACTACTAATAAATTATTAGTCCAAGTATAAATGATTTTTGTAATCATGGTAGAAAATTTCTATGTTCATTTTCCATTCAAAGCATAATTTATGGATTTAAATATTTACCATGGTAAAAGGGATTGAAGAGAGATTTTTAGTAGCATTAAATTTCAAAACCTACCTTGGCTATAGGTAGGTGTTGATGCCTAAATTTTGGACACATCAACACTAGGAAAGAAAAACTCATTTTAGGAGACTATTGCCTAGGGCACCTTCCAAATGGCTATGAAAACCTAAGAATAGTCTCAACTAGAGAGGGCTATGTGGCCTTTTAAAAATATTTTAAAAATGAAAAGTTTAATTGGAATGACTATCTTAAATTTAAGGATATGAAAGGTAACCAAAATAAATTTTCCTTACTTCTCGATTGCTATCACCATTTGCCACTAGTCCATTGCAGATGCTTCCATAGCCAACATTGCTTGAAGCTGCTAGAGGAGACAGAGAAAAAGAGAAGAGGTTGGATGGAGGGGCCCATTGATGTGTCTCTAATGCATAGATAGAATGTGTCCAATCACTAGCATGAGGGAGGAAAATGTTTCCCTATTTGGAGAACCATGTCATGGATGCACTACTTACCAGAAATAAAATGAAACTCTAGAACCCATGCTTACAATTGCTACTATCTGCTACTACAACATCACAACATAGAGAGAGAGAGAGCGAGAGAGAGCGAGAGAGAGAGAGAGAGAGAATGAGCTGCCATATCCCACTATCATGTATCAGTAGATACTCCAGCCCTACATTTGCTACTATTATGGATCTACTGCAGAAAGGAAAAAGAAAATGACCACCTCTTGGTTTACTACTAAGATTGTTGACTGTCATTCATGCAGCTCTATTACTACTGACTATTGCTAGTCCATTGCTAAGAATAATGAAACAAGACTATAGAATCCACTTATCATGTCTATTGTTTGCACATTATAGCTATGTTGCTGTCACCCCATGAAAAATAGGAGAAGAGAAAGAGAGAAAATCATTGTCCATTGGTTTCTCAACACTTGGAGACCTCCTTACCCATTTGTGTGTGTCTCAATGGAGAGATACATAGATGTTTAGGAAGGAAGCCTAATTTGCTAAGGAGGTCTTTGCTTTCCCCTTCTAACGTCATCTTCATTCTCTGTTTTATATCTTTTTGGTAGTGACATTTCACCTCCTCGCACCTCGCTCCACCTCCTTGCATGTTGATTCACCTTCCCGCATGTTGATCCACCTTCTTACACATTGGTTAACCTTCCCACATGTTAGTTCACCTTCTTGCATGTCAACATTCCTTGGTGAAATGGTATATGATTTTACAAAACAATTTTGTTAATCATGGTCCTATGTGATAGCATGGGCGAGGTTGGCCATAACACTTAGCCCCAAAACATTAAATTGCATGCAAGGGCAAATAGTAATAAAAATCATGAGATCTTAAAAATAAAATAATAAAATAGGAAAAATTTTAGAAAAATAAATTTAACATTGAATAATAAAACCACCTCACCTAAGTTAAGACTGAGGTAAGAACCACCAAAATCAAAAATTTGAAAATGGAACTAGGAAATGAGGAATATATATAAAAGGTTTTGGTAAGAACAATTTTTAGTAAATGGGAAGCATAAAAAAAGGTAAAAAATAAAGGTTCTAACGACAAAGGTTTTTTTTTAAAAAAATTCAACAGGTTCCAAGAAAGGTTCAATAAATAAAATAGCCACAAGAAAATGGTAAGAAGAGGTAATAAACAAAAGCTAGGAGAAAGGCCCTCCTTCTAGTCCCAAAAAGGTGTTGAAGCATTAATTTTGGACTCACCAATAGTAGGAAAAACACTCATTTTAGAAGACTGTTGCCTACGATGCCTCTTGTATGGGTACAAAAATCCTAAAATAGTCTTAGCTGGAGACAACTACTTGACATTTTAAAAATAGTAAAAAATGAAAATTTTAATTGGAATGAATGTCTTGAATTCAAGAATACCAAAGGTAACTGATCAACGATGAGGTAACCCTATGCCCAACCATACAAATACAAGCATTCACATGTGATTTGATCAAACTTCAAGGATTAAGTGCTTATGCACTTACACAAAACAAGGTTGGGTTATGCGATCGTTGTCTTCTTAAGCTTACTTGTAAGGAAAAATTGTATGGTTAAGTAAACTTGAGGTATATGATTTTTATGCTTATTATGTTTTATGTTGGTGCTTAAGAAAGGGGAAAATGAAATAATTTAGTAACTAGTTTGATTTAACTAATCAACTATGCTCTAACTAGTCCTAACACCAGCATTCGTTCCCACTTGCCGGACACATCCTGAACCAATGTAACACTACTGGGATTACCAAACGCTAGTCATTACTGTGTTACCAAGTATTCCACGTATGCTCAAAGTGATCTTGTTGAGTGTGCTAATTCATTGATAATTAACAACTTAATAAAAATAACATCAAATAACTATTGAAAGCATCAAATAATAGTAAATAACATGAAATGTAATAATTAAGTTATTTTGAATATTGCAAGGTTTATCATAAAGTTCATATTTATTTTTGGTCACAAGGTGTGCTCAGGTACACAATGCTCGAACAAGATCTGTTCACTTTATGACTCCTATTGCAAACACTCAAAAATAATTCTAACTCTGGAAAGGGAAAAATACAACATTTTTGCCAAGGGACTAAGAAAACTAACTACGAAATCAACTGCCCTTGTCTCTTATTTATAGGTGACATGACAAGTTTCGACATCACATGTTTGATATCTCTTTGGCCTCTCTGATATCACGTATTCGATATTGTGGGTCTGATATTTGGGGTTCAATATTGATACTCACCATACCCCCAGGACTAAATGAAAACTCATCCTCGAGTTCCTTATAAAATATTGGGAAGGTATGGAATTACTAACTGAACGACAATTGACGGTGACATGGAATGATAGACTCAAAATGCCTATTTAATGGATCAACAAGCATATTATAGCATTGGTGTTCATAACCATTATGCTGAACACTGTAAATAGATGACATCCAAACCCTCATTTAAAAGCTTGAAGAGAGAGAAAGAAAAGAAAATGAGGCATGTTATTGCCGATGTCAAAAATGTGCACACCATTGTTCATCCATGGCCCCATGACCAAGCTTGTTACTTGTGTGAATGCTTTTGCTCCAATCCATCTTGAGTGCTCCCTCCTATCACAGTCCATTGCTCATGTGATTTCCATTTGCAGAAACAACATAGTCACGAATTATCAAGGATAGATAAGACATAATGGGAGATACTAGGTTAGAGGTTTAAAAATGATAACTACCCAAGGTGTAGGGGTGAGATAAGTAATGGAATGGAAAAATTTGTGACAGGGCCCCCATGACTAAGAACAAACCTCTAGTAGCAATAAGATGAAAAATGAAAGAACAAGGAAGATTAGAGAAATAACAATGGTGAGGCCACTAAAAAGGCATAAAACATAGAGAAAATGGATTTCATAGATGGGGTTAAATGAGAAACAGTTGATTGCAAGAAACATTTAAGGGAAAGAACTTAACAATTGCACCAAAAAGGAATGGTAGTGGATCCTCCCCAAAGCAGGCTCATGCCCTTTATGCCTTGACAAACCCACAAACCAAAGAGTTTGTAGGCTCTAGGAATGATATATGGAAAAAATGGTTAAGAACTTACGCACAAGATTTTCTCAAAGAATAACAATGCATCAAACAAGATATAGATTAATCATAAAACTGGTAATGAGGTGGAATATGGAAATAAATATGGAAAGAAAAGAAAAGAGAGAATGGAATGGGGTCCTCAAAATCAAGGTTTTGTAAAGTCCCTTGTGTATTGTGTGGTTAAGGAGACTTCTATCCAAATATAGATTCAAACTAACCACATCCAGTGACCTCGCGTCAACACACTTGACTAACCCATCCTTCTAAAGTAACAAGAATGCTTTGACTGAGCAACTACCATTTCAACAAGAGAAAAATAGAGGAGCAAGAAGCAAGAAAAGACCTTAGTTAGAGGGAACCTTCAGGCATGGGTAACATGTCTTTCTAGTGCCATAACCAATGTTTGTAGCCCATGTTTCTTTATTATGTCTAAGGAGTATGCTTTGAATTCCCACTAGTTTTTTTTTGTTGGTGAGAACCACATCATGTAAAAACTTATTTGATGCATTTAGCTTCCTGCGATTACTCAATAGTAGAATGGAAAAAAACCTATGAAAAAAATTCAAGTACCCAAGAGAATAGCTTGCACAAATGAATCGAATCCCCTTGAAGTCACACACTTTTCAATCTATTTAAATATTTCCTTAGTTTTGAAGAATATCAAGCCACAAATTCATTAATAGTTTTTCTTAGAAAAAAGGGATAGTACATTTCCAAAACAAAGAGACCATAGAATTAAATGGATGAATGGATGACATGAACTTATTGCCTATTTTATCAAAAGAAATCGTATCTTAGCATCATCATTGAAAGTCAAAGATAAAAACTAAACATTAGTAATCAACACTATTATAGTACAATCCACCATCATGAGCACTTAGTATATGATGAGTGAAAGTAAATCAAACAAAATGTAATAGAGAAAGAAATAGTAAAAATATTACCGATGGTGTAAACCAAAACAAGTAAAGATGAAAAATGTGTAAAATAAAAGAAACAAACATAAACTAAGGGCTTAGAATGGTTAGCATTGGTGGCCATCTCCCCCATGACTAAGTTGGAAGGAGGAGATCTGAAATAAGGAGCAGGGTTGTCCATCAATAGAGGTAGTGTTGGTACTGGTCATTTTAGGCTCATGGAAAGGTTTAGTTTGCTAGATGTTGATCAATAATTTCCTATTCGGGCTTTTAGGTTTATAGATCATCATGACGCATAAAAGAAAAGTTTCATGAGTGATATAATATCCTTCCCACAACATTTGAAATTTAGTTTGTTGTGGCACATGTGTGGGATTCCAATATAGAAACTTATCTCCTGGTTGGTATTTGACTTTCCTAATCCTTAGGTCATGATGTTGTTTGTTAAAGGCCTTGTGCAGTTCATTGGATGACAGGTAGATAATCAATTTTTATCTAGCAAGTTAAGGTTCATTAACTATTCTTTCTATACTAGATTGAGGTCAAGGTTAAGGTAACATATTGTAGATAGTATATGAAGCTTAGCTTGGATAGAAAGTGTTGGAAGTTTACCATATACTAACTCATAGGGAGATTAGCCTATAGGGAGTTTCCATGTGGAGTAGTATGGCCAAAGAGCATCATTCATTTTGGTGCTCTAGTCTTACCTATATTTGCTAATGGTTCATGTCAATATCTTTGTGATCTCCCTATTGGTGACCTCAGCTTGACCATTCACTTGAGGATAATATGGTGTAGTCAGCTTATGCTCAACTCCTAAGCATTTCATTAATTTTCAAAAGGTCACACCTATAAAATATGTACCATTATAAAAAATGAGTGCAAAAGGAATGCTAAACCTATTTACAATTTGTTGTTGAACAAATCATATAGTAGTAGATGATGTACAATTAGTAATAGTGACTGCTTCTACCCACTTTGTAAAATAGTCAACAACAACAATAATGTAAGTTTTTCCATTGGACATTAGTGTGATAGGCCCCATAAAATTAATACCTCATATGTTTAAGGGTTCTAAAGGTTGAATCCATTGTTGTGAACCCTTCATTCTAGCAGTTATTCCCCCATCACGTTGGCAGCACTCACAAGATTGGATGAAATGTTGAGCATCCCAGAACAATGTAGGTGAATAATATTTTGCAAGAAAGATTTTAATGGCTATTCATCTCCCAAAATAATGACCCCCACAAGGGCCCTCATGAGCATCTTGGAGAACTTGCAATTGATCTTCATTGGGAACATACCATCAGATCAAGCCATTGGAACATACCTTATAAAGGTTTCCATTAATTTCCATAAAATATTTGGCTTGGTGAAGAAGTTGTTTCTTTTTAACATCTAGCCCTTATGGTGTTTCTTATGTGAGAAGATAGGTAAGAATGCTACTATATCAATTTGTATATATGGTTAATTGATTGTTTATTACACCTGCAAAGAGTTCATCAGGGAAGTGGTTAGAAATTGGATATTTGTCCTCTTTGTTGTCCCATCGTAATTGAGTTAAATGATCAGCAACAACATTCTTGGTGCCTTTACAATCAATCATCATAAGATTGAACTCTTGTAAGATCATGAGCCATTTTATGATGCGAGGGCTCACCATTGGTTTATTCATTAGGAACCATATTTCACTATGATCCATGTGTACAAATATCTTATAGCCCAATACATAGTGCCTAAATTTTTCTAGTGAAAACACTACATCCATGAACTCTTTTTCTATTGTGGTGTAGTTGAGTTGTGCACTAGAAATATTTTGACTTACACAGTGAATGTAATAGGGATTTTTTATGTCATCTAACTATGTCAGTATGGCTCCTTAAGAAAAATTAGATGCATTAGACATTATATGGAATGGTCTGAATTAGTTAAGAGCTTGTAGAATGGGTATTTCTATGAGCTTCTATCTCAAGGTTTGGAAAGCTAGCTCACATTCCCTAGTCCATTCAAAGGGTACATCCTTCTTTTTTAATTCTACTAATGGTTTTTCAACCTTCAAAAAGTTCTCGATGAAGCATCTATAATAGCCAATATGTCCAAGGAATGATCAGACGTCTTTTATGGTTTTAGGTTGATGAGTGATTCCTTTGATGACTTTAATTTTTTCAAGATCTACCTCCATATCTGTTTGTGAAATTTTATGCCCTAATACAATGCCCTCTTGAACCATTAATTTTCTTTTCTACCAATTGGGCCTTAGGTTGGTTTCTACACATCATTTCATTACTTGCTCTAATTGGTCCAATGCTTGTTTAAAGTCCACTCCATAGGTGGAGAAATCATCCATAAAAACGTCCACACGATTCCCTATTTGCTGCTGAAATATACATAGAACTAGACATGAAATGTCGCTGAGGCATTGCACAAGCCAAACGGCATCTGCCTATATTCAAATGTTCCCCAAGGACTTCTGAATGTAGTTTTGGCTTCGTCTTCTGGTGCTATTTGAATTTGATTGTATCCACTGTAACCATCCAAAAAACCATAATAGTAATTCCCTACAATGGTATCTGAGACTTGGTCAATGAATTGCAATGGAAAATGGTCTTTAAATGTTACCATGTTTAGTAGCCTAAAGTCTATACACACCCTTCATTTACCTCACTTTTTAGGCACAATGACTAATGGGTTAACCCATTCGCTATCAACAGTAGGGTAGATAAATCCAACTTTTAGAAGTTATTTAGTTTCTTCTTTAACCACTTGCTTAAGCTTTGGGTTCAGTCACCTTTGCAGTTGTTATTGAGGCTTCATGGAGGGGTCTATAAATTCTATGTTGGCATATCCTAGGATCTATTTTAGTTAATTCAGGATATGACCAAACAAAAGCTTTCAACCATTTATTTACCATCTTCAACAATATTTCTTTTTGTTTAGGAGTGAGCTTAGAATTACTGATTACTAGTTTTCCATTCTTAAGAAATGTGTATTCCATACTAGTGGGCAATGGTTTTAACTCAAGGGACTCTTACTTAAACTCATCAAGAATTTCCAACTTTCACCAGTTGATATTTTTGATGTCAAGACTTGGAGTTGGCAATGGACTTGCACTAATGTATCTATGCTATCGATATAGGCACAAGTCATGCTCTTATTTGGTTCCATGCATAGAGTTGAATTTCTATTTTGGTGAGTTGTCAACCATTGGGTGCCTTCCTATCTTATGGATGCTACATGCAGGCATCTTTGTATGTCAGTTATTTGTGCACATTGGTTGCATGCAGGCAATGTTAAATGTTGTACAAACCAGGACTTTTGCACGTAGTTACACCTTGTTTTACTGTATGCGATGCATGGAACTTTATTCTTCTTGATCTTTCCAAACATATTTTCTTTTAATATTTTTAGTGAAAGATCATGTATTCCTAGGCATGCATCAATCGTGGTTAGCCATGCTCTTCCCATTATGAGTGGGAAGTCCCCCTTATAGTTGTTGACTTGAATCACTAGGAAATCAACTAGATATGACCACCCATAAATAGTGGTGACAATTTCCTCCACTAGTCCTAATGGGATAGTGATGGACTAGTTGGCCAAATCTAAATGAATGTTACTCTTTTTTAGTAGAGGCAGGCTCCAGCTTTGTACATTTCTTGAGAGATCAAGTTAACACCAGAACTTGAATCCAAAAGAGCTTTGCAAAGCTCATTCCCAGAAATTTGTAAATATATAAGAGGACTTCTAGGATCAGAGAATTTCCTAGAAAGATGGCCAGCTTTGATTCAATCAATGATAACATGAGTTAACATGATAGTATGCGTTGAGTGTGGTTTTTGGTTCAAAGTAAGCTCTAGATATTCAAATGGTGGTGAGGCATTTGAAGAATTAGCCACTTGTGGTTCTAAGATCTTTCTTGGATTATTGGTTCTAAAGAAATGTCTTTTCTTTGATTGGTTTTTTGAACCAATAGTAGGTTGAGAATTGATAGCCCTTGTAGCATTACATTGCTGTGGCTGGTTAGGAAGATTGCCTTGCATAGTTGGAGTAGGTGGTAATGAAGCTAAGCATGGAAGAGGTGTAGTTGGATGAGAAGGATAGTACATATGTGAAACATCACTCCTAGGAGAAGGATTTCTATAGTACTCGTGAATTTAGTAGTGAGGCTGAGGAGCAATGTGACTAGTAGAGTCACGTGGAGAGATTGACTGCTAAACATAATACCTATATAGGTTAGGTTGATGGTAAGGATGTTGTTGATGTGGTAGTGGCATCCCCCATGATTGTGGGTATTGCCACTATTGATATTATTCATTTAGTTGTGGTGGGGCTCTAGTCAGATAATATGTCAAGGGTTGGTAGAATTGCCTTAGGTTACCTTGAGGATAAGGTAACCTTCAAGGTGCTTACTATCTATTTAATCATGGGTTTAGTGCATACACCTGAGACTCTTACAAATGTGACACTACTAGGCAACATCCTTTAGGATGGTCATATTAGCATATCTTACATTCACCATCATTGTCTATGTCTAAATCCAAAACCTCTTCAATGAAGGCAACTTTGCCCTTACCCATGTTATGTGCATATTCAGCTTCTTTCTTTTTCCTTCTCTCTTGGTCACTACTATGTTCCCTAGACTCCTCTGCTATTTTTAGAATAGTTTCAAATCTATCATCTAAGGATTTTCACATTTGGTCTACCTTTGTTGATACTTTTGATGCAATTTTTTGAATGGACAAGGTCTTTTTATTCACCATCTTCTTAAGTGGTGACTCTTCTTCATCTTCAAAAACTCTAATTTTCTTCTTTCAAAGAAAAGGATCTCTTTTGTACTCCTTTGCACTTTCTCTTTTCCTTAACTTGCCTTCCTCCTTGGCAACTTGCTCCAAAAATCTTTGTATTTTTTGGGCTCTGAGCTGAAATAGCCTTCCTTGGGCATAAGTCCCAAGGGTTCTTCACATTTTATACCTAAGCCCATCTATGAGATGGCGTAGTTGTTCCTTTTGTGAGTAATCATGGCTAGGGAAACGATGTAATAAGGTATAATATTGGCCCATGGTAGCATCCAAGGGTTCAAGTCCTCCTTGTATCCATCCTTGGATTTTCGTACATAGGTTGGAAACTTGGGAGTATGTTTGATACTTATCATTGAATAGCTCTAACATGGTACTCCATTGACAGATGGATTCCAATTCTAAGGATTGGTACCAGCTTTCTGCTTCCTTGATCAGTGTCCATGGAAAAAATTTTAGTTTTTGCCACTTATTTTCTATGTTTTGCAAGGCACATGCATCTTGGAATGCTTGTAAATGGTTTTGAGGATCAACATTGTATCCCCCTTCAAATCATGGGATATTATTCATGTCCAGTCTTTTGATCCTACTATCGTTTGAGTGCCTTGTTGGAATTCTAACATCCTTTGATATATCTAACATACTTTAGGTCACAAATAGGGGTTCATTGTGATCATGTTATCTATGGCATCTATGATGCCTATGTTGTTCCCTACTCTCCCTTCTTTCATGATGTGTCTCTTTGGACTGCCCTCATCCCCTTTTTCAACTATTTTATCTATGATCTCTATTTTGCTTACCCTTAACCTCATTGTCTCTCCCTTTGTGACTACATTTAGATCCTAAAGGAGAGGGGGAAGGAGATGATGAAGGTGAAGAGGAAGAAGAACTGGCACCATGATGGTGCCTATCATCTTCTCTTCAGTGTTTGCGACCTCGGTCACGGTCACAATCCAAATGTCCATCATTGTCATGTTTTCGTGTTCCTTTTCTAAACCCTTTTTATCCATAGGCATTAGAACCTGAATTATGAATAGTTGAGTGAAGATTTTGATACACAACTCCTTGACCAAAGTCAACAAGAGGAACATCATTCTGTGGAAAACCTCCTGAGATAGGTTCACCACCCTTGTTTTGACTTAGGACATACAGGACATCCTGAGATCAATTTTCCTTCATAGATTTGTGTTGTCTCTCCTGTTGTAGGTTCCTTTGATGTTGTGCCTCTGTGGGTCAATAATCCCTCAAATCTTGTTCATGCACAATGTACTCCAATTGTAAGTGATGCATACTAATTCGTGTGAGAGCATGAAAAGGCATGTTTGAGATTGAGCAATTGGGAGGTAACACTATGTTACCTTCTAAATCATGCCAATACAGTTGTTCATCCTGGTGGAGGATAAAGGTAAAGTCTAGTATATACTCATCAGGATGAATGTATACCAAGTGGAGCTGTTGGGGTACTGATAGATTATCCTATACACTCTACCTATGATTTTTCATGGTGTCAAACCTAGGTGGTGAAGCACTCTCATAAGAAGAAGAAGACATGAATGATTATTGAGTGTGCAATACTCTCTTTTTTTATGGTTGTAGGATAACTAACCCTAAGGGTTTGTTCCAATGATGGAAGGATTTCCTAAGTTCTAATTAGTGCACAAACAAAAAAATCCCTAGCAATGGTGCCAATGATGAGCGGTGAGATACGCCTACATCCAACCATATGAATATGAGCATTCATGTGTGATCCAGTTAAACTCTAAGGATTAAGTGCTTATGTGCTTACATAGAACAAGGCTGGGTTATGTGATCATTATCTTCCCAAGCTTACTTGTAAGACATAATTGTATGGTTAAGTAAACTTGAGGTATATGATTTTTATGCTTTTTATGTTTTATGTTCTTGGTGCTTAAGAAAGGGGGAAATGAAATAATTTAGTAACTAATTTGATTTAACTAATCAACTATGTTGTAACTTGTCCTAACACTAGCATCCTAAACACATCCTAAACCAAGGTAACACTACTGGGATTACCATATGCTAGTCATTACTGTGTTACCAAGTGTTGCACGTATGCTTGAAGTGGTCGTGCTAAGTGTGCTAATTCATTGATAAATAACAACTCAATAAAAATAACATCAATTAACTATTAAAAGCATCAAATCATAGTAAATAACATGAAATTCGATAATTAAGCTATTTTGAATATTGCAAGTTTTATCATAAAGTTCATCTTTATTTTCGGTCACAAGGCATGCTCATGTACACAATGCACGAACAAAGATTCGTTCACTTTATGACTCCTACTATAGAGACTCATAAATAATTCTAACTCTAGAAAGGAAAAACTACAGGATTTTGGCTAAGGGACTATGAAAACTCATTGCAAAATCAAGTGCCCTTGTCTCTTATTTATCTATGATGAGACAACTTCCAACATTACATGTCCAATATCGCTTCAGCCTTTTCGACATCACATATTTGATATCGAGGGTTTAATATCACGGGTTCGATATCAAGGGTCTAATATTGGGACTCATTAGTAACCAAAATAAATTTTTCGTACTTTGTGACTATTGCTACCATTTGCAGCTAGTTTGTTGTGGTTGTTGTTGCAACCAACACTGCTTATAGCTATTGATGTAGGGAGAGAGAGAGAAGAGGTTGGATTAAATGGCCTACTGATGTGTCTCTAACACATAGATAGAATGTGCCTTGTCACTAGCACGAGAGAGGAAAATTGGTCCCTATCTAGAGAACCCTGTCATGGATGCACTACTCACCAAAAATAGAATGGAACTATAGAACCCACACTTGCAACTGCTACTATCTATTGCTGCAATACCATAGTAGAGAGAGAGAATGAGCCATTATATCTTGCTATCACATGCTGATTGATGCATTGTTGTCTCTAGTCCTATATCTACCACCATCATGGGTCTACTACAAAAAGGGAAAATAAAACTACTACCTCTTGGTTTGCTACTAATATTGTTGACTATCATCCATGAAACTCTACCATTGCTAATTATCATTGATCTATTATCAAGAATAAAGAAATAGGACTATAGAACCTACTTGTTGTGCTTGTCGTTCGCATGCATCAACTGCACCATAGTCATCCTAAGAAAAATAGGAGAAGTGAGAGAGAGAAAGGTACCATACATTAGTTTCTTAGCCCCTAGAGAACCCCTTTCCCATCTACATGTGCCTCAATGGAAAGAGACATAGCTATTTGAGAAGGAAGTCTAATTTGTTAAGTAGGCTTTTACTTTCCCCTTCTGAATTCATCTTCATTCTCTATTTTATAGCCACCTACTAGTGGTGTTTCACCTCCCTGCACATCAGTCCACCTCCCTACATGTCGATTCACCTTCTTTCACATTAGTCCACCTCCCTACATGTTAGTTCACCTTCTTACACATCGGTTCACCTTCCTGCATGCCAACATTGCTTGGTGAAATGGTATATGATTTTACAGGATAGTTTTGTTGATCATGGCCCCATGCAATAGCATGGGTGAGGTTGGCCAGAATAGTAGGTAGGGAGAAAAACCAAATTGGATTCATGAACTTTTACATGACTTTAAATCACTTTACTTCATTTGGCTTTATCAACAATCAAATTATGGAATAGTTAAAATTAGATGGCATTAGAAGTGATAGTGCCATCTTGCATCTCTGAAAGGGCACTAGGACATTTATCCTCAATGGTTAAGAATGTAGTGATGAAGAAAACTAATAGTAAATACCTTGTG
Organism: Gnetum montanum; assembly: GCA_015680685.1. NCBI lineage: Eukaryota > Viridiplantae > Streptophyta > Gnetopsida > Gnetales > Gnetaceae > Gnetum > Gnetum montanum. Next base: position 31,320 of record MNCI01023349.1, on the reverse strand, counting down.
ATACATAATGAGTGCTCTTGTACTTCTATAAGCTAATTCAATTATTAGCTAGAACTCAATGTTTTTGTATTTCATTCTCCTCTCTCGTCCATTTAACTTTTCCATTTCTTTATTTTTAGTTTTTATTTGGTTTACAGTTATGTTTACAAGAAGTTGGTCAAGGAAAAGTGGAGAAAAAGATTTGACCATCAAAGTGGTGGACTCACATTTGATGTTGATGTCTTGCTAGTTGTTTAAATTCTATGGATATTTTAGTAATATAATTTCTAAGGTAAAGAAGGATAAGAGTTTAATAAGAATAATCCAATTGGAGACTCTTGATGGCTAAACATTAAAAGTGAGCTCAATACCAAATTTCTTATAGATTGTGATAATTGTATTGCATAAAGCACTTGCTTAGTCACATGCTCAAGTAGCAATGATTCTATTTTTATTAATAATTATAAAAGATAATTCTTTTCTTATTCATATTTAATTTTCTAATTAGTTTGTAGTATTAACTTAAAAATTATTTTAATTTTTTCTTTTATGAACCCTTGCATTTATTTTCCTTTCTCTTTCTAAGTTTCTAATGCTAGGATTTCATGACATTTAAAATTTTTACTTTGATCTATTGTTATTCACATTGATTAAATTATTTAAAAGAATTTTTTTAGGCCTTGGGTAGCTTATTTTTGGATGTGTGGATGACATTTTTAATTTATTTTATTACTTTAGTAATCAACATCTTTTGATTTTTATTGGAGATCAAAATTAGAAGATTTAATCAAATCAAAAACAAAATGCCCAAGATTTATACCCCAATGGCTCAAGAAATAACTCAAAAATTTAATTGTATTAGTGAATGTTACATCTCATGATTGGAATTGAAATTCTTCTTCTTGTTATCAATCACTATTATTGGAGCATTATCTTGATGAGAAGCTTTCTAGTTTTCCTACAAACATATCAATTTAGATTACTAGGGTGATATGGGATGAGATGAAAGTTCTCTATAGCAATTGAAGTTACTAGAGTAATATTCGATGATACTTCTAGCACTTTAAAGTTTCAAAGTCTAAAGATATTGATTCTAATCATTGGAATCCATGTAAGATTAATATCTTGAACAATGATATCGACTAATAACTCTGGAATCTATGACTAGTAATATAACCTATAATTCAAAAAGGTAAATACCCAAAACAAGCATGATTTTAAGGGTAAATAATGTCAAATATTCCTAAAAATTCAGCCACAATATTGAGAGACATTATAAATCATAATAAACCTCTAAAACTTCAACATGAATTATTGACTAAAACTTCATAAAACATGTGAAAATGCCTAAGATAAATCAACAATAACTCAATCATCTAAGTGCTCTGATCTCGAATCCAAATATCCAAAGCCATGTGATAATACTAGATCTATTAATCTTTAATTATAGTTAGGCTTACTACATCCAAATTCCTTTGAAATTATGAAAACAAATAAAGAACATTAAAAAAATGCCTAAAAGAGCTCTCTAAAACCTTCACAAATCAATACCAAACACCAATTTAAATAAGAGAATTACATATCCTTCAACATGCAAAACTTTCTAACAAAAACATTAATGAATCCTTTCTAGAATCATAGATTCAAAATATCAAAAACATTTAATTGAACATCTAAACTTCTAACATTCATTGAGAAAACATGAAACCAATGTATGAGAATCAATTTCTTATGAAAATGTGAGATAATAATTTAGAATTGCAAGAATAATTAAGAGAAAATTAGATTTAATTATGATAAATTTATGAGAATATTGTGAGAATTGGATAAAATAATTATGAGGAGTTGAAATCATCATGATAATTTCATGTTATGAAAATATGAGAAAGAAAATAAAAATGCACACAAAAACATAAGGAACTACTTGCATACTTCTCTTCTATTCATCTTCAACTTGAAATAATTCCTCTTAATGAAGGATAGGATTTCTTCTTATACTTTTTATAAATGCTTTAGTTTAATGAGTATTACATGTAGCATCATTAATACATTACAAAAATGAAGTATGCACATGCACTTGAAAAAAATAAAATATAAACTTCAAACCTTGAAAATTAAAAAACTAACTCCTAATGATTCTTATGACTTATAAATTTTGAAAACTAAAATAATTACATGACTTCAAATTAAAACATGACATAAAATGTAGATTTGAGAGAAAATTTTATTGTCCAAATGAGAACATATTGCACATTATCTCCAATAATTTCTCACTATTTTTTAATGTTTCAAGATAAATATCTTAATATATTTTGTCAAAATGCTTTTGTATCTCATGGTAATGCATACTTATCTAAGATAAGAATATTGTACCCCAGTCATGGAGAAGAAACAAAATCAAGTATTATTTTTGAAAATGTTTCTATCACATTTTTCATACCTTCATGCATTAGGATCTTGATTAGGATAATGTTTTATGTGTTGCTCTTGGTAACTCAACATATGTTATGCAAGAAAGTTGGTATCATAAGCAATTAAATTGAGAGAGAAATAAATTATGATGGGTGCTCCTACCAGAAAAATAACTAATAAGGGGCCAAAGTAAAATTGTTTAAGAAAGAGTGATAAGATTAGAAGAAACATTTCAAAGATATATGGTGTATCCTCACTACACATAAGACATTCTAGGAGTGGTTTTACCATAACCATCACCTCCTAGTAGTACTTATTGAGATGAAAAGTTTATGCTTTTTAATGCATCATATCTTGTTGTAACTCATTTGCATTGACCATATTCTAAGCCATACTTAGTCTATGTTTTATTGTTATAAGCTAAGGGACTAGCTTAATTTAGTTATTTGAGAATTATGTTACATCCCATGGCAAATTTGTTTGTAAGCTTAGATGCATTGACCTCTTTTTGTATACTTAAACTTATAATTTAGGCTTATTTTGGAGTTTGGTAACATACACCTCTTGGTGCATATTGGTGATGCATACTTGATGGTAATACCTTAGTGTTGCCATGCTAGTATCATCATCCCTAGTACATTAATACACCTAGTATATTAATCACTTGGTATCTCTAGACCTAGTTAGTTAACATCCTAGTATTTCAACACATTGTATGTCAACATTTGTATGTCATCACTATGTTGTTGATGAATCACTTTTGTTAAACGTTTGAAAAATATAAATGTCTAAAGAGTAAATTTCAAAAGGATCATTTATTTTTCAGTTTTTCTTTATTGTAAAGGACTTTTTCTCATCCCTTGGGCAACTATGCAATCTATTTTGTTGTCTGTTTTGATTAACTAGTTCATCATGGAGTGAGACTATGTTTGAGTGCTACCATGTTTTCATAGCTTGAAATCATTTGATTAATGTAGAGCCTTGTTTTTATAATAAATAAGTCTTAATTTTATTTTCCAATTTTATTTTATTAAACCTTGAAGATGATATCTAATTAATTAAATTACTTATTATATTTAAAAATTAGAATTAAATTAATTCTGTTAAATAGATTATCATAGTAATGTGGAGCTTTGTGATGATTTGACCTTTCCTGAGGAGGTTTTATCTATTTGGAACGGTCTTAGGTCATCAATGGTATGAATAAAAAGATTTTGCTACTTTCATAGGTTAGTGATGCACCTATCCCATAATGGATTATAACATGATTTGCATGTGTGTTAGATTTTTTATTATGCTTGCTTCATAATGGATTATGATGTAAATGTGTGTTTTATTTCCTTTCATGTGTGAATGTGACACTTATCTTGTAAGTGATTACGATGAGTTTTAACTATTATTTTATTTCTTACGTTTATAAAATATATAAAAATTATCAAATTATAAAAATACTAGTTCCTTACCTTGACAACATAGGTCCATTTAATTGTAATATTTTTATTTAATAAATCTTATGATATATACAAGTAAATATTGTAGTTTATGTTCTTCCATATTCAGTGTTTACAATTATCTTTCTATATGTATCATTAATAGAGATATTTTGGCCTAGGCAAGAGGGCCCCTATCACCCATAAAAAATTGAAATGCCTATCACTACCAATGGAGCATCCATAAAGTTTAGAAATTATGAAAAATAAAATAGTATAATTCTAGAATAATATTGAATAAACCCTAGCTTAGAAAACCTAATGATTATCATAAATGGTTGAAATAAAAAATACCAAAAAGAATTAACCTAAAAATTAGGATAAAAGAAAGCTTTCAAATCCTAAATATTAGAAAAATAAGAAAACCCACTTGAATTCCTATACAAATAAAAAATAAGAATAAAAAGTAAATTAACTAATTCAAGGATTGAAGTGTAAAGATTACATTTCCATGGTTAAATATCTCTATGAACCAAAAGCTTTTATACCATTTTGGTAAGGGCTTCACTCCAAACACCCCAAATTTATTTGGGAACTTCTAAGTTATGAATTCAAACACTTCAATAAGGAACATGATAAAATATAAAATTTTTTATTGAATACTAAAATTTAGAGTACAATGTTAGAAATAGTAATGCAGAAGGATTTGAAACAAAACCTAAGACAATCCTCACTTCCAACTACTCAAGATTAAAATTACTCAAGTGGAGCATACAACATGATGATCCCATAAGAAATAGTCCTTCTCTCACCTCTAAAGGTTGTTCAACTCTTTCACATAAAGGGAATAGCATGGCCTTAATTTAAGAGACATCTTATAGTTTTTATAGTCTTTGGATGATCATTCATCTTTTCTAAAGTTTGCACCTTTTTGGAAAATTAATTTTCTTCAAATTGCAAGTTCCTATGGCTTGTAATACCTTACAACAACCATCTCACAACTAGATCATGACTCACATCTTATTACATTAATAAAATCCTTATACTTTTTTGTCTCTATTTCTTAGTGGATTACAAATAATTATGATTTTCAATCTTCTATTGTGAACTTACTATGACTCATAATGGACTTGAAACTCACTTTCCAAGATTGAAACTTACATCCTTTTATGAAAGATCAAAATTGTGGTAGACTATGACTTTGCAGATACAATGAAAAACTACGATTGACTACAACTTATAGTAAGCTTGTAGTTGCCTATCAAACATAAGAAAAATACACAAAAAACTCAAAAAAATATCAAAATATAAACACATGAATTTTAGAAACCTTAATAATTATACATAATTCATCAAAGAGTTAAATTCATTTCTTCATTTCATGTAGCATCATCTAGATTTTAATCATTCTAATGAAGTAGATACTCATACCTCTTCGTCTCTCTAGTACTTAAAGGCTTTCTTTTCTTGAGCATGATAGCCTTCCTTTTCTTGGAGGAATGTGAATCCTTGATCATAGCATTTAATTTTTCTATGATTATTTCCAAATTTTGATCATCTTTAGGTCCATGATAATGAGTCAAATGTGTAAAAGTAAATACAAAAGATATGCCAATATCTTTAGAAATCAACATCTCAAATGAATCATTATTGTCTTCAACTTGAAAAATATCATTTTCTTGGCTTTTACCTTTTAGAAGTTCACTCTTATTAGTCTCTTTTCTTGGATTCAAAAAAGATCACCAATGTTAAATTTAATATTTCTCCAATCTTTATTCTTCTTTGGAAATAATTCTTTAGCCTTCTTCATCAACCATTCTCTCACTTGGATAGATAAATTTTTCAGTTCATGTTCTTCACAAATTTAACACTTAATTATGCTTCTCCATAAAATTTTTTAATCATCCAACATTCTTGGGCTATATACATAGTTTGCTTCAAAGAACTTTTTTCAATGATGGATTCAAATGTAGCATAGTAGGAAAACTCTACATGGGATAATAAATTCTTTTCATGACTAGGTTGATCATTACAAAGGTATATAAGTGATTAGTTTTACAAAATAAGAGATTCCATTCAAATTATTCCAAACCTACCCAAAATCATGATCATCTACATATAACTGAGTAAATCATCGATACGTTCCACTTGTGGAGTATTAAAATTTACAGCATGCACCCTTGATAGTACATCAACCACTGCATTTCTCTTTTCACTCTTATGCTTTGAAAAGAAATTGAGCCCTTGTAATTATGCCATTCATTTTGATGAGTGGTGGATACCACACCCAACCATATGAATCACAAGAATTCATGCATGATCTAATGAAATTCCATGGATGGAACTAGTTGTGGCATCTGGATTGTTATGTCTTAATTGTAGTTCATAGCCTTCCCACTTGGACTAGTGGTAGCTTTGCCACATATGATTTAGTCCAAAGTGAGACATATGATAATTGCTGTTATTGCAACCTTATGTTACTCCTAATGATATTAGAGAAATTAATTATTTAATCTAATTAAAAATGAAAAGTAAAGTCTAAACTAGCCTATGTGTGATCAATATTCATTCCTAACCTTCTGTACATGCCTTGGACTTTGTAATTGCACTTAAGTGCTTATGATTAGTCGTACTCATTCCACTTAATGATAGAAATAATAAAGAGTAATATATGATAAACATTAACTAAGAAAAATAGTAAGAATTTTAGTAATTAACAATAATAAAGCTAAGTGGATGCTGCAATGATGGAAGTAATCTCGATCTTTATTACTGAGCATGCAACACATCCAAGTACATCACTTTTGAATAAGGTTATCATACAATCACTTAACATCACATTTTGGTCATACACTACAAAAAAAACTAATAGAATTTTGTTACTTTTCTACTACCTATCTATTCCCTCTCTATGTATATATGTCCAAAGCCATTCAACCAAGTGTTGTATTTATAGGCTAGCATGAATGAGGTGATATTGGATCCTTGACATTGGAGGTTGTGCCCTAATATCAAATACCAAATAATATAGCTTTGACATTAGATACCTAATATTGGATCCCTACCAAAACATGACTCATCATACCCTCACGATTGAATGAAAACTCATGCTTGAGTTAAACAAAATGAGGAACAAGTTATTTACAAAATATTAGAAAGGTATGGGATTATTGACTAACTCTAATAGACACACAAATTGAATTTTTCATGTTGTAATGCTGTTTTATAAAAAATGGACATGACATGGAAAAATAACAAAATTGGGGAAGCTATATAGTTCCCATAGGTGGTGGCTCTTCCATTGGTTGCTTTCCTTTGTCATCAAGCCTCTAGAATTTGTAATGGTGTAGGAGCTCTTGCAACTTCTCATCCTCCATTCTTAGGTCATGCATCATCTAGGTTGATGATCCAATGTGTGCTAGAGGTGCTACATCCCATGGACCTGGTAGCTGTAGGAGCATCAGATTAGCTTTCACTTGCCATGTTGTGAACTACCTCCATTACTCCTCAAAAGCCCTAGCATTTTCTCTCAATTCATGATAATCTATTAGTCTCTTGGCTAGGTTTGAAGCTACATCTCTTTGTCCATGGTAGCAAGCCTTAATTACTTCTAGTTCTATGTTTACTACTTGAAGTTTCTATAGAGCATTTGTTCTATATGTAAACTCCTTCTCATATAAATGATAAGTGACTTCTACTTGCTATTCTAGTTCATTTTTTTTCCAACCTACTATTAACATGGCTAGGTTAGAATAACAAAGGTTAGCTAATGCATTTTACTCCTTCAAATTCTTAATCTATAGATCCTTCTTTTTTTCTTCCACTTGGTAGACTAGGGAACAACTATCTAGTATGGGTTGGCAATCAGGATTTTGCACTAATATGGAACTAATGCAAGCCTTTGTCATCTATATATCTTTCTCATTGATTTTCTTGTACATGTTGATCTGGTCCCAAAAGTGCTCTTTGAGCTTCTTTTGCTTTTTAATGTCATTCTACCATGTGCTTATCTCAATTGTAGGCTTTTGATGTATAGTGTGTACCTCCTCAATTGATAATGTTCAATTCTTTCTAGCCAATTTGCTTATGTCTTGGTTCATCCTTACTAGTTGCTCCCTCAACTAGTGGATGCTCTCCATCAAGATGTTTTTTTTTTCTTTTCAATGGTGATCAACCTTACATTGTCAGTAATAAGCTACTTGTTTTCCTCCTAAGTAGCAATCAGTGCCTTTACATGAGCATACACATGTGCTTTGGTGCTTAAGGCATTCTAGACCACTTTCTCCTTTTGCTATTCAGCCATTTTATTCTACTCAATTAATTGGCCCAGCTACTCTATTTGGAACTACTCCAATTGATCAAGCATAATGAATTTGAAAGGATGCCTTCTTTTGGCTTTTATGGTGATGAACTCTTCTTGCAATTAGTGTACCTTTACTTTTGCATTCTTTATCCTAGTCTCTACAATGACTGGTTTTCCTTTGATGGCTATGAGATCAAATTAAACTATAGTAACACCACTGGGAATGTCGAAAAGGTTTGGCATGACCTACCCAATCTACAGTAATCTGTCAAGCACATCCTCATAAGCCACAAGAGTCATCAAGGTTTTGACTAACATTTGTGTATCTCCAGGTTTAGTTAAGTCCACCAAGGACACAACAAGTACATTAAAATATTCTTTGTTGTGGGCTATTATAACTTTTGTTATGCTTGCCACATCTTGGTGCTGCATGACCACAATTGTAGCATCTTCTTTAGTTTTAAGCACTACTTGAAAAGATACAGCATTCCCAAAAATCTACTATGACCACTAGACTTCTTCTCTTGATTACAAAGAAATTTGTCCCCTTTATGGATTGATTGAAACTATGGGTTAAATTACTTCATCAATGACTTAGAAGAGGTTGGATTTATCCCTACTTCCCCACCGTATAGTTTCACAAATTTGCTATAGATGGCTCATTAGAGGTCTATAATCCTACAATCGTGGTGATGGGACTTGCTTCTCTTATCATTACTTTGGTTTTTGTTCTTGATCTTGCACTAGTTCCTGTTCTTTCTCTTCACCATGATTGAAACACCATAAATTTCAGGACTCTCATGATTTAGCAGTCTCAAAATTTGGGCAAGGATCCCTTCAATCATGATGTCACGATGGACCGTGCACACAACATGGCACCATAGAATTCCTAACACCTACAAAGCTACTTCTGAGCTTGCTTGCCACCCTTTGCATCATAGTCAACAAGACACCCAGTCACAAGGCTAGTTTGCATGAAAAAGGCACTAGGAGTAGACTGAACAATCCAATAAATTTTCTATCTCCTAGGCTAACAAGCTTGGTACACCCTCTAGCTTGCCCAGCTTGATACTTAACTTGGTTGATAGGCTACCCAAGGACCATGCTAAGAGCTATCGAAGGTGTTTTGGGTGGAATGAAAAATTTGGCAAGTTTTTTAACTATGAGACCTGCTACACTACACTATGCTACATAGCATAGAAGGCCTTGAGAAGATTGATCAAGCTCTAAAAATGCAGATTGACAACAACTTAGTCCTCTGAGATATTTGCCCCACTTCATCCTTGATGCATGAGCAACAAAACATAGCAAAATATGGTGAATTTTGTTAGAAATCATTTTAATTTAAGTGCTATGGTATGCTACGCTACGCAGCGTAGCAGGGATGTACTTTGACAATACTCGTACTCAGATAGATCTTATGGAGTAACTATATTTTCCCATGCTTAAATCATCAAACAGGTTTGCTCTACTACCATGCCAAGACATGATTGACATTCTATGAAAAAATGATTGCAAAGTAAGTTAGAATTCAGGACAACCTGGGTGCTATGCTATGTAGCGTAGCACAGCGTAACACAACGTAGTGGGATCAGAATGCATAAAGGTCCCCTGTGAAGTGGTCCCTACCAAATGGATTGAACTTGGCCATAATTAGACCTTCAAGAGCACCTGTCCCACTTTGTCCTTGCATTCCAAGCAAAATTTCTCGATAAAGCATTGTAAATCAAGCAAGGATGCATGTCACACTGGCTACTACACTGTGCTACACTACATAGTGTAGCACAATGTAGCAAGGACATAATGCATGAAAATGTCCCAAGGATGAACTCTGTAGGACCTAGGACCTTTCAGGATAAAAAATAGGGTTGTAGTTTCTTGCTTGCCTAGGCCTCATATAGGTATTTTCAACTCTCTGGCAAGGTTCCTCTTAGATTAATGGCTATGCTACGTAACATAGCATAGCATAGCACACGAATGTTAACACTGTGCCCATATGTTGGAAAGCATAAGTAGCGTAACACTTGTGTGAAAGCTTTAGGACATATTTGATTAGCTCTAGAACTTGTTGGCAATATTCACTCCCATCTTGGCATTTCTTCAACAAATAGAATTAGCAAGTTTTCTTTGTTTTGCACCCCCTGATTATCCCCAAATTTGTCCCTACACTTGACCTTATGTGCAAGAGAAAGAAACACGTAGTCTTGGAGCACAGGCTCCACTTTTCATTCATTGTAACAAACATGGAAGTTCACTAGATTTTGGTACATACAGCTTGAATGGTATGGTCACAACATAGTAGGTTTCACGCAACATCACACAGTAGCATAGCATAGTTACATTTGCACCCTGTGGAACTTAGGACACGTGGCATCTAGACTATGTTTCTCTCCCACCTTTAGCTCTATAAATACCCTGATGAACAATGTTCAAAGGATTAGCTTTTGGTTGGCTTTTAGTTGCCTTCTAGCATTCTTGGCTTTTGGATTGATCTTTCTTCTGATTGGCATTTTGGCATTTCACCTTTCTAGCAATCAGCTTTGTCAAGGAGACTGGCAAGTAGAGAGTTCTTGTTAGCAAGCTGTTGACAATAGTTCAAGGACTTGTGATCATACTACTTCATTGTAAGCTATGCCTATCCATACTATGCATCAATTGTACATCTTCACCCAAACAAAGATCAAGTTCCCTGATCTTGGGATGGTGCACTTTCTCACTCAAGATTATTTCATTTTGTTTTAGAATCATCATATTTTGCATCATTTCTTATCCAACATCAGTCACAGCTACACTGCCATATGTGCACATTGTGTCTACGTTACAACTGCACATGAGTTCTACTTCTATTCCCTCGTCTGCACCTATCCCACCACCAATAACAGACCCAATTTCAACTATGTGGTGGGCACCGGCTACTTCTCTACCTATTTCACAACCATCTTAGATGTCGCATTACATCCAACATCGAGTGTACCAAGTATCATAGGTGGTACAACCAAACATAGGGCTATGGATTGCATCGCCAACTGGGCAAGTAGCCAACCCCATGGTGCCACCAACGATCATCCCCCCAATAGCACCACCCACTAGGTGGTGGACCACCCAGGTAGTACCACTTGCTGGAGCAACCCCAACGATGCCTCCCATGGGATAGGCCACCGCCCCAACAACATCATCAATGATGGTTTCTTAGACAGCCCTACAACCACCAGCAATGTCCTTGGGTCTAGATCAACCCTTCCAACTCAGCCAGATCCTCATTGAAAAGATCAAATGGCTCAAGGCCATCGGTTCTAAGACCATCCAAGTCATGGAATTTTACCATGATGACCCTATTAGCCCAGCTGTCCCTATGCTCACATTGCCCCCTGGGATGTCACTCCCCCAATTTACAAAATACAATGAGGGTGATCCAAATGCTTACTTGGTAACCTTCAGGTCCAAATGACTCTATTAAGTCTATACTTTACTACCTAGCCCTGTGTTCCCTAAATCAATCCTTTGCTCAGACTAAGAGCATTTAGGATGCGGCCAAAGCCATTAGAGACCTTACCTATGTGAAAAAGAAAAGGGCAAGACCGTAGTAACAATAGTGGCTACTATGGAGAAGGAAACCAAGCCTGAAAATAGCAAAAGGGAGAAGGCTACCACAACACACAATACTCCTGCTAACACCACACCTTGCTCCAGTAACACATGCTAGTCCTCAACACCAATACTTACGGTGCCAACCTAGTCGAGGCCCAACTTTGAGCACAAGGATCACTCCAAGTATACGCCCTTACCCATTAAGCCTTCAGAACTTTTGAAGAAACTATTGGGAGCTAGGTGTATACAACATAAACATATGTCAAAGGAGGTAATCAAATGCCATCAAAGGTACTATGAAGTTCTTAGGAATCCCTCCTTGGCTATGCCCAATGAACCACTAGTGCCTAGGAATTTTAGGTTAGAACATTTCTATGACTATCACCAACTATGTGATCATGATATAGATTATTTCTTAGCATTGAAAGATGATATTTAATGCATAATCAATTAGGGAAAGCTAGTCCTTGATGAAAGTAGTTCCGTTTGACCGAAGAATCAAACAATGCATGTTTATAAAGATCCCTTGAACACTAACAATACGGGGTACACCATCAATGTCATTTTCATTGACAAAAATCTAGAGCCAGCACAATAACCATTTATGGTGCATGTGGCTCCTCGTAATGCATAAACAACAACCACAACTAAGTCGTAGGCCCCATTTGTCCTTAAATTTCCTCATCAGACATCCACCTCATCCTTTGTGGTTAGATTTGCACTACCACCCATGCCAACATAACAAGAACCATTTTTCATTAAGGTTCCAAAACATTCAAGCTCCCCTACCACCCAAAGCTAGGCAACAAAAATTGCACCATAGCCTCCTTGTCCAAAAAGGTGTGAAGAGCACTTAGAAGACAAGCTGGCTAGGGAATGTGCCATGCTAGGTCCTCCTAAGCCTACCCCCTTATCTGTAGTACCCATGGCCTCTTCCTCATCAATTTCCAATAGCAAGACATAGGCACAACCATCAACGTTTGGACTAGGAAGCCTAGTATTTACTTTGAAGCTATCCCTCCTCAAGCAATTTGCCTCCTAGGGAATATAGAAGAAGAGAAGGCTAGAAAACAACAAGATGGTGGGAAAGATCTCCTAAATGCCCTTGCACAAGGTAAATAAGCCCTGAAGTGGAAAAACACAACACTAAGCCTATACAACTTAGTAATGACCTCTGCTACCCATCATGAGGCAATGGTACGCATGTTGACATCTATCCCTATTAGAAAAAACTTGTTGGCTAAAGAGAAATCCATTCACGCAATCATACTTCCCCCCATGGCCAAAGAACAATGACCCACCCAGCTAACATTTCATGACAAGTCCATTAGGGATGACCCTAAGAAGGGTTAAGTCACAACTGCTCCCATGTTCATCACCATTCGAGTGGACTAGTACAAGATTCGTAGGGTGCATGTTGACGATGGGGCTACTACCAATGTAATCCCATTTCCCATCATTGACAAGTTGGGCTTGGTTGATCAAATCAATCCCACAGCAACTTCGTACCTCAAGTCCTTCAATGGGGCATGTGTGGTGGTTAAGGGGAGTGTGCAAATCAACTTCATTCATTGTGGTGGAAGAGATGCCTGGGTTTAACCTAATCCTGGGAAGATCATAGTTGGCCCAACTAAGGGCTATTTCCTCATTGATACATTAGGAAATCCATTTACCCTATGTAGGAGGGGAAGTCGTAATTCATGGTGACGAAGTCGCCTCATAGGGCATTAACAACATGAATGTGGAGCAAGGTTTAGAGATAGAAATCTCTAAAAACAAAGCCCCCATTCAAAATAAAATTTCATGCTCGACAAATGATCATGCCAAAACCATCAGTTCAAATGAAGAAATAACATGGGTTGAGTTGCCCTTTAAAACCATAGGCAATGACATAGATGAATAATAATGTAAGGCCTCTCAGCCATATGCCTCGCGTAACCCACACCAGGTTAGAAAGTAGTTGCATAACTGAAACCTACTTTTACATCACTTTAGTGAATTGGTACATATTTGATTGTATGATTTACATTTCACATTAAATTTCTTGTTTGCAGGACTTACATTTTTACATTTGGCTAGTTGTTTGCATCATTACATTTTTACATTGAGCTTGTTGATTGCATAATTTATATTTTCACATTGAGTTTACTGATTGCATAATTTACATTTTTGCATTAAATTTCTTGTTAATTTACATTTTTTTTTAAGTTTACTATTTGGATGATTCAAATTTTTTGATTTCATTGCCCTTGTCACTGATACCTTACTTATGTCCTAGAATGACCTTAAACTATTGCATGGCCTGAAATGGCCTTAAACTATTGCATGGACCAAAATGCCCTTAAACTATTGCATGGCCCGAAATGGCCTTAAACTATTGCATGGCCCGAAATGGACTTAAACTAGCAATGACTTGGAATGGCCTTAAACTACCATTGCGGCCTGCTAAGGCCTAAAACTGGCAACTCCACTTCTCAAAAAATAGACTGAAATTTTTTTTCATTAAACAATGGTCCGAAATGGCCTTAAACTATTGTCGTGGCCTGAAATGGCCTAAAAAAAAAGCAAGAGGCCCCCAAGGGGCCCAAACATAATAATAAAAAAGAAAAATTATTATAGATTAACAAAAACAAAATAAATTATTTTACATTATCTTCTTCATCAAATTTTAGTCCATACAATAATGTTTACAAAAAATTAAATTCAAAGAATAAAAATAAAAACTTTCGCTACCATGCTACAAATCTTCGTTAGCATCATCATTTCCTATTCCAATGGGTCTTGCATGAGACAAAGAGCAAAACAATAAGTCAAACTACAACAAGGCTTGCATAAAATAAACTATGACACAATAAAGAATGACTAACCCAATATGGCCCTACGTCCATGTCAAAGGGCATCTTATCCATTCCAACTGCTAGATGTTGTAGGATCTCCTCCGCATTGAAGTTGGCCCAATTCTCCTCTCCCAAATCAATGCTTGCTGCAATGTTTCCTTTCTCTAAAGCTATCCATATGGGTGGCCCCAGAGAAAAGGTGGCAGTGGTGGTTTCCCTCGAACCTAAGGTCATTTCCCTTTTGGGAGACTCATTAACCACCACCTATTGCATGAACTTTTCGTAGGCCCTAGAAGTGCCAATGACATCAAGGAATAGCTTATGAGTATGCAACTCAATAGAAGCATCTTGATATTTTTTATGATAGGTGGCACATTCTATTTTATACATATGTTTATGGTTCTTTTGTGCTTGCCCCCATTCATACACCTTTGCACTATAGTCCTTCCAGTCTTGGTTCATCTGGGCCAGAAGGTCCATTTGCATGCGCTGTTTAATAAGATCACGAGTGGTCTCCTTCTTACTCCCTACAGCTGTCCAATATCTTGCATAGTCAATAATGGTCATATTCCAACTACCATCGTGAGTGTCATGGGCCAACAGAAATTCATTTCTGGACCAAAGATCCTCCAACTCAGTGACTTGGTTGGCCTTCTCTTTCTCAAGTTTTTGAACCCTGTTCCAGAGGTCCTCATTGACACGCTTACACTCCCATAAATAATGTGTTGAGTAAAATTCACATTTACTCATTTCCTCATATATGTGATAAGGCATCTTAACTACCTCTGGAGGAAGTTTAGTCATGGCATCAACCTTGACCACTTGATGAGGGCCCCACTTGAGATGAGAAGCTATTGATTATACATGGGAAAGCATTAGTCATGGTGCCATAGAAAACATGCAATAACTTAGAGATCCTAACATAGTAATTTTGACATACCTATCTTAGGATCAATCTGCCTTAGGTAATTAATCATGTCATTGACCACCCCCTCCATAAAGGTAACTTTATCGAGGTTCTTGGTCCATGGTTAGAGGTGGATCGTGGAAGAAGAGTTGGGGGCCTTAACATTGGTGTCTGATACATAATAAAACATGTTAGCAATGATGGAGAGGATAGCAAAGAAGCTGATAAATAACATAAATGAGAGTTCAAAGATCCTACCTAGCAAACCCTCAGGGGTGATAGTGGGGGGATTGCCCATTGCCACACTATCAAGCAAGCAATCAAACTAACTAGCAAAAAATTGCAGCCCTTCTCCCTCTAGCTAACTCAATAGAGTAGTGACATCTTCAACTGACATGTGCCCCTTAGGTACTAGGGCACACTCCATGAAAGGGTCATCAATAGCAAGGGCCTCTTCCTCTATTGTAGGGGCCTCTTCTTCCTCTACAGTGGGCACCCCTAATTCAGGGGTCAAAACCTCTTCTTCCTCTTCTTCTTTTGATAAACATGTTTAAAATAAGTAGGATACTCCAATACAAAAAGACCACTATGCTATGCTATCCTACACAATGTAGTACAACGTAGCAGGTGCTACGCTAATCAGACAATTAAGAAAACTTACCAACTATAGGTTGCACCTTGTGAACCTTGATTCACAACTTCCTCCCTCTCTCTTCAGTAGTACGGGGAAGTTCCTCCACTGGATGAGAATTTTTCCATTGTAGCCTAGTTATCACTATATTTACAATGAGACATTCCCTCTTTATCACATTACCTATGTTGATGGTAGGTGCCTATTCCATGCTATCCTGGGCATGAAAGGGTCGTGCCACCCGATCCCTTGTTGTTATTGAGAGAGATTCCTCAATAGTTTCTAGGGGATCTTGGGATAAGGTGGTGAGGAACACCTAACAAATCCATGGCTTAGATATCTAGTTATGATCCTACTATACCCAGGCACCATTTTCATAGACCACTAGGAATTTTGTGAACCATCGTAGGCAAGCTATGAAGAAGGCATGGTGAATGTTAAAATGTGCATCAAGCTTCTCATGAAGCATAACCACTTTAGCACATAGGTCTTCAGAGAGGTACTTGGCCCACTTATAATGGGTCCCTTCCTCTATGAATTCTTGAATTATCTAAGCCTGCTTTACTCCAAGGATCTTCCCTCAGGAGAGTAGCTTCGGGAAAGCATTGGCCCGGAATATCGGTAAACCGTTTGGGTGACCACTAGCTTGACCTTATGGATATAAATCCCCTTTTAGTCTTTGCTTATCCCCAACCATTCCTCGATGTCCCCCTAATGGTTGGCATCCTTGCTAGTATTTTCTCCTATAGGGAGACCATCAAAAAAAATGCCAAAAAAATATGCAAAAAGTTTATAGTTAATTTCAAACACCACCCACACATTGTGAACTCGTGTGTAGAAGCGGTCAGCCTTTTCGAAAAAGGAATCAACTAGGGAAAGCATTTTTGTAGCTGGGACACTCAGATTTACAACTAGGAATAAATTTATGAGCCCAACCTCCTGAATGTTATCAACAAGGATGGGTAGAACCCCATTGCAAAGCCAACGCTGAGTCTCCTCCACCTCATCGTACTTGAAGAAGAGGTTGGTTTCATCGTGTCCAAAGGTAATCACTGTAACGTCTTGGGATTCTCTTGCTACTACAATGATCAATAAAAAAGTTAGAAAAAAAAAGAAAAGTCAATGTTAATCACATGAACACGCACAAAATAAAAAATGCATAACTTAATGTACCAAATTTAATAGCATAGGAAAGGGTGGAATTTCCGACAAAATGTCTTCTACGGTAAGTGGTTAGGGATTGTCCCATTTCCTATCCAACCAACCAAGCTCCTTACACTTCAAATAGAACTTGGCATACTTGGTTGGGTAAGTTTTGAAATCAAGTCCAAGTTGTTCTATGACACTAGCACACACGTTCCTGGTAGAGGAGAACTCTATCAAAGTTTTTTGGGCCAACACCAATGTATCCATGTTACCATGAAGACCATCCTTATCAATAAAAAACCTAGTAACAACAAAAGCACAATAAGAATTTTTGACCATGTAATATAAACAATACAACATGCTTGAAACATCTTCAGAGAACTCACCCGCTGGTGCAATAAATAGTCCTAGGTGAGTTCTGGAAGTAGGTGCCCATGTGATGACCAACAAACAACGTGTTGTATTTGTGGTAGCATTTGAATTTGGTCATGTCCCAAATCCAAATCAAGCATCTTAGGCCCCTCCTACTTGAGCCTTTCACCCCTTCACCCTCAATCGACCCATCAGCCATGAACTTCAAGATGCCCTGATTTGCCCCGGGAAACAACATTTCAATAAGCACAATGGTTGTTTTGGCTAATAAGTGTGATCACAAAATCACACTAAAGTGGTGAAGGAGGAACTCTAAGAACTCCTGAGTACCCTCCCAGAACCATATTTCTTGATGCCCCACCCATGCATGGGGAGGAGGGATGTTGGCCATGGGTTCACTTAGGCAGCATAGGATGTTTATCACTTCTAATACAATCAGGACAGGTTTCCACATGACCCTACATGATAAAGCACCAAATGTTAGCACCATGTTCAAGTGATGGTTACTAATGTAGCGTAGCGTAACCCTTGCTATACAATTTTTTCCCTTGGGTGTAAAATAATAAGTCCCTGGTAAAATAGAATTAAACACTGCATGAAGCATAGCAAAGTGTCACGCATAGCATAGCGTAGTAGCTACGCCTTATATAGGGTAGTGTAGTAGGCATACCCTGTAGAGCGTAGTGTAATAATTATACTTTGCATAAGGGTAATGGCTATAGTTTGCATAGCATAGTGGGACGTCCACACCCCGTGTAAGCATAGAAAAGTGGTAAGCATGGTAAAACACTAAAAAATGTACTAGAATNCATAGCAACCATGACAACTAAAGTAGCATAGTGTAAGAAGAACCAAAAATGTAACCCAGTAATAGTTACAATGTCAAAATAATGTGGCTTAGGAAAAATGCACCCAACGTTCCCATTGTCCCAACCCTACCCCACTGCATGAAACATAGTTAGGCAAAACACAAATACAATAAACTCCCCCTTTTCTCATGCTACACTACGCCGAGCATGTGCTACATTTCCCTAGAACGTCGTAAACAAAAAATCCCATCTAAGGGTAGTATGCTATACTAAGCATGTGCTACGCCACCTAGAACCATCCAAACCCATGTGATAGCATAGTGATCATTCCTAACAATGATGGCTAGGGTGGTGCCACACACAGCCATAGTGTAGCAACTACCACAACCATTGTGACTACAATGGCAATAGCCATGGCTCAGCAACCAAAATGACAACAAAATCAACAACAGTTCTAGCATAGCCACAATGAAGACTAAAAAAACCAAAACAGTGATGGTAATAGAAATCTAACTTGACACATTACACAAAGAAAATGAGGGTAGCGTAACACTTACCAAGTGGATGGACCCTCCTGCCTTTCCTTATTGTGTGCCTTGGAGAGGCATCCTAGGGTATGCTTCGCTTTGTCCACCTTGGCAAGCCCCTGATGCCTACATTTGCTTTTGTGCACTATTGCCTTGCTCACAAATCAGCTATATCAACCGTTACGCTACGCCTATTATGCTCTCTCTCAGTTCGACCATGCTACACTCTTGGTGTTGGCTCTTACAATGAAAATGACAAGTTTACCATGGGGTAATGCCCTATTTATAGCCAATGTAGTAAAAATAATTGTCACTTTCATGTTTTGAACAATGCAGAACACCCTTGTAGTGTAGCATGTCCCCGCTGCACGGTAGCACTCGGCTGTAGCACAACAAGCGGGTCCATCAAAATTTTCCTTTCACCTTTACAAATTTTTTATGGTTATGGTCCTCCAAGACCTTAAACTAGAAATTTTATCCTAGTTATGGTTTTCCATGACCTTAAACTAGAAATTTTATCATTCGTTTTACATTTTAGATCTAGTGACAGTTCGCTATGACCTTAAATTGGTAGTTTTAACTCACAATGTTACATGGTTATGGTCTGCCATGACCTTAAGCTGGCAATTTTAGCATTCACTTTACATTTTTTAAAATTTAGTGATGGTCTAATAAGACCTTAAATTGGAAAATTCAATTTACAAACTTTTCATAGTTGCAGTTTACTATGGCCTTAAACTAGCAACTCTATTTCACAAATTTTGAATAGTGATGGTCTGCTATGACCTTAAACTAGCAACTCTAACATCTTCTTTACATTTTAAACCTATTGATAGTCTACTATGACCTAAAACTGGCACTATTAAAATGAAATTTTACATTGTTGTGGTCCGCTAAGACCTTAAACTGGCAATTATATTGCACCGCATTATTACCTTTTCTACGTTCTATTGCATGTTACTTTATTAAATAGGTACCACTTGACATTCTCTTATTTGATGATTTTGTGGGAGTGATTTGAAAATGGCTATACAAGGTAATCTCCACATGCCCCTTGTCTTGATAGGACCTCCTGCTAGGATTATAAGACACCTAAGCTTAGAATCAATAGACTTGGAATCATCCACTCATGACATTGCAGCATCCTTGGAGAAATCTCTAGACTAGCCAGAACATTTGGTCAAGGCCTTAGACCTAGAGGCTAGGGATGTGACCAAGGACCCTCTTATTGAAACCATGGTAACTACATCTAGAGGTGAGGTGAAAACATTAAAAGTCAATTCCCTACTAGAACTACAAGTGTAACAAAACATTTCGAAAGTCCTTAATAATAATTTCAAAGTGTTTGCATGGTCATATGAAGACATGTTGGGCCTAGCCCCGTGGCTCATACAATACAACATTATCTTAGACCCATGTGTCAAAGAGGTTAAATAGAAAGGGTGCAAAGTTAAGCTAGAGATTTCTTTGGCTATATGTGATGAAATCACAAAACTCTATTAAGTTGGTTTCATTCAAGCCGTCAATTACTCAGATTAGGTCTCAAACATTGTAATCGTACCTAAGAAAACTAGGAGTATACGAATTTGTATAGACTACCAAGACTTAAATAAGGCTAAAATTAAGGATGACTTCCTACTACCTAGTATCGATCAACTTATCGATACTATAGCTGGTCATGCCTTACTGTCCTTCATGGATGAGTTTTCAAGATATAATCAGATTTGCATCAATCCAGAGCACCAGTTGGCAACGACTTTTATGATCCCTTGGGATACCTTTTGCTACACAATGATGCCCTTTAGGCTAAAAAACTTTGGAGCAATGTATCAATGAGCAATGACATCCATATTTAGTAATTACCTCTTAGAAAGGCTGAACAACAATGTTGATAACATAGTAGTTAAGTCTAAGGAAGCTATTGATCATCCAAATGACTTAAATGTAGTTCTCCAATGTTGTCATAGGCATCACCTATGCCTCAACCCTAGGAAATGTATTTTTGGGGTTAAAACCAGATGCATGCTAGGTTTTTTAGTGTCAAAAATAGGGATAGGAGTGGACCCTGATAAGGTGAGGGCCATTGTTAACCTAGGACCACCTACAAATATTAAAGAGTTGTGTGGGTTGCAAAGAAAAGTACAGTTTATGGGAAGTTTTATCACAAGGTTGACAGAAAACTACACCCCATGCAACACTAGCTCAAGAATGGGATCAACTTCAAGTGGATAGATCAATGTCAACAAGCCTTTGATAACCTAAAGAGAGAGCTTTTGCACCTTCCCATTGTTTACCCACCATAGAGGGATAAGCCTTTCTACATCTACCTTGCCACCTCAGACACATCCATTGTCGCACTGCTATGTCAAAGGAGAGATGATAGCATTGCATTGATAGCACACGAAGAAAAATATAATGAGGTAGAGAAAAACTATCTTGCCCTAGTATTCGCACTAAAAGAATGGGGACATTACCTGTTTCATAGCAAAGTTAGCATCATATGTAAAAGCAACAAACTTTGGGCTATGACAACTAACTTGTACAAGAGTAGTAAGATAGCTCAATGGAAAGCTATAACAATGAAATTCGATTTACATTATATGGCACAATCATTAAAAAATGGTCAAGTAGTAGCCACATAGCTTACGACTACACTCATTGATGATTAGATAGTAATAGAACCCAAATTCCCGGATGAACAAATCAATAGCATAAATCCTGTTCCATTAAATTTCAAAGCCAGTTTGCATTTTGATGGTGCTTCAACTACATGAGGTGGTAGCACGACCGCTGTTCTTACATTTCCCTCTAGGGAAAATTGACCCTTCATGTATCATTTTACATTCCTTTGCAAAAACAACATACCTAAGTACAAAGGACTCCTTAGGGGTCTTATAGTAGCTTAAGAGTTGAGGATCCAACATTTGGCAATTTGGGGCAATTCCCAACTCATTATCAACTATATCACCAACATTTATGCTTGCAAAGCTTCACACTTAAAACCTTATTGTAACTTAGCCAAAAGTAAACTAAAGCAATTCACAACATTAGACATTCAACATGTGCCTCGTAATGAAAACACTGTAGTAGATGAACTAGCCACATTAGCATTAAATGTGCAATCACACATGTTTCCTACCTTGCCTACCTTAATAATAGAATGCATTAATCCTATTACTCAAGTAGCACACATTCCATCTGTAAGTACAATAGATACCCAAGAGTGGTACGCCAACATTAAAGCTTACCTTCAACATGGTGAACCCCCACATGGCTTGACATCTGCTCATAAGGATGTAATACAAAAATGAGCCCAGTAGTATGTCCTAATAGGAGATAACACCTTATGCAAACTCTCCTTTGATGGGATACTACTGGCCTATGTTAGTGGGGAAGAAGCACAAAGGATTGTTAACAATGCCCATGAGGGACTATGTCGGGGACACATAGCTCCTAAGGTTATGGCAGAAAAAATCATATTCTTAGGTTACTATTGGCCTTGCATAGAACATGAGATGTATGTCAACACCATGAAAACCTCATACATGTGTCACCTATTGAATTACATCCTACGTAGATCATGTGGCTTTTCCAATGTTTTGGACTAGATATCATAGGACCTATCACACCTAAGTCTTCCATAGGACATAGATTCATTATTATCACAACCAAATACTAGTGGGTAGAATGTAATCCCATTAGAAAGACCACATCCCAATAGGTTTTCCACTTTATCCTAAATAACATAGTAACAAGGTTTGGTCTTCCCATGACTATTGTGATGGACAATGGGCCACAATTTAGTAGGGTGCAAACCAAAACCTTTTGCGACAACCTTGGCATCAAACACTCTTTTTCATCACCATACTACCCATAGGTGAATGGTCAGGTAGAGGCAACAAAAAAAGCCATCAGTAACCTTCTGAGAAAGATGCTTAGTAGTAGCAAGAGGTGATGACATGAGTAAATCCTCTACATGTTGTGGGCTTTCTGTATGACATGTACGACAGGTACAAGTAAGACTCCTTAAAATATTCTTTATAGATCTGAAGCAATGTTACCTCTTGAATTGTAGGTTCCATCACTTTGGATGATCCTTTCAAACATTGTAGACAAGACTCAAAACAAAAATTCAAGGATCATTGATCTTGACTCTGTAGACGAGGAGCATGCTCAAACACTTAATTGTATCAAATGGTACCAGGATAAACAATGGCAAAAGCACTAGTGCAACTTACATCAATGACTAATTAAAAAGGGCGACTTAATCCTCAAGGCCATTCGTGAGCTAGTTAGCAAATTCTCATCCAACTAGAAAGGCCCTTTCATAGTCATGAAAGCCTATGAAAATGCAGTGTTCAAATTGGCCGATGCAGATGGCAATGAGTTCGCAAATCCTGTTAATCACTTGTACCTCAATCCATACTATGTTTGACACAAAGGATTACACCCAAGATAAAGCAAGGTAAGCAAAAACATCCACTATGATCTAAAACTGGCACAGATAGTCTGTAATGACTATAAACTGACACAACTCATCTACTATGACATTAAACTAGCACAAAATGTCCTTAGGGTATGAAATAAAACTAGCATCCACCACATGGTCTGCAACTACCTAAAATTGGCCATCCACTATCTGCTACGATGTTAAACTAGCACAACAGTCTACCAAGACCTTAAACTGGCACATCAGTCTGCTGGGAGCTTAAACTAGCACATTCAACACTTTACCAAGACTTTAAATTGGGTCCGTAGTGCAATGCTTCCTAGCCCACAAGTGTGAATCTTGTGAACAAGTGAGCATGCACACTTTCAAACATCCTAGATAGCATGAGGTGGGACACTGCAGTTCTAGAATATAGTTCACATTGCTAAGGAAAAACTTGCTAGAGTACATGCAATGTAATTGCCCCTAGCATCTTCATGATCTTCTATAGATGTCGTTTGATATCTTGCTGACCTTCAGAAGCTACTAATACCATAGCCAATCATCCTGGTAGTAGCTCTTGTCATCAACACCTATTGTTAGAGTCCTAGAACTATTGTGGCCTAGCCATAATGTTGCCATCCTCTAGCCCTCGCCATCATCTGAGTTTAGCTATTAGGCTTCTCACCTTGTAGCTAGACTGCATGATATTTTCCTTGGATGAGGAATCCTCAACACCTGCATCACCGCTGCTCCTAGCCTCTTCAGTGCAAACCTTTCTAGCCAGCCACTGCTAGAACCACTATTGGCCTTCCTACTTTAGACATCATGCATGTCAAGCACAACATTTGCCACTTTAGCAGTGTCCAAAGCAAGCAGGACTTTTCCCTCACTTCACTTCATGGTTATTTTTTCTTTTTTTCTCTCTGTTGTGTTTGTAAGATACAAGACAAGATGGCATCATTCAGAGATGTGTTTTTCCTTGAGATCAAAACACTACATTATTCCAAAGTGATCGCTCTAATTAGCTTAGCTACTTGGGAGTGCACACCCTACTCTCCCTTTCAACCAACTTAATCCTCCATTCCCTATACCCACAAGTTCTCATATCCTCTTCTCAAGTTTCCTTGACACACATGAATCCCTTTCACATGCCCAACTGCCAAGTCCATGATGATCATAATGCAACTCGCCCCATGGGAAGCATCTGTAGGCAGGTCAAAGCCCCACATAGATGTAACATAACTCATCTTGGGGAGGAAACACCTATCCTAGAACAAAAACAAGGTTTTTTGCAAGTGAATGTGGATGTACAACAAAGGAAAAGCACAAAAACATAAAAGAGTGAAAAAAAACAAAAAAAGGAAGAAAAAAAGAAAGACAAATGCCTAAAAAATGGCACCATAACTGCTTTACAATCTCTTTGGCCATAAATTGACCATATCCAAACACTCCGATGAGAGGTCAAAGGCCAAAAAAAAAGAGAAAGATATCCATGCATATTGACTCTCTCAAAAGCACCTGAACAAGGGATCACGCTATGACAAAAATTTTGCAAAGTGTCACATGTTACATTCATCCCTTTCCCAAACCTATTTCCTCAAATCTATCCATTTCCCCCTTATCCTACATTTTCCTCCAGGCACTCTGAAACGTAGTGAAGCATCATCTGAGTGGGCACTGAAGAGCAATGTTGGTGTTTTTTTCTTCATGGTATTTCATATTCTTTGTTGACATCTCTCGAGTAGGTCCTCCAGATGTCAACAAAGAAGGGCCATTGAAACACCATAAATTTTGGGACTCTCATGATTTAGTCGTCCCAAAATTTGGGTAAGGATCCCTACAAGCATGATGTCATGTTAGATCATGCAGATGACATGGCACCTTAGAAGTCCTAACACCTACAAAGCTACTTCCAAGTATACCTTTCACCCTCTGTAGCATAGTGAACATGGCACTTAGCCACAAGACTAGTTTGCATGAAAAAGGCACTAGCGGTAGACCAAATAGTCTGGCAAATTCTCTATCTCCCAGGCTAATAGGCTTGCTACACCCTCTAGCTTGCCCAGTTTGACACTTGAACCAGTTTACAGTCTACCTATGGACCATGCTAGGAGCTATGGAAGGTTTTTGGGGTGGACTAAAGAGTTCAATAAGTTTTCTAACTGTGAGACCTACTATGCTACACTATGCTACATAGCATAGTAGGCCTTGAAAAGACTGATCAGGCTCCAAAGATGCAGATTGATGACAACTTAGTCCTCCAAGATATCTTCCCCACTTCATCCTTGATGCATGAGCAACAAAATGTAGAAAAATATGGTGAATTTTGTTAGAAATAATTTTAATTTGAGTGCTATAGTATGCTATGGTACGTAGCATAGCACAACGTACCAGGGATGTACTCTGACAATACTCCTACTCAGATAGCTTTGATGGAGTAACTATATTTGTCCATTTTTCAACCATTAAATAGGTTTGCTCTACTACCACACTAGGACATGATTGACATTCTGTGATAAAATGATTACAAAGCAAGTCATAATTTGGGCCAATCTGGGTGCTATGCTATGCTACGCTACACAATGTAGCACAGTGTAGCAGGGTTAAAATGCACAAAGGTTCCCTGCCAAGTGGTCCCTAGCAAAGGGATTACACTTGGCCACAATAAGACCTTCAAGAGCACTTGTCCCACTAATGAAGCTCTTGAAGATCTTACATGAGGCTTGGGATTCCTCCTTCTTAAAATGCTAGGAGCATAGCATGCTCCATGGGTGTAGGAACACCTCTTCCAATTCCCTTTTTCTTTTCTATGTGTATGTTTTATAGGTTTCAAATCCTAGAAATACAACTTAGAGGACTAGAAGATGTATTTCTTGAATCCTAGGAGTGATAGAAGATTTTTAGAGTTTAGAGTATAAGTCTTGCTATTGGAATTGATGTATCAAGTTATACATATCTCCAAAACTTGAGATTTCTTAGAGAAGATTTCTCAGGTAAGACATCTTGCTATTTTTGGAGACATATTAGGAACAAGAAGAGACATTTTGGAAAAATAGTAGATGTCTTTCAAAGGTCAAAGATGATTTGTATGAATGGGAAAACTTCTAAAACACCTATCCTAATTCAAAAAGTAGTCAAAATATGATGGAGGAGGATGGAAATAGCTAGAGAGAAGATGATAAGAATTAGAAAACATTTGAAGAGGCTCAAGTTAAGTTGAGAAAATCTTTCTAGGTTTCTTATCTTATGATTTGTCATAAATATTGGTGTAGTTACTATTGTTGGTGTGAGACATAAAAGAGCTCTTCTGTGTGTGAAGAGCTAAGCAACAAAGAGTAGGTGAGCACATTGACCAAGTGTAATTGGTGATTGAAGCTCCAAGAGTAACTTGTGGTGTGTTGGTTTATGTGTTATATTCTCTTGTGTCTTATTTGTGAGCTAAGATCTTAGTCCTAGGTTATGGGAGAGATTCTATAATGGTTGTATCTTGCATTGAGAACAACCATTTTATGGTTGTAGAGCCTCATGCCCTACAATATCATTTGAGTATGGTAGGTTTTCATTATTTGTGGATTTGCAAACCGATTGTAATCTTATAATAAATTAATTAAAAATAGCTAGTTTTGTTATTTTCTAGAAATTTTTTTAACTTTGTATAATATATAGATTTAGTGCTTTCAGGTGATTTATTTATGGAATGAACCTACTCTAGCATTTTTGTTATTAGACTCTAGTTTTATTGTGCCTTGGAAATTGGTTAAGAATTTTGTCAGTTTCAAATGGAACCTAGGAAGAGCTAGGTACAAGTAATAAATTAAGATATGAAGAGCATGAAGTATACCTTCTAGATGATGGTTTCTTTGTTAGATGAAATCAAAACAAAGGTAGACAAGAATGTTGGTCCTAGCCATATCCATATGTGTGATGTTGAACACATATTTTGTTTAGATGAAGAAGTTTCATAACCAGGTGAAGACGAAGTGGATGAAGAGTAAGGAAAATCTAAGTATGGAAATGTAGAAAACCATCAAATAAGGATTCCAATGGGAGAAAATCCTATTACTTAGATGATAACTCCAAGGACTCCAATGGTTTTAAACACTTCTTCTTTAGGCAAGCTTGATGAGAAAGATGAGGCAAGACTCTCATATGTAAAATTGAGGAGTTTCAATGTTATAGAGGAAACCAATGCTTTTTTGAATTAGATAAATATACTTGAAAAGCATTTATAGTTGGAAGAGGTACCAAATAACTTTCAAATACCTTTTACTAAATCCATGTTGGAGGGTATGACTTCTACTTGGTGGGAAAAGGAGTCCTAGGATTATGAAAGATAAAATAGTCAACCTATCAAAGATTGAGATCTCATGAAATATAGGTTGAAGAGAAAATTTAAATAGTCTCATCAAAGAAAAGAAACCATTATAAAGTTAAAATTCCTAAGGTAAGATGATAATAATTTCAAAGAATTCTACATCGAATTTTGTGATCTATTCCATCAAGCTAAGGTGAACTAAGAGGAATATGAACATGCTTCAATTATTTTAGGAGGTGTTAAATTGGTGTACTAGTAGAAGTTCTCTTTTATGAGCCAAAAGAACTTGATAAGGCTTATTATTTAGCACTTAAGGCTAATAGGAAATTAGGTGGATTTAGAAATAGGATCAAACAAAATTTCAAAGGGAGGATGAAGGGCTCAAGATCTAAGAAAGCATCCAAGGAAAAATATGAAGATAAGAAGGAAAGCCAAGATGAGAAGTCTAAAAGAGACTATGAAAATTGAAAAACCAAGAAGAACCAAGGAAGGAAAGACAAAGTGCAAGACAGTAGCTCATCGAAAATCTAGGGCTTCAAGTGTGTAGAATGAGAACACAAGCAATGGGAATGTCCACTTCATAAGAAAGCCAAGGGAAAGGATGTACAGACCATGGAGGTGGGAGAGACATCAAGATAAGATCTTCAGAGAGGTAATCCTAATGCTCCAAAAATTAAGGATATTTCAAAATTAAATTCCTATGCATTCATGGGGAACATAAATTGAAAAGATCATCCTAATAGGAAATTATTGTTCTAGATTGCGGCTAGTTGTTTGCTTAGTGGGAAATGAATTCATTTTTTAATTGATGGGGGAGCCTAAGGAAATGTTATTTCTTCTAGGGTAGTTTCTAGATGGGTTTAGTAACTAATCCTTATCCAAGACCCTATAAGATGCATTGGTTATAGAGAGATTTTTCCCTAGAGGTAAGGGAACAATGTACATTGAAATTTAATATTGGAAGTTTTTTTTGATTTGATGAATAGTGATGTACTTCCAATAGATTTTACTAATGTAATTCTTAATAGATCTTGGAATTTTGACAATGGTGTTTAGTTTGATGAAGCACGAAATGTGTGAAGTGTTGTTAGACCTGATGGAATCCATAATTTGATTCCTACAATAGTTGAACAAGTGAGGTAGCAAACCTTAATTAATGCTTTCTTAATCATTCTAGGAGAGAGGGAATTTATTAAGAAAAATGATAAAATTTATTTTGATTTTACAATTATGATAGTATTTACTACTAACCATGAAAATGTGTACGTTGAACTTCTTACATGTGTGCTAGGCTTTAAGGAGAAATTTTCCAAGGTGTTTAAAGAGGAACTGGATGAACTACCATTGATGAGAAATGCACAACATCATATTAACTTCATCCCTGATGCTACCATTATAAATCAGAGAGCTTACTAGATAGCATCAAATAATATGGCTAAATTACAAAGGTAAGTAGAGGAGTTACTTGCAAATGGCTTCATGAGAGAATACATTTCACCTTGTGTAGTTCTAGTAGTGCTAGTGCTAAAGAATGATAGTGATGAATGGAGGATATGCATTGATTCTAAGGTATGAATAGGATATAGTAAGGTATAGGCTTTTTATTCCAAGGATGGATGATATCATTGATGTCCTACCAATGCAAAGAATTGTAGCAAAATTTATTTAAAGATTGGTTACCATCAAATTAAAATTAAACTTAGTGATGAGTGAAAGATAACTTTCAAGACACTGGATGGATTGTTTGAGTGCTTATTTATTCCATTTAGGTTGAATAATGCACCTGATACATTTATGATGTCGATGCACAATGTAATAAAGGAATTTATTAGTAAGTACTATATTCTCTTTTTTAAAAATATTTTTCTATATAGATCTAATGAGAAAGAACACTTTGGTCACTTAAGGATGGTGTGTCTTAATTTGGAGAAGGCATAGGTGGTGATTAATGTGAAGAAAAGTCATTTATTCAATAGAGAAATCACATATTTGGAGCATGTGGTTTTTAGAAAACTAGATTCAAATAGAAGCTACCAAGGTGAAGGCTATTAGGAATTGGCCAACTCCTAAGAATGTTGGGGAGGTAAGATCATTGTTGGTTTAGTAGGTTTTTATAGATGGTTCATCAAAAGCTTTAGTGGTATTTCATGGCCTATGTTTACTTTGTTGAAAAAAAATAAGAACTTTAGATGCAATAATAAAACCCAAGGGATTTTTACCTTGTTGAAAGCAAAGATTACCAATGAATTTATGCTTGTAATTCTAGCTGTTTAGAAACTTTTTCAGGTGGAGGTGAATGCAAGTGGACTTTCCATTGTTGGGGTACTTTCACAAGAAGGTTGACCTATTTCTTTCTTTTTTNCATTACTTTTTTTCCAAAGAGTTCACTTTGATGATGGACCATAAAGCACTTTAATTTCTAAACTCAAAAACGAAGTTTAGCGCAAAGAATATGAAGTGGGTTGCATAGTTACAAGATTTTAATTTTTTTTAATGCACAAAAATGAAAAATCCAATGCAGGGACTAATGCATTATCTAGTATGCATGTGGTGAATTTTAGCATACATCATATAGAAGGCATGGATGACTTTTCTTGTTTGTATGACCATGATGATGATTTTGGGTGGGTTTGGAGGAGCCTCAAAGAATCATTGATAAGTAGGATAGACTAGTGGAGGAACTATCCTATTCAATATGAAATGTAATTTAAGAATAAAAAGTATGTGTTTCTAATTTATGATTTAGGAAAAATATTTTATTTGAAAAGAATTATAGTGGCATGGTAGGTGACATGGGTAAGGATAAAACAATGGAACTTGTGGATAGCCACTATTTTTAATCTAGAATGATAATAAAAGTTTCAAAAGTTATGAAGGAGTATTGGACATATCAAAAGTTCAAAGAAAGTAAATGTGTGAATGGACACTATATGTCCTTGTTAATTCGCAAAAATCCATGGGAAAGTTTTTCAATAGACTTCATGACTAATATTCCAAAAACCAAATGTGGGAATTATGTAATTTTTTTTCTTATTGATAGGTTCTTCAAGATGGCACATTTTATTCTGTGCAAGAAGATGACTGATGCTTTTTGTAGAAAGTTACATGAAGTTGTAAGTTGTAATAGCTTGTAGTCTCCCACTATGAGTAGGTTCAAGTTGTAGCTACTCTTAGGAGACTATCCAAACATTTTTCTAAAGATTGAAAACCTTCAATGTGCATTTAGGGATAAAATATAATCCCTTGGATGTGGTTTCATAGGCAAAATTTCTAGGTTACATTAACTTGTAGCCCAACCAAAAGTATACAAATGATGCCACTATGACCTCCTACAAGTCATAGGTACTGATAGTTAAATGAAATAAATCCATTAATAACTAGTGTTACTCATTGTACTTATAAACAATCTTAGCTAGCTCTAAAATAGAGGAAAAATCTTACCAATGTGATAGCTATCAGCTGTAGTCAAATACAGTTCAATTAGTACTAAGTTAAATTACTAGTGTGTGCTACTATAATCCATAATTAGTCACATTTTAAGTAAATCTAGAGCATTATGACTTATTAGTGAAAGTAGTGACTCTAAAGATGGCTTTATGAAGGGGTGTGATACACTTATGTCTATCACAACT
>MNCI01023346.1:1009363-1019649 GCA_015680685.1 Gnetum montanum | reverse complement strand
ACCTTGCAGATCTCTCCACCGCAGTTGTTCATCTTGATGGAGAATAAAAGTAAAGTCAGGGACATACTCATCAGGATGAGTATATGTGACTTTAGATTGTTTAGGACATGACTGATTTTGGTTATGTGTGTGATGCTGACTGTCTTCTGTGTTGTCCTTAGGTGAGTTGATTTCGTGAGAAGAAGCCATTCTTATGGTATGCTGTTCACTGTTATTTATGTTCTTGATTAACTGATTAACCCAAAGGTTCGTTCAAGCTCACAACGATGTGAATGATTCCTAATGTTCTAATTGGCGTAAAAACACTTAGTCCCCGGCAACAGCGCCAATGATGAGGGGCAAGGTACCCCTACACTCAACCATACGAAACGAGCATAGCACGCGTGATCCAGTCGAACTCCATGGACTAAATGCCTAAACGCCACAAGGAACACTTGGGGTTAATCGTTCGTTGTCTTCCCAGGCTTGCTTGTATGTGTCACGGTGTATGGTTAAGCAAGTCTGAGGTATATGATTTTTTTGGTATTTTTCGGTTTATCTCCTAAGCTATGAGGGTGAAGGGTTGAGAAACTAACTAACTCTAACTACAACACTAAGTCCTAGCGTCAGCATCCGTTCCCACTTACCGTACACACCCTGAACTGTGCAACTGTGGCTACCAAACGCTAATCGTTACTGGGATCACCACACGTAACGCACGTGCTCGAAGCGGTCGTACTGAGGCACTTAACTAACCTAAGTGTGACAAGCAGCCGATTCCTTGACTAGCCGTACACATCCGTAGATGCTCGTAATCAAGTCGTACTTGTCCCACGTTCTAGGAGGAAAGGGTGAGAGAATCTAATCGCGATGAGTAGCCGATTCCTTGGCTAGCCGTACACGTTCGTCAACGCTCGTAACCAAGTCGTACTCATGCCGCGTTACTAGGAAAGCAGTAAATAACATTAATTAAACCTATCCATGCACTGCAAGGTTTATCCACAAAGCTCGTCTTTATTGCCGTACACAACTTGCGTTCAGGTACAAAGCTGCTCGAATAAAGAACCGTTCACTTGGGGGACTCCTACTGCGGGCACATGGAAAATATTCTGTCTCTGGGGTGATCAATCCCCCAGAGCTTTGCTACTTTACGCCTATGATCCAAAATGAGGGGAGTGCCGCCTCTTATTTATAGATATGGCAGCGGACCGCGATATCGGGTACGCGATATCACAGGGAAGGACGCGATATCGCATCGGCCACGATATCGCGTACGTGATATCACGGCTTGTGCAATCCGCGTCTCATCAATGATGACAAGAATATCATCGTACCCAGAGTAGAACCTCTTATTAGTAGAATGGATGGGTGGATGTTGTGGGCTCACTGTCCAAATAATTAGTCACTTGAGACTTGATAGCATAGAACAACACCTCAACCAATGGGTCACATGAGTGTTTTTTATTCATAAATGAGATTATCCATAAAAAGATAAAATAATAAATTAGAAATGAAAAACTAGAAAACAAAAAATTGTAAAATTAAAGAAAAGGAAAAATATTTACTAATTCTGCTTATTAGAATGGAGGATATCCCCCATAACTAAATAGTTGAGCATGGATAGAATTAATAAATGAAAAATGTGGATCCATGCATGTTGGAAATGTTGGGGATCAATCATATCCAAACAACCGGGTGTCTTTTGAGGTGGTGGTAGGAATATACCCAAATTAGGGTTCACACACTTGATTGTAGTAGGCATAGTGGGGCAGATTATAAGATGTGGTCATGCAATAAGGAGTTGACCCACTATGGCACCCGTGACTGTAAGATGGTATGCAAGGATAAATATGTCTCCCTATGTGGTTATATTCATTAGGCCACATAGTTATTGGAGTGTTGATTGGTCACCCTGATAAGGTAACAGAAGGTATTGGGTTCAAGGAGAAAGATGCACCACAGTGTTGAACTTGTGCTGAGTGGGAGGATGCAGTGGTCTCCGAACTGTGTTGTCCCTTTCTACGATCATGTCTAAAGAAGGGATGCCTTTGATGTTGTGGAGGGTTCCCACTGCAGTTGACAGTAGCAACACAAGTAACGTTTGTGGGTCGATGCTATGGTGCAAATCCTTTTGGCACAACTGGTGGTGATGTAGAAGGAGGTGAAGGATGAGAATATTGAGGGCAAGGAGAAGTGTAAAGAACATGAGGTGGTGATCTTGTTGGAGAGGACATGGGCTGATAGTACTTAGGAGAATGATAACAATGTGGTGAGATAGAGGATGTTGACCTAGTTGGGGAAATAGGATGTTGAACATACTAAGTGCTTGGGTTTGGATGGTAGGAAGGGTGTGACCAGTTTGATGGTGGCCTCCCCACGACTGGGGTTTTTTCCACTGTGGTTGAACATGGTATTTTTGTACGAACTCTGGATGTAACATTCTTACCCAATGCTCATGTAAATGTGATAAGATTGGGCATTGACCTTTGGGATGATTGTATAGGCAAACGTTACATTGATATGTATGATTAGTAGTTGAGTTCTTATCCTTATTCTTTTCAACCCTTCTTTTCGATTGTCTAGTGGTGTTTTGTCCTGTTTCTCGGTTCGTCATGGTTCTACCTCTAATAGTGTTGGCATATTCTCCACATTTTTCATGTATCCATTCCATCATCTTATTGATCTTTGCCTCAATTTCATCTAGTGATTGTAGTATTGGCAAAAATGATTCCACCTCCTTGGGATGAGTTGATTTCTCCTCTTCATGATCATGGACCTTTGCTAATTCGAGATTTTGGTCTTGTTGAGATCATTCAACATTCTCCCATTTAGCCATTTCTCCTTCTTCTTTTGCTACCCGCTTAATAAGCTCTTAAATTGGTGGGTTCGTAGCTCATATAGTTGACCTTGGGCATACATCCCTAGGGTCTCCCTTGTTTCATTACAAAGCCCATCCATGATGTGATACATTAGCCTTTCCTCAGAGAATCCATGGCCTGGGCAATTGTTTAACAACGAATAGTATCTCTCTAGGGCCATGTCTAAGGGTTCATGTTGCCCATGTTTCCATTCTTGGATTTTTCTCCTCAAGGCTAACACTCTTGTGTAGGTTTGATATCTTTCATTAAAGAGTTCTACCATTGTCGGCCAACGTCAAATTGATTTTGGTCTTAAGGACCTGTACCATACTTTTGCTTAGCCAAAAAGTGTCATAGGAAAGAGCTTAAGTTTTTACCACCCATTATCAATATTGTTCCATATATAGGCATCATGGAAGGCTTGTAAATGATGTTGCGGATCTAAATCATAGCCTACTGAAAACTTAGGAAAGATGCTTAAATCAAGCCTGGGTAGATAATTTTCCTTACGATGCCTGTGGGATATTCAAACAGCCTCTTGTATATGCATTAGGCTCTTAGTGACCAATAGGGGTTCATTGTCACTAGGTAGGTTATGAATTTGTGAGTTGGGATGATGTTGTCTTTGTTTATGTACACAGGAGACCCGTGCATAAGATTGAGTACTCCAAACTTCATCTTCATCATCATATAATTGGTTAGTTCTCCAATGAATTGCCTTACTGGTTGTTGCATTATCATAGTATTGTGAGAGAGACATAGTTGTGAATTTGTGTGTGACTTAATTGAAATCAAGTTCTTTTCTAAGAGACATATCGTGAATACTTTGTTATAGTGATCTTGTATGATATAACTAATCTAAATAACTAGCATCGTCCCTGGCAATAGCGCCAATGATGAGTGGCAAGGTACCCCTATACTCAACCGTATGAATACGAGTGTTCACACACGATCCAGTTGAACTCCGCAAACGGGGTAGTTGTGGTATCTAGATAGTTACATGTTGATCATAGTTCGTTGTCTTCCCACCTAGACTAGTATTTGCTTTGGCACGTATGGTTTAGTCTAGAGTGAGGTGTATGATGTGGGCCTAAACTAGTGCTACTCTTAGAGGCAATGGAAAATAACTTTGTTTTAAGCTAAGAGGGAGTGGGAGAAGAGAATCTAAGCTAGCCTAAGTGCGATGAGCATCCGTCCTTAATCATCCGTACACATCTTGGACCTCGTGTACTACTTCTGGGATTAGCAAGCGTATATTACTTGAGGGCTCCTAGATATGCTACTGGGTTACCAAGTATTCACACTTAAATGCTCGTGATTAAGCCGTACTCATTTCGCGTTTAATAACGGGGATAGTAAAGGAAGATAAAGAAACATTAATTAAGAAAGCAATAAATAACAATAACAATTAAGGAATTAAAACTAAGTGAATGATGCAATGATGGAGTAATCTTGATCTTTATTGCCGATCATGTGTGTGTCCAAGTACATCACACTTGAATAAAGGTTTCATACAATTACAATCATCACATTGCGGGCATGCACTGGGGAAAGAATTGAGATGAACTAAAAATGAATAAAAAGACTCTACTACTATACTTACTCACTTATTGACTCTTCCTATGCATCCAAATGTGTATTTATAGGCTTACACAGGAGTCACGATATCGTGTATCTAATATCATTAGCTAGGCCACGATATCACGTACTCAATATCGCGGATCTGATATCAGAGCCTAACAATTCATGGTTCATCAGGCATCCCTGGGAATTCCCTTAGATCAAATGGACCTAGGGCAGAAGACCTAGGGACTATGCCTCTAAGCAAGCATCACATCTACTTTAATAACTTAGAAGGGAGCATGTAATGCATCAACTCCATATACAAGGAGTAAATGCCTCTAGGAGAACCTTTAAACTCTAAACAAGGACTAGTAAATAAGTACACAAACAACCCTGTAGACATCATCGGTAGGAGGACAATGATGTATCTACAAAGGGTGTCTCACCTTCAAACCCTTCATGATCTGGTACAAGGTTCGATGTAGCACTGCACTTGGACCATCCAATCCAAGCTACCTACATATCTGTGACCGTCGTAGTCCCCTGTAGTTGTATGTGTGTGAAGGTAAGATGAGGAAGACTAAGAGGGGAAATAATAGGATGGAGTCTTGCTACTTGCTTGGCATCGCCATGTTGAAATGGGTTTTCTAACACTTGAGTGCCACACATGGACACCTCAGGGTGTTTCATGGCCCTTGAACCATGGGGAGGAACTAAGGGAACCTCTATCTTAAGACCTTGCTTCGATATAAGTCAATTTTGACTTTGGTTCTTTTAAGATCCATTGCAATTAAATTGCAATTAACATAGGACTCATAGTGAGATCGCAATGGAGAAAATTGAGGACCACGATTAGACCACTACTTGACCACAACTTGTGATCTTCTTCCCATTGATTTTTTTGAATGTTGTGATTGATCTCTAATTGGATTAAAAATCCTAAAATGTCAGAAACAAAGATGATTTTTTGACTAGTAAAGCTACAATTAAACCATAACTCATGATGAAGTCATAATGGAATTATAAGTGGGTTGTGACTTGCAATAAATTTTTTTTAAAAATGCCCAATTGTGAGTTATCTACAACTCATGATGACAAGCAACTCTATTCAATGTGACTTGTAGTGAGGTTACATTGGAAATTTTGAATTGATTACAACTTGTAGTATAGTCAAAATGAATGTTTATATTGATTGTGACTTGCAAGGATGTTGCAATTTGCTCAAAGAATAAATCACAAAAGTGATTTTAGGATCCTTGCAAATGCTAAAGTGAATGAAGGAGTGTTTGAACTTCAAGGAAGGCTTGCCTCACTTAGATGAGTAGCCAACAATATCTTTAGAACTTGAAGAAACTCCCTTGAATGAAAGATTTAATAAGTTAGGTGATTGGATGTTTTATATTAGATTTTCAAGATTTGATGTTTTGGCAATGGATGTAGCTCCTATTTAAGCTTGGAAATGTGTTTAGACTTACAAGCAATTGAGAAACAATCAAAATGCAAAGTAAGGAGTAATAATGGAGTCTATGCTCCAAGATATTAACAATAAAAAAGTAAGCAATAAAATTGTTTCTGCAATGATTTTATCAAGATATTAACATATTGATGAGTTGTCATTTGGTAGGCCTTGACATCGCATATGACTCATTTGATAGGTCTGGATGTCACGTACCCAACATTGGAGCCAATAAGCGATGTTAGATATCTGATGTCGTCTCATTTGGGTTTGCCTATAAATACAGCACTTGGGTGCTCAGATGAGATAGCAGGTAGAATGTATGAAGTAGAGAGATAGTTTTGGTTTTTAGTTTCTTTCCTTAGAATTTTCATTCCTAGTGCATGCTCGCAGTGTGATGTTTGTAATTGTACAACGCCTTTGTTCAAGTGTGACGTACTTGAACACGTTACATGACTGGCAATAAAGATCAAGATTACTCCCATCATTTCAGCATCCACTTAGATTATTATTGCTTTATTTACTGCTTTCTTTAATTAAATGTTTCCATTTATTACTATTTACTATTCCTGTTATTAAGTGAAATACGTACGCCTTAATCATAAGCGTTTAACTGTAGATACTTGGTAATCCAGAAGTGTATGGTTTGGCATAACTAGTGACGTACACTTGGTAATCCTAGAAGTAGTCTCATGAAGTCCAAGATGTATATGGATGATTAAGGATAGATAACCATCGCACGTAGGCTAGTTAGATTTTGCTTTTTATTATTTATTAGTTTAATTAATTTATCTCTTTATCTTCATCAGGAGTTATGCCTCATGTTGAACTAAACCATACATGACAAAGCTACCACTAGTACAAGTGGGAAGACAACAAACTATAATAAGAGCATAATGATCTAGATCCCACAATTAGTCTCATCCACAGAATTTGACCGAATTGTGCGTGAACACTTGTGATTCATATGGTTGAGCGTAGGGGTACCTCACTGCTCCTTAAAGAGAGGAGTATCACCAAAGGAAAAGCCCCCAGAGAAGTGTTCATCTTCATCCAATGGGCCAAGTAGAGGTGGAAAAGTGTTTGACCCCTTGCCCTTCACAAGCTCATATTGGTGCTCTAGCTGATGATCCCTTAACCTTTGTGCTTCAATGGGATGATAATCCCTTGAATCGAGATCTCACATCTCATACTTCCCAAGAAGCGGTTGAAGTCCATGTCATGCAAGCATTAGCTGGAGCATAGCTGGAATAAATTGATTAGGTGGTAACACAATGTTTCCTTCCATGTCGTGTCACCACAGCATTTCATCTTGGTGTAAGATGAAGGTGAAGTCTGGTACATACTCATCAGGATGAGCATATACCACTTGGTGTTGTTAAGGCACCTTCTCTACCCTGGGTCAAGATAGACTCCTACGAGAAGAAGACATTTTATGTTAATGATTTTATATGCAGTGTGCAGTTAAGATTTAATTTAATTATTATAATAATTTTTGTTTTTGTAAGATTTGACTCTTAGGGTTTGAACAATGAGGTTACTAAGTTTCACTAGGTTTAGATAGTGCACGTAGAACTAAAGTCCCTAGCAATGGCGGCAATGATGAGTAGCAAGGTACCCCTACGCCCAACCATACGAATCACAGGCATTCATGTGCAATACGGTCAAATTCCACAAACTTTAATTACTAAGTATTCTAAAGCTAAACAATGAGTGTGTGTTGTTTGTTCATTATCTTCCCAACCCCACTTGTGAAATGCAATTGTATGGTTAAGTGTGATTGAGGCGTAAAATTTTTATTATTTTGTGTTTTATCAATTTGCTCTCCTAAAACAAGAATAAAAATGAGAGTAATTAAATGCTAAGTAAACTATTATCTAATCTAGCCTAACACTTGTAACCATTCCCACTTCCCAGACACATCCTAAACTTCGTGTAAACATTGTTGGATTGTCAAATGCTAATCGTTTTTGAGCTACCAAGTGTCACATGTATGTTCGAAGGGATCATGCTTGTGTATTTTAATCAGTTGCTTAATTTATCAAAATCAAAATTAATTGTTGAATGAATATCATTAATGTAAACTGCATGAAATCATGATATGTAAATGTAGAAAGAAAGAAAGCCTCAAGTGCTGCAAGGATGAATCAAAGAGCTCGTCTTTATTGCCAACACAATGGTGTGTTCAGGTACATCAATGCTTAAATAAAGATCTGATCACACTTAGACGTCCTACTGTGGGCACTTGGAAAATATTCTAACTCTCAAATGAACAAACTACAAGAGTTTCCCTACTTGACTGCAAAAAAACTACTCATAATCATGTGCTCAAGGGTTGTATTTATAGACCTAGGGGTAACCTTGTGATATCGAATGCCTGATATCACATCTTGGACCACGATAATTGTGTACCCAATATCGTTTACCCAAGATCGTGGTCATTTTGATATTTGAGCTTAAGTAAAACACGATTCATCATATCCCCACGACTAAATGAAAACTCGTCCTCAAGTACAGAAGAAGAGGAACAAGTCCCTTACAAAATATATTAGGAGGTATGGAATGTTTGACTGACATATAGAGTGACACAGCAAAAATAGACAAATACAGAAGTGCCCAAGCATACATTATTACAATTGTGTACAAAATTGGGTGTTCATGACAACAGGAAAGAATACCCTTAGATCCAATGGACATCCAACCCCTCTTGGCAACAGTAGAATGAGGGAGAGGTAGAAGAGAGCTAGTGAGCATGGAAGATCCCTTGTGAGTGATGTTATTGCATCCTCCTTGATGAAGACAGTCCCGCTTCTCGTCCATGCTTCCCACTACAGTCACAACAAAATCAAGGATTAGTATATAAAGTGTAACACATAGCGACTGGATACCT
Source organism: Gnetum montanum (assembly GCA_015680685.1). Taxonomy (NCBI): domain Eukaryota; kingdom Viridiplantae; phylum Streptophyta; class Gnetopsida; order Gnetales; family Gnetaceae; genus Gnetum; species Gnetum montanum. The sequence goes on along the minus strand of MNCI01023346.1, from coordinate 1,010,903 downwards.
TGTCTCATCAATGATTTTATCTAGCTAAGTTGTGATTGTGGTAGATTGGTTGCTTGATAATGTCAGTGGGAAGATTGATGAATGGGTTAAGTAGGAGAAGTGATCTATAAAATTCAGAAAAATCTTAACACAAGAAATACTAGATAGAGGGTATAGAAATTTACAACAATAAAAAGAAGGAACTCACTAAAAATAGTTGTGAAGATGTGTACAGTTGGATGGCATTGATGGGGTAAATAAAAAGAATTCGATTGTAAAAATGTCTAAGGTTAAAGAACTTAACTTAACCAAACCAAAAGATATGCAAGTGGGTCCTCCACAAAGCAGGCATAGGCCTTTTATGTCCTTGCATAACTTGAAACCAAGGAGTCCGTGGGCACCATGGATGATTAATGGTTATGAAAAGTTAAGTACAAAAACCCAAAAGTAACTTACTGAGAAACCCAACTCATCAAACCAGAACATTGAATCAAAACATGAAACTTACAATGAGGTGATGCATGAAAAGCATAGATGGATGATAGCGAGAATGGAATGGAGTTTCTCATTATGGTCACATGAAGTCCCTTGTGGAGTTCATGATTAAATGACTCAGTAGCGTCCATCCTTAGTCCAGACAGAAACCAACTACTTTTAGTGACTTCACATCGATATTCTAAGACTAGTCCATCCCTTAAGACACAAGAATGCTCCCACAAAACAACCACCATTCCAAATTGGAGAGAAAGTAAGAAGTGAGAAAGGACCCTAGTTAGAGGAGACAAGACAAGTCCCATAACTAGTGCATGTAGCCCTTTTATTTGGTCTAAGGGGTGTGCTTTGAATTCCCATATATATTTTTCTAGATGGGAACCACACCATGTAAAGACCCATTCATTTTTGCATTTATTTTATCCAAGGGATGTGCTTTGAATCCTTACCTTTTTTTTTTATGATGAGGAGCACATCATGCAAGAACTTATTCAACTTCTTGTTGTGGAATGACATAGAACGATGAGAAGCTCACTAGAACACTCCCGCACATAGGAAAATAGAAAAGCATAAAGAAGACCGCATCTCTTTGAAGCCACACATTGTCCAAACCTTTGATTCCTTCCCAATTCCAAAAACTACACAAGTCACCAATTTATTTAGGTTGCATTAATGAAAAAGGAACTGCACTTTTCCAAAACAAGGAAAACCATATAGTATGTGGATGGGTGGATGATGTGGACTCACTACTTATTACATGAAAAAAAAACCATATCCCAATTGTTAGTGATGACATTCAAAGTCAGAAACCAAACATCAATAATCAAATTACAAATGAAACATACCATCATTGAGTGACACATTATCATTGTACCTGGCACCTTTATTAGTAAAAAGAGTAGAGAATCACACCAATCATAAGAAAATATAAAAGAAAGTAAAAGAGTATTCAAGAGATATTAAATATACTAATGATGGTGTAAAAAAAAACTTAGAAAGGATCACTAACCTGAAAAATAAAAAGATGTAAAACAAAGAATATGAAAATAAAAAGTTGTAAAATAAAAAA
>MNCI01023346.1:986087-1002914 GCA_015680685.1 Gnetum montanum | reverse complement strand
AGAGCCGCCTCTTATTTATAGACATGGCGGCGGACTGCGATATCGCGTACGCGACATCGTAGGGAAGGACGCGATATCGCGGGGGATGCGATATCGCGTAGGCTGCAATATCGCGTACGCGATATCGCGGCCTGTGCGAACTGCGTCTCATCAACGACCACAATCGCAATTGCGACCTTCTTTTTTCCCCTTATCCTAGCTTGCCCCTCCAAATCCATTTTTGTCATTAGATCCATTCTGACCAGAACCTGGATTATGAATTGTGGATTGCACGTTTTGGTTGAGGGCCCCTTGAACAAAGTCAAAGAGAGGAGTATTACTAAAGGAAAAGCCCCTAGAGAAGTGTTTGTCTTCATCCAATGGGCCAAGTGGAGGTGGAAAAGTGTTTTACCCCTTGCCCTTCACAAGCTTGTGTTGGTGCTCTAGCTAACGATCCCTTAACCTTTGTGCTTCAGTGGGATGATAATCCCCTGAATCGAGATCTCGCATCTCATACTTCCCATGAAGATGTTAAAGTCCATGTCATGCAAGCATTAGCTGGAGCATTACTGGAATAGATCGATCAAGTGGTAACACAATGTTGCCTTCCATGTCACGCCACCGCAACATTTCATCTTGATGTAAGATGAAGGTGAAGTTAGGTACATACTCATCGGGATGAACATATACCACCTGGTATTGCTAAGGCACCTGGTCTGCCCTAGGCCAAGATAGACTCCTATGAGAAGAAGACATTTTATGTTAATGATTTTATATGCAGTGTGCAGTTAAGATTTAATTTAATTGTAATAATAATTTTTGTTTTTATAAGATTTGACTCTTAGGGTTCGAACAACGAGGTTACTAAGTTTCACTTGGTTTAGATAGCGCACATAGAACTAAAGTCCCCAGCAACAGTGCTAATGATGAGCAGCGAGGTACCCCTACGCCCAACCATATGAATCATAGGCATTCACATGCGATCCAGTATAATTCCACAGACTTTAATTACCAAGTACATTAGAACTAAACGATGAGTGCGTGTTGTCCGTTCATTGTCTTCCCAGCCCCACTTGTGAAATGCAATTATATGATTAAGTGTGATTGAGGCGTAAGATTTTTATTATTTTGTGTTTTATCAATTTGCTTGCCTAAAACAAGAATAAAAATGAGAGTAATTGAGTGCTAAGTAAACTATTGTCTAATCTAGCCTAACACAAGTAACTGTCCCCACTTCCCAAACACATCCTAAACTTCATGTAAACACTGCTGGGTTGTCAAACGCTAATCGTTTCTAAGCTACCAAGTGTCACACGTATGTTCAAAGGCTTGTGTATTTTAATTAGTTGCTTAATTTATCAAAATCAAAATTAATTGTTGAATGAATATCATTAATGTAAACTGCATAAATTCATGATATGTAAATGCATAAAGAAAGAAAGCCTCAAGTGCTCCAAGGATGAATCAAAGAGCTCATCTTTATTGCCAACACAATGATGTGTTTAGGTACATCAATGCTTAAATAAAGATCCGATCACACTTAGACCTCCTGCTACGAGCACTTGGAAAATATTCTAACTCTCAAATGAACAAATTGCAAGAGTTTTCCTACTTGACTGCAAAAAAACTACTCCCAATCGTGTGCATGGGGGTTGTATTTATAAACCTAGGGGTAACCTTGCAATATCGAATGCTCGATATTGCATCTTGGGCTATGATATCGCGTACACAATATCGTGTACCTGATATCACGGTCACTCTGATATCAGAGTTTAAGTGAAACACGATTCATCACCACCTATTTTCCACAAAAGGGCTCAATTAAATTTCCACTTATGCAGCCAAAGGAAGTGCCATTTTAATGGGTAAATTTGTATCCAATCTTCCCCAGTATTACTTTATTGAAATTCAATGATGGTTTGAAGAAACAAAGTCAAGGAGATCCACACTTCCATTTCGCTACTTAATTAAAAAGTTGTGCAAGCACATTGGAATCCTAGGATATACCAATGATATCTCTAGGAAGGCTCAAAATGCCTCCTTCGTTGAGCTCCTAAAATCAGTAGCACCAAAAAAGGATCTTGGTGAAGAACAAGAAGCAGAGAAGGAGGTCAAGCCACAAACTGAAACACAATGTGAGCTTGAGCAGTTCCCATAGGCACAAGCTTCGCCACTACCATCACAAGACTATAGGCCCTCAATGAGCCATCTGTAGAGGATTGCTGAAATAGTCAACTGGGGAAGCAGGGATGAATCCAATCTCTTTTGAGTCATGGATGACGTTATATGGCCCACCGTGTCAGCTGATCTAATGTGGGGGGAGATCTCAATACAATCAGAAGGAGAGGGATCCCAATGGTCATGACAAATCTTTGGGAACGCTGCATCTTTCTAAGTAATGTTGGAAACGGAAGAAGGTGTCATAGTCGTGGTGCTACAACATGAGGATGCAGTACGTGCAGTAGATGTGATCATAGATCATATCCAAGAATTATTCAATGTGTCTATTGTGCTCCCAATAGATCTAGAAGGAACCAAAGATGCACACATGTTGACTAGGAATTTAATGACTCCTATAGTGCATGAGGATGTGCTTAATCAATTGCTGCATATGGGCCAAGTAATGATCACTTTGTTCACATCCCCAACGATGTGACTGTAGCCTAATTAGACCTCATCACCACCAAAGGAAAGTTGGTTATGATGGAAGTCGAGGCAGAGCATGCAGAAATCAAAATACAAAAATTACAAGATGAGCTAGCTGCCTTGCAAGCCGAACAATGGGATCATGCCCATTTTGTTATGCCATACCAACTCCAACAATTTAGGACAGAGGAGCTCACCAAGCTAACAAAGGAGAGAGTAGCTACTAAGCAAGAAAAAGAGATGGTGGTTTGGAATGCCTCTACTATTGATGCACAATCTCATGCATATAAAAAGGCCCTGATCACCGTACAAGAGGAGAATAAGCAGCTTGCTATAGAAAATTCTAGGTTGACCATTGTGGAGAAACAAAAGAACATCCTAGAAGAAAGTGTCCACCAGTTGCGAGAATAATTGGTGAGGATTAACCAAGACATGAATAGATTGGCCCGAGAGAATAGAACCCTCTCCATGGAGGAGGTCCATGCTATCTGCCAAAAGTTAGCAATTAAAATTATCACGTGGCAAAATGAGGCCAAAAAGCATGAAAAACTGAAAGAGCACTTTTGTGATGAAGTTGGCATGTACAAGCAAATCAATGAAAAGGAAATCCAAATGACCAAAGCCCACATTAGCTCTTTATCCTTGCAGAATCTTGAGTGGCAACGCATCTTGGACAACTATGCCTTGGTCCAACAAGCAGAAGTCAAAAACAAGGACTTGCAGATAGAGGATCTAAAGGAATATATGGTGTTGGCTAACCTTAGATATGCCAACCTTGCCATGTTAACAGTAGGTCATCCTTGAAATGAGTTGGAGAAACAAGTGGCAACCACCTATGCATTGTATGAGAAAGAGTTTGCGGATCAAAAGGATGCTTTGCAAAAGCTACAAGTGGCAAACTCAAAGTTAGAGGCGGTCAAAGCCAATTATCAGGGACAAAAGGATGTAGCCTTGAACCTAGCTGAAAGATTGACAGATTATCATGAGCTCAGAGACAAAGCTAGGACCTTTGAGGAAGAACAATGGTAGTTCGTGGCATATTATGTAAAGGCAAATCAAATGTTTTTGCAACTGCCATGTCCTTGGAATGTACTGGCACCAACACACATCAACACAATGACTTGAATGGTGCACGACCACAAGATGGAGGAGGAAAAGTTGTAGGTGTTGCTCAATCGATACAAATTTCAACAACCTGACGACAAAGGGAAGTAGCCAATGGAAGAGCCACTGCTTCTAGGCACCACATAAACTTCCTAGTTTTGTTTTGTCTGTAATAATGTGTCCCATTTGTGTATTGCACCACTATGACATGCAAAAAGCCAAGTATGTTATTCATTGTTTGAGTCAGTCAATAATCCCATACCTGCCCAATATTTTGTTAAGGAACTTGTTCCTCATTTTGTTTAACTCGAGAATGAGTTTTCATTTAGTCGTGGAGGTATGATGAGTCATCATTTGGCAAGTCCCGACATTGGATATGCAATGTTGGGATTACTCCCATCATTGGAGCATCCACTTAGATTATTATTGCTTTATTTACTGCTTTCTTTAGTTAAATGTTTCCATTTATTGCTATTTACTATTCCTGTTATTAAGCGGAATGCGTATGCCTTAATCACGAGCGTTTAAGTGTAGATGCTTGGTAATCCAGAAGTGTATGGTTTGGCATAACCAGTGATGTACACTTGGCAATCCTAGAAGTAGTCTCATGAAGTCCAAGATGTATACAGATGATTAAGGGCGACTACCCATCGCACGTAGGCTAGTTAGCTTTTGCTTTTTATTATTGATTAGTTTAATTAATTTATCTCTTTATCATCATCAGAAGTAATGTAGAAATTAGACAACATCATATGCCTCACCTTGGACTAAACCATACATGACAAAGCTACCACTAGTCCAAGTGGGAAGATAGCGAACTGCAACCAGAGCATAACAATCTAGATGCCACAATTAGTCCCATCCATAGAATTCGACTAGATTGTGCGTGAACGCTTGTGATTCATATTGTTGAGTGTAGGGGTACCTTGCTACTCATCACATATCGAAACAAGTGTTGGAATGAAATTGAAACAATATTGAGATAATTGAGATAGAATGAAATAAAATTAAAATAAATGAAACAAGTAGAATGAAATGGAATTTGATGAGGCATCTAGTGGCAATATTGTTTCAATTTTTAAGCTCTAGAGTTCTCTCAATTGATTTGACACACTTCAATTATAGTTGAGGTTGAGGTATTGGTGTGTTCGTGTATGGTATGGATTTGTGTGCATGTGTGGTTCCTCTTTCCTCACACTTTTCCCTCAGTGGACTTTTGCTTAAATGTTCCTTGTGCTCTAGAACTTGGTAAACAATTCATTTGGAACATTTGTCTTTAATTTGGAATTTAATATATACTTAAATTTGTAATTTCCCATTTAGAGAGCATGAATTAGCTTCCTAGACCTAACACACCCCCTATGTTGGGGGGTGGCCTAGCCATGCTAGCCTCATGGAGTTAGCTCCTTAGCACCTGTGCATTTTTGTTTTGGGGAATTGCATTTTGACATTAAATTCATTTCTATGTTTTATCCTTGTACTAACATAAACATTTAAACAAAAGACAATTTTAGGAACTTTAACATCTAACTTCTAATGTAGCTTTGACAAACATACAGGTGAACATGACAAAAACTAAAACATAACATATAACTTGAACATGAATTAAAACCACAAACACCATAACATAAACTTCAATGAATCAATATAATTTCTAGACTATACTTAACATTCCCTCCTTTAGGTTGGAAATTGAATGGAGAATTGCAACATTTGAAGTTTGGGGATCTCCTCCTCCTTCTTTTAACTTATGAGCACCCAATCATCTTCATTAGATAATCATATTGATATGCATGTAATGCTTTTATGAGCATATCAACTTGCAACTATGTTATCAACCATTATCTTTATGAGAAAATTGATTTCAAAGTCTAGTTGTGTAAACTTAATCTACAAAACATATTGCAAACAATCAACCATTGAAATAAATTCAACCTCACATAAGAAGAGGCTCACACTAGTTTGCTTCTTTATCTTCCAATAAATTGGATTTGGACCCATGGAAAAGAAAACATCCTGAATTGGATTTCCTACCATCTACACCTCTACCCCAATCTACATCACATAAAGCATGACAATATCCAAAGCATTTATGAATGGATATGGTAAAGGATAAATATTTATGTATTAACTAAAAGTCTTTGTGATAAGTTCTTGTTTGGATTACATTTGTAAACTACAGAAATCATTGCATGCTTTGAAACATGCTCCTTGATAATGGTAAAAGCAATTTGATGAATGTTTATTAAAGAAGGATTGAAAAGATCAGATGTAGATGGTAGTCTATATATTTATTTAACTAAAAACTCCTAAATGATCGTTAAACTTGACTTTGATGTTGATGATATTATTATATGTGGGAGTCACAAGGTCTAATCCAAAAAGTTAAAGATTAGTTGAAATCTAGATTTGAAATGTTGAATCTTGACATACTAAATTACTTTCTTGAGTCATTACCCATTCAACCACATATGAATTAGTCAAACATAGTATACAATTGAGCTTCTAAGAAAATATTGATTGTTGATGTAGTCAATCTATTGTCATAATTTAACCAAAACCCTACAAGAAATCAAATGAGTGGCTCTAAGAATTGTGGAGGGCATAAAAGATACTTCAGATTATGATTTAACATATAATTGTTCCTCCAAGACTAACTTAGAAGGGTTTTTTGATGTACCAAATGTTTAACTACAAGTTTCTCATAAAGCATTGAGGGAATGTAATTTCTTGGTGCTCCACCTAGAAAAATGCAATTTCTCCAGCAATTGTAGAGTTAAAATATAGAGCTACAGTACATTTTATTAAGAAGTGGATAACCCAGTTGTTTACCAAGTTGAAAATAATATATTCTAAAGCCAATTGTTATGTATTATATAATCAAAGAGCACTAAAGTGGATTAAAAATTCTAGTTTTCATGAAAGGGTAAAACACATTATGATTATAGTGTATCATAACAAACATTGTTTTGAAGAAGGTTTTATGAGTCTATCAATATCAACACCATTGATCAATTGACTAGATGAAGCTACAATGACCAATGCAATAGAAGAATAATGGCAAGGAGAAATATTCAGACTGCTCAAAGATATATCTCAAAATTTAAACCCTTCTAAACTCATTTATCAATTTTAACTTTTAGGAGAAGTATAGGATATTTTTTAAATTTTCTTGTATAAAGTAGCTTAGTATGAACATAAGAGGCAGTTTTTACAATGCATCTAACAAGCACAATACGTTACCTGATTAAACCCATCTCTTTTACACTCAAAATGAAAAATTGAAAATGACGTTTGTGATGCTGATGTGAGAACTGTCATATGAACCTCAGATGAAACTATCAAATAAATTTCTGAAAATGATTGATGATATATCCCACCATGTTTTTCCTTTACAAATCCAAACAATCTTTAACAGAAAGCTGCCATAATGTTGCTACTACTCAGACAAGAAATACGATGTCTTAGAAGAGGTCCCACAAGAACTATACAATTTTTTGATTTATTTCTACATTGATTCAATCTGATAAGCTGGTCTCTTTAACGAATTCACTGCCATCTGGAGCTGCTGCTGAGTTAACCTTCTTTTCATTGCAGATTTTTAGAAGCCTGACTTCTGTTCACAATCATGCAAAAAAAATAAATAGTATACTTTAAAAAGTGTCCCTTACTGGTAAACCAATGCAAATTCTCAATGGAAAGGCAATCTTTCAAAATTTTATAAGCAAAACAGAGCCAAAAGGTGCGGAAGATAAGATACTTCTAGAAATAGAAAGATCTGCGCAGGTACATACTCCTTGAGGTAGTGCCTTTATGGCTGCTTGCCACGTAGGAAAAAGCCTAACTACTTAGAATAAGAGGAACAGAAGAAAGATTAAATCTGTTGACCCATCAAACTAACAATATGTCAGTTCACTGGCAGACTTGGCCAACATCTGGGGAAAAAGGAAGATATTTGCATATCATTTTTCTTAGCACCAATTCACACATTTGACGATATGTGCATTCTCTCTTTATTTGAATTTTTATTTCTTATATTTAAATGTTTTAAATACAATACCAAACCAGGGTTACTTCATGACAAATCTATTTGGTTATTATTATTATTTTCCATGCTCTTACGCAAGAAAACTCCTCATATCCCATGTCACTGGACACAGGGACAAGCTTTTTTTAGCGGCAATTTTAGTGTATGGTTTGTGTAGAGCAATTTCACAATGCAAAAACTTAACCCTGTTTCTAGAGGTACTAGCAACTTACGCAGCAAAGAGATACTGAACTGCTAGCTAGGTTTCACTCTAAATCCTCATCATATAGATAATTAATTTTCTCTCCTACTAGAAGAACAATAAATATTGAATCAATGAATGGTGTATTAACAATTTAGCATGACTTCAAAAATCGGTTAATTGGAAAACAGAGAACTAGTTGACGTTTAGAAAAAAGAGAACACTTTCTACAATTATTTTGCACTCTTGGTCTTTATAGATTTTATGCAATTACGGTCAGAAATGAAAATACTAACATTAATTAGGAAAGGTTCCACAGTCAATAACAATAACTAAAACTCTCTAGAAGAGATCTAGAAGATTCTCGTAGCAACAGAGAAACCATAACTAAATTCAATGAATGTGAAGATAGCTTGCTTGATCCATAAGTAACCACATGCATTTTGATGAGTATTATTGGAATTGCTTTACCCGATCATTTACCCTAGGTTAACAAGGGACTGGGAATCACTTTTCTCTTCAGTGTATGTTCATCACAATGGCTTCTGGTATGTGTTTAGTTTTCTTTTCACTTGATTTGCATTCATGGCTGTCTATAATTGTTAATGTTAATTTGAAAATCTGCTAGAATGGCAAAATAGGGAACTATCAATAAAAAGATACTGAAAATGAACAAGGACAATAAACAATTGGATTTTCAGAATGTTTACCCATAAACGCCAAATCCAAAAGCCATGACTTGCAGTTGAAAATGGTAACCCTCCATCTTGACCTTGTTACTGTCGTAGCAAGTTGTTGGAATAAATTCAAACACAATGCAACGGAAAATTTTTACTTGTGGAGGTTCCACATGGAAGTGAAAATAACTGGTGAGGAACCTGCTATAGTGACATTTTAGTTATTTAAAAACCTAGTCCTATACCGGGTCTAAAGTACAATTGGAACGTTGCAGCATTTACCGCGTTTTTACCATTTTCAGAGGTAATACACAATGAAAATAGTGCAATATCATATAGTGCAAAAATGAATCAAGGGATGGAATTAAACTATTTACTAAAGGAAGAGGCTCCTGCCAGCATGAATCTGGAATATTTTCATAATTACATGCTTCTTTCTTATTCAATTTGTTTCAATGAAAATCCTCTCTGGGATATTGAATCCAAATATGTATTCATGTGGAATATATCCATGTGAGTCCTTTGTATGAAAAATATGGTTTTGAAAGAACATTGTCTCTGAAGAAAATGTAAAACTCCGATCTCATCAAGAAATGTGCTCTTTGTAACATTAATTCAGTGGCATGTTTCTCCAATAAAGAAGTCCATAATAAATCAAGATCATTAAATTTGAGAAGGGTTGAAAAAAATTAAAAAATTTTAAGAAAAGCTTTATTTTATAAGATAATAAATATTTTTACTTATGTCCCCTGAGACCCTCTTGGATTTATCAGATTAAACTTGTGACCTAGTGTTTCAATGCTAAGGCCCTTACCACTAAGCTAACACCTACTTGTTAAAACTGAAACTAAAATGGTTCTTAATTACATTGGATGTACTGGACCAATTCAGTTTCAACCCTTTTTTTAAAATAATGTCTATATATGTTAACAATAGCCCACTGGGATCAAACCTGTAACTAATAAGTCATGCGACTTTAAAACAATAAAGCAATTATATAATAAAATAATGTTAAAAATGGTTGCATCTAGAAATCATGATGGATGAAGATGTCATGAAAAGAAAAGCCAAAGGACAAAGAAATCATGATGATTGCATTGCAATGATGGATTTTGTGTGTTGTTAGTGATGTTCGGCAAAGTTAAGATGACTTGTGTTTTCTTGTGAAATGGAGACAAGGACAATGTGTAATGAGAGATGATGGAGAACAATTATTGTTGGGGTGTTATATGTAACATATGATGCAAGATCAGTGTGTTTATTTGTACAGACTCATCCACCACCATGTTTAATTTTATGATGATGCATTTTTGTTGTTTGATGCTCAAATTATTGATGTGATGTGTTTGTATGTTGACTGTTGTTGGATGTTGTGTTGGAGCTAGTACCAAGGGAGTGGCTAGTTGGTGATTGGGCACCCCTGCCATATGCATGGGTAGAGGCTCTTATCTGGGGCCCAACCAGAGGAAGAGGGAGATTTGGTAATACCATGGTCTAGTCTTCGGTAGGCAAGAATACTTCAAAAGTTCAGTAGTTTTGGGACATTGTGTGCTGGGCCATTGGTCCCAGATGTTGATAGATTTGAAATGGATATGGATTAGGTTTTGAGTACATATGACAACTTTCTCACATGCTACACTAAACAATGAGTGTTAGTCTCCACAGTGTTGACTGTTTGATGATGGTGGCTTGAGGAGATTTGGTAACAAGTAGGCAGGAATACTCTAGAAATCCAGTAGTTTTGTGACATCATGTGCTAGGTTACATGTTGATAGATGGGTTTTGAAACAACATGGTCTGGACCCAATAGGTTAAACCTTAAAATAATTAAGTCCTGCAGGCAAGGTTTTAGAATGGATATGGACTAGATTTTGAATACACATAACAACTTTCTCGTATGCAACACTGAACAATGGTTGTTAGTCTCTAGAGTTGTCATTGTTTGATGGTGGTGGGTTGATGGTGGAATCATGATTCTGAATTGCACTCCTTTCCATGGATTGCGATCCATTCTGAATTGGGTTCCAGCATGTTTTCTTTTTTTCTTTAATTGTATTTCCAATGAGCATTTTAAAACTACGGTCAATACATAATTGACAAGCTTAATGTTATCTCCAACATATTTTTTCTGGTATCAAGATTTCACTTTGGAAGCAAAGGGAATGCTTTAGAGATGTATGGTTGTAAATGAATATGTAGATACTTCAAGATATGCATTGACAATGGCCACAACATATTGAATTACTGGGCTACCAAATAATCCAATCCATAAAAAGCATTCAACAGTAGAGAAGCCATGTTGTATTTTTCAGAGAAATAATAGCAAAGGAAACAGAAAATTGCAGCAACAAGTAGACACTCTCTGAGAGAGAGCCATGAAACCGAAAAAAGAGCAAAAGAACCTTTTCACCATCCAAAGGAATGTAACACATTCTGAAGAATATATCAACAATATGGCTGCAGAAAATAAGCCTTTGCAAGGAGAAAAATCCACAAAGAAAAAGCAAAAGCATTTCAAAAAGCTTTTGCTTTTTGAACATGCACCATTGGCACCTGAATGTTGTAGAAAGTGGGAAAGGGTTACCACATCAACAACAGGTATGTGTAAAGAAGCAAGTCAAATGGTAAAACTTTTGAATTGCAACCTAGAATATTGGCACTGGTAAAACTTTTGAATTGCAACCTAGAATATTGGCACTCTCAATAGGAAGACCTTTACATAAATTAACACAATCAAAAGACCAAAAATCAACATTGCCTGTCTTCAAGAAACAAAATAGAAAAATGACAAACCTTAAGAATTAGGCAAGGATTACAAGCCTTTGTACTCAGAAAAGGATAACCACCAAAATGGAATGGCTGTAACCATCAATCAACTTATCAGTGACAATGCAGTAAATGTATACCACAATGATAACTGGATTACAGGCATAAATATGATAATTGGAAATGAGGCCAACAACATCATTAACATATATGCTAAATCAATGGATATAGTGCTTCCAGGAATTTCCTCGTAAGAATATGAAAGCAGGGTATGCAAGGATTTGTGGAGCACATAGATTTAGAGCATAAAACAATATAGCAGATTCACGATTCTAAGAATGGTACTGAGAGAAAAACTAACAAAGACATGGACAAAAACAATTGAAGATGATATCAAAAAATTTCAAATAACTAAACATTTGGCTCCGAATATAGGTGAGTGATAGAAGATGACTCATGTAGCTGATCCCATATTGTTAAAACAAAGCTAAAATGATGATGATGAATGTTTCAACCACTTCCTAAAACTTTATTTTAAATTGAGAGCCCTACTCCAAGTTATTTAATAGTTGTTTTGGAACCATGAGTTATTAGCTGCTATGATTTATAAAGTTACATTTGTTATTGTAACAAATTTCATTAACTCAATGAAACTTTGTTGCACTCATGAACATTTACGAAAGAGATCTTGTCACCTCTGTCAAAAACCACTAAGCTATTTGGAGGGATCTGCCCCATTGTTGCATCCAAAAACCAACATGAAACATAAATACCCTTTTGAGTTTGTCTTTAAATGGATCATATCCAACATAAGTGTTGAACCCATAACCATCAATCCAGAAACATTCCAAAAGCACCGCTTCAGCAGCAATATCACCTTATCATGAAGGTATCACTGATAAACTCTGAAGGAACTTAAGAAAAGACAACAATAAAGCCACATTTAAACCTATTAATAAAATTAGTGATCAGTATCCCCTTAGGAGGACAGATGCGAAAGTCTTGATTCCAAAGGAGGACATCAACTAAAATGTCCAATTATAAACGCTTAAAAAAATTATTCAAAACGATTAGTTATCTAAGATTTGAACTATTGTAGATATGATTTCAAATTTGAAATAACAAGAGCTTTTTTTGAGTGACTAAATTGCAAAACCCCAATCTAAGCTGAAAGGCAGAAACTGCCTGCAATATCATTCACATTCATAAACACTAGTTAGGCTTTCTGTGCACATGAGAACTCTTATCCCGTGATTTTAAGTCACCATGATCTCATCATGTTTAAAGATTTCCAACCTATGTTGCCCTTTGCCAATTTCCCTTAAACAAGAGAGACAAGGAAAAGCCTACAAAGCCAGTTCTCAAATTATGTATGCCTTCAAAGTATAAGACAGTGTAACATATTCATATGATTCACATCCAAAAAATTCTGTGATTTATAAATAAGTGGCGAAACCCAAGGTTTTACATTCGAATGTTGGGTAAAAAGAATAAATATAGTCCGGTTATAGCATAAGAAAATATATGGTATTCAAATTCAGAGTGAGATTCGCTATAAACAATAGAAAAGGAAACGGCGGAGAGTGTTGGCAGACACTGACCTTTTTGGCATGCTTTCCAATCTCTATTGGTAGAAATCAAACAATTCTGCCAAATGCAGAAATCAGTCGTTAAAAAAATTAATTAAAAAAAACGGAAGTCCGGAAATAGGCGAAGACAGCAACAAGGCGATATAGTAGTAACAAGACTACCTGCAAATCAAGATAAATTTGCGCGCAGTCTTTAAGCTGACGGATGGTTTCATCCTCATCGTCCAGCTCTTGATCATGCTGGTGAGGATTCCTGTATACCTGTACTGGTGAATCAGATGAAGTTGCTGCATTTCTCCGTGCAGAAAATTTGCTCAAGGTGCCCGAAATTGTGAACTTCTCCATTCCCTTTCAATAACCGATTCTCCAAAAGAAATCTGTACCATGCACAATCATGACAAAGACCCAGAATTTGGAACCTTAAAATCGAACCAATCAAAAGGTACGTCTGAACGTTAATGTAAATTTAAAAAGCAATACTTCGCAAGACCTAACGACCCCTGTGAAAAAGGTTACGGAATGTTTTATTTTTTATTTTTTCCCCTGTTTATAGATATATTCACGCACATATAAAGAAGAATAAGTGCGTTATCGATGTTAGTAGGGGGCGTCGGTACTTGGCTCCTTAGGGCGTATTTGATTGTGTAAATTTTTGAAGCTGATTTTGCGGATTCATCTTTTTAAATGAATCCAGTGATTTTGTTGATTTTTGGGCTTTTTATAGAGTTCACCTGTGCAGGTGTACAATTCGTAGAGCCAACCATCTAGCTACAACTAATGCTCAAAGATTAAGTAACTTTGAAACTACGAGTGTACAATTCATAAGGCCAACCATCTAAGCTGCAACTTATGCTCAAAGATTAAGCAACTTTGAAACTTGACGTTTCTAAATAAAGAATCTTACTACAAGACTAGGGATTACCACTAAAGCTAATACCTGTTTATATATAATCTAAAAGTCACAATTTGAACCTAAGACCTCATATACCATATAAAAGTAATTGGAGTCCCAACATTGGAAGTAGATTATTTTTAGAGTTGGTTTATATTTTAATTTAATTTTAAATTCAAACATGTGATTTTTGAGTTTTAGTCACCCATTAGAATTTCTCATTAGCCAAACCCTAGCACACCCTTGTAAGTATAAATAACTGGTAATCCTTCCATTTCAAGCATGTTGAATGTTAAGGTTTTGATTTTTACTTGTATTCCTTGATTTTCAACCTAATTCCTCTCTTTGAAGTCTCACACATTGTAGATCCAGATTATAGTAGTGCCAATGTGGAGCTTGATGTCTTCAACAACATTTATAGCTTGTTGCAACTTACATCATCTAACATCATGCAAAAAATGCTAGCTAAAATGTATAAGTTGTAGAACACACGAGGAAAAAGCCACTTTAGCCACCTAAGATACCTTAGTGGATTTTGGATGTGCCAAAACATGACATTTTAGAGTGAACACACGGAGAGAGAGACAAATCCAAAACATAAAATCTAATCCAGAATTCATCCAAAAACCTTAGAATTAGTTGAAACCTGAAGGGTTTCACTTGCAATAGTAAGAGATTAAAAAATATGCTTAGTGGAACCCTCATAGGCCCAAGGTATAAGATTTGGTGATGTATGCATTTTCCCCACCACCTTGAGTAATATTTCATTTGATTCATTGATTCTAATGTTCGTGTTTGGTGAAAGGTTAAGTAGCTGTTGTCAGTAAGTATATTTGTTTATCATAGAGCTAGCACAAAGAGAGAGGCTTGTTGGTTTTAAGGGAACCCTAAGATTCCTAAAGCCCTTCACTATTTGCAGTAGGGAAGCCTTCTTATGTGTAGCCTCTTTTCCACATAAAAAGAACAAGGGATTAAGCAATAGCACATCTTAGTGGATTACAAAAGTTCAAGGAAGGCATTAAGTGGTAGCACTTCTCCTTGGCACTAAATGTAAGAAACTAATAAATTGCAAGCATTACTTTTGATTTGTTGTATTTGAAAAATTTTAATGTGAACATTGAGTACTCATCCAATTAATCACATTTTGAAACTTAGAGTGGATGATAACCCTCAAATAATGTTTGGGTTGGATGATGGTGAAATATTATTTTGGGTTTATATAATTTATTTGTTATGTGTTATATGATTGGACACTAATGTTTTGTAAGATGCAACAACCCCTATGTGTGAGTGACTATCCAACTTCTTGTAACAAAACCTCTTAGGAAATAATTGTAATTTATTTTCCTTACTTAGTCATGATAACTAACTTTCCCCTATGTTTTTGCCTCTCAGGTGATGCAAGAATTAGTGAAGAGTGGAATGCTTGTCCTCCATATGCTTAGATTATAATTTATAAATTTCTAGCATTTTGCATTTTTGTGCAAATGATGTATGTCTAGCCTTATATTATTTTTGTATTTTAAGTGCCATTGGTTGATATAGGCATGGATGTACTTCCCTATCTTTGGTGTAGGGTATGGTTTTACTTTATGTTATTTAAATTACATTTTTGGGATTTGAACATGTGACTTAACATCTGGAATATTGGAACATGTCTATATTTATTAGAAGACTAGTGCATTGGATAATGTTCAATATTTCATTTTGTTGTTCATTTATGTTTTATGATCATTGATCTATGTTTTCATGAGCACTAGCACATGCAAACTACCATAGTGGACAAAGTAGGTTTTGCATGCAAGGGGCTACTTGCTATTCTTATCATGTTTTTAATTAAGTGCCCCTTTGCATTTATTTCTGTTAGGATGCCTACTACTTTACCTATATTTTCTTTTAGCATCCTTAGCAATTTTATTATGTTGCACATGCTATTTTAAGTAATGCTTTTCTAGTAGCTTAGGTTAAGAGGTGTTACATTTTCTAACTTAACATTTTGAGAGAAAAGAGAATTTGTTAGTTTCCCTCTCATGATATCATATTTTTCCAAAATTGATTTAGCATTTTTTGTTTGATAAATCTCGATGCCCTTCTTATCTTGATTAACTTAAATTACCAAGAAATATTTTAGTTCTCAAAGATCTTTGATTTCAAACTTGTACTTCATATCAAATTTGTATTTTTCTAATAATATCATTGGTAGCAGCAAACACAAGATCACTCAAATAGAGAGATATGATTATGAATCATTATTGTTATATTTATAATAAAGTTTTGGCTTAAACATACAAGATGGATTTTTATAAAAGGAAGCCATTTATTGTATGAAACCATGTTCTATGTACTTGTTTCAATCCATACAAACCCTTTTTAAGTTTGTATACCTTATCCTCCATGTCTTAATGTATCCTTCAAGTTGATAGACATATACTTCTTCATTTATCTAACCATTTAGAAAAACAAAGTTGACATCCATTTCATGAAGTTTTAAGCCATAATGATAAGCAATAGATAAGAAGAATTTGATAGTTTCAAATTTAGGTACAAGTATAAAAATCTCTTCATAATCAATATGTTTCTTTTCCTTGAAACTTCTAGCTACCAACCTTGTCTTATGAGTTACAATTACTCCTTTCTTATAAACTTTAGTTTTAAATTACCATTTGAAATCAATGATTTTCTTTCCTTTTGGTCTGGTGACAAGTTCTCATGTGTTGTTTTTCATGATGACATTATATAAAAAATTAATTACTTGTGATGGGACGCGATATTGCATGGGCCGCGATATCGCGTTGTCCCCTGCGATATCGCGTACACGATATCACGGTGCGCGATCATATCTATAAATAAGAGGTAGCTCTCCCTTGTTTCTCATCCTAGGCTTAGACCGTAGTGAAACTCTAGCAAATTGATCACTCTGGAGATAGAATATTTTCCATGTGCCC
>MNCI01023346.1:957645-977379 GCA_015680685.1 Gnetum montanum | reverse complement strand
GCCACTCATCAACTTGCCTCCACACTTTTGTCTATAAGGCTTCTTCAACATTAGATTGTTCTTAAGTTAGGGTTGAATATGCAACATTAGTTATGACACTTGATCTTGTTATCCTTATTTCAAAATTTGTATCAAGTATTTCAATTGAAAGATGATCTGTTTAAATACATAATCTAGGATTAAATGAAAGGTTTTATATTTTAGAGTTTTGCTAGAAGTTAATAAGTCCATATCTATCTTCAAGGAAAGTAACATCTCTATATGGGTACCACTCGTATTCTATGGAATCATAAAATTTAGATCCAATTTTTTTTGGGTCATATTCAAGAAAGATGCATATTATTCCTTTGTTATCAAGTCCTTTGATAAAGTGCTTTGAAGCCTTCACATAGCAATGACAACCAAATGTTTTCATGTGAGAGACATTCCATAGTCAATTATAAAATAAGTCATATGGAGATTTGTTCTTGTTGCTGATTCTAATAATGGAATGCAATTTTAATAACACCATAAATAGCAATGAAATTGAAGTGATAATTCAAGGCCAAAAAGTCCCCCATTGCAAACAAATTTGCTACCAAGGATCAATGCTTCAGTCATATGTTGAAATTGATAAAGATATAAAAAATAGAATTCAGTCAAGATCATCAAAATGGAGATCAGGTTGGCTATCTTATATGGTGCTAAATGTTGGGCAGTGCAAAAGAGGCATGAACAACAAAGCAGTAGTGCAAAAATGCAAATAGTTTTGCTACCTAGGATCAATGCTCCAATCATATGGTAAAATTGGTAAAGATATAAAAAAAATAGAATTAAGTCAAGATGGTCAAAATGGAGACAAGTTAGGGTTACTATCTTATATGGTGCTAAATGTTGGTCAGTACAAAAAAAGCATGAATAACAAATCAACAATGCAAAAATGAGAATGCTTATATAGATATTTACTAGAAGAGATAGACTACACAACATAGACATCAAAGAAAGACTTGGAGTAGCTTCTATTTCAAATAAGTTACAAAAAGGGTGGCTTAGATAGTTTGGGTGTGTGCAAAGAAGATCATGCAATGAGTTTATAAAAAAAGGTTGCTACATCACTGTTCCAAGAAAGCTACCAATTTTATTTGAGTTCTACCAATTTTATTTGAGTTTCCTTTATTAAACTTGAAGTTTTGATTTTTAACATTAGATTAATAGGATTTGCCTCTTCCTCTAAGTCTTCCTTGTCCTATCTAATTTGTGAAGTAAGGTTATTCATCATGTTGTTTATTTATTCCAAATTTCAGCATTTGAAGAGCCCTCACTTCTTTAACTACTTCATCCACACTGAGCATGCACATCATTCATTCCAAATTTCAGCATTTGAAGAGTTCTGACTTCTGTAATTCCTTCATCCACACGGATCATGGACATTAAAAATTGAATCTGTAAAGGTTGAAGTCATGCTGCCAGGGTTGTTTAAAAAGATAAACATGGACACATATCAAATTAGTTCAATACTGAAATTGAAACTGAAGCTGAAGCTTTATTATGTCTAAAAATCCAGAAATTACATTATTATAAAAAAATAAATAGACAATGGGTTAACCAAACATCAACACAACAAAAACAAATCATGCCAGTTTTTTTCTACAGCTATCTCAAATCATAGCATACAAGACACCATCAACGATTAACGCAGACATCGAATATGCGTGATTCTGGATTAAGAATCACGATACAGGGGCAGGGCCCGCGCGCTGTTGCAAAGTACAGATGGTCATTTGATTCTCCAAACCTCCTTCCAAATGTCTGGCATCTTTGAACTCCATAGCATAGCTGCGAATCCTGCAATTAATTACAGCACTACTGCAGCGACTTGAATTGGATTTGGTAAGACCATAAATGTTGCAATTAATCTTTTCAGTCGACATTAATAGTGCTCACTGTGTGTCTACATAAAGACAGGCAGGCTTATACAGAGAACAGCAGCGGCCGCTTGTTCTGAGAATCCCAAGAGAGTGAGATGGCAGTGTGGCGATGTGTGTTGGGAGTTTCCTTCCTGTGCTATCTTCTTGTATTTGCGATGGGCAACCATGAAAATTCCACCACCCCTACTGATACTGTTACGTTTCCAAATTGCAGAGGTAGTCACGGTCCTTCAACCCATCCTTTTAAATTATTTTGTTTCTTTTAAATCATCTTCTTTGATTCCTTAAAATGATTCGCAATGTTTTTCTTTTCCCCTTTTTTATTGAATACTAGAGTGCATATGTTTTCTTTAACCATGCCTCTAGGTCATCCTTCAAGGTATTGGTACTGGATCAAATCTTCAAGATGTAAAGTGTGTGGATTCCCAATGTTTAGTTGTCTTGTGGGTTTGATTCTAGTATAAGCTTACTTGTTGGAACTTGAAACTTTATTTTAGCAATATTTACACACAAGACATATTAACATACCTTCAAGTTAGCATGGAGGGTGCTAGTATTCTGAAATGCAAAGCAAGTAAGCTAACTAGCTAAGCTAAAGTGCTACTCCCAACATACCTTTTAAAATCCAACATATATTGTTACCATGTCAAGATAGCAAGTGTTTTAACATAGTTCTAGAAACTGAACTTATGAGTAGTAGACGGATTAGCATATAGGTCAAGGATTATAGCATACCTCTTGAAATCAAACTTTTGATAAGTAGGTGTCTTAACATACAGGTCCAATCAAGGTTGTAGCATACCTTTTGAACTCAAACTTAGGAATAACAAGTGACCCAGAATACCTTTAAAATCAAACCTGTGACTTTTTGTTTTAAATAATTTATCCTTATTTTATCTAATTATAAAATAAACGATTAAAGTTGGATCCGGTAATAACATGTCCTGACCATTATCAGGAGAGGGAGGAGGCTGCGAAGGCGGAGGTGGTGATGATGATGATGGCGGATTTAATCGCTGCACATTTGGCTGCTGTGATTGGAGCATCCCCGGCATCTGCACCCGCTGCTGTCTTTCTTAACGGAAACAAGCTCCAGCATGATTGTTACTAGCAATACACGAAGCTCTTCTTTTCTTTTAAGATTTAAAAAGTTCATGAATTATACATTCTTCAAATATATAATTAGATACATAATCTTTTGAATCAAAGTTCACTCTTTGTTTAAGATGTCTTCTCCTTTCGTGTCCACAAAGGAAGTCGGTCGGACTGTTTTCATGTTTAAAAGTCATAGTTCCGAGTTGATCTCAAAAAACAAAGTATTGGGTTGGTCCTACATGAGAAGTAAGGATATTGCTGTGTAAGTATAAATGGAGGAAATGCATTGAATGAGCCTGCTTAAGTATTTAAGACATCACATTGAATGAGGATGACAGAATGCTTCAAAGTATTTAATGCAATTTTTCTCACCCTTTTTACCTTCATGTTACCCAAATAGCTGGAAGTCATGTTCAATTGATGCTGGAAATTAGAATTATATAAAAAATTTTACGATAAATCCGTATCGTAGTTACGCTCATGTGATCTACAGTTTATATTAGATTAACTTTTAACACAATTTTACATGTCATATGAGGACATGATCGTAACTCCCAAGTTCGACGTTTAATTGGCTTGAATCTAAAATTTATTATTTATATGTTTTAAGAATCAACAAAAGAATTTATAGAATTATCAATTTATTTAAAGGTTTCCATTTAAATCCCCAAATTAGTTTATGGTTTCTCAATAATTCTGAATTCATAGAAATAGAAATTATCATAAAATTGGCTCGAGTATCCTCAAATATGAGTCTATGGAAAAGGAAGAATAATGTTGCTTTAATATTCTTTTTCCTCATTCCCTTCTAGTATAGTTATCTATTAAAATTTCAATGTAAATAACAGGCAAATGGGCGGGTAAAATGTGTGCTACCATGTGTTGGGGAAAAAAAAACTTCTAACTTGAAGAAAAAACACAAGTAAATGTTTATTTAAGTTATGTCCATGTAGCATGTTTTTGAAAATGAAAAACTAAATTTGAGGTTTTATTATTATCCAAAGACTCAATTCGGGCCTCCATCACCGCTGTAAAGATGCGAAACTTCCCTTACACAAGAATTTAGAATTTCGCTATTCATTGCCGTCGTAGGAAAATAATGTTTGATAGTTACCTGAAATGATATATTGCGTTAATTCTACTTCATCCGGTCCAACTTCCAGTTGAAGTTGAAGAGACAGTGTAATTGACACGCTATTCCCCAAGAAGGAAAAATCCGATTCTAGTGTGACAGTTCTTACACTCCCACATGTAGTCACATACAGTACTTTATTTTAAAGAAACCAAGCAAAATCGATGTTCCAGAAGCAAATTGAAAACAGAAACAGCTCATTTCACTCCATTACATTCCACACTGATGCTATAACAATCTACATTACCTTGACAGGCATGATTCCACACTACAGGCAACATCAAATACATTATCACACTACTAATCCCTACTTACACGGCCCAAATTACAGTGCCTCTACAACGGCTTAAAATACGAAATTTACGGTACAGTAACAATCAGCTTAACGGACCTTTTTAAGGCACTACTGTGCCAGGAGTTTCAGCCTCGGCTTTGCTTTCACTGGTTTCAGTTGCATGGGTTTCTACTGATTTGAGTTTGTCTTCTTTGGGTGCCCTCAGAGACTTCCTATCATCCAAGCTCTGTTTAATGGAATTCTTCACTTTCTCAACAGGAACCTCAGGCAGAATCGATGCGATTTTGAAGTTTCCATCACTTAAGTACCGAACCCCTGAATTATAAATCTGCAAGCACTGGACTCCCATGGGCAATAGCATTTCCACAGCATGCTGTGCAACTGAAAAATCCAAAAGCCTGTACCAGGCCACCAATGTCCAGTGCTTGGCTACCGGCTCATACTTAATGTATAAACCCTTGGCAATGGGTTCTGCCCTGCTGTACAAAGCATTGACAAGGGGCTCCGTTTTCTTGTACACGTCCTCTGCAACATCTTTTGTCGTTACCACAACTCCTTTCTCCTTCACATCAGCAATGAAGGCCTTTCCTGAATCCAGGATCTGTAAAGTGCACTTCTTCGTTGTAGACGAAGCATGCCTTTCAATCGTATGAATCGCCTCTTCCAGCTAAACATGAAAAGCATGCTCTGTATCAAAAACCGACCAGGCAAACAAACAAACAAACAACAATCGTCGAAGAACTTCGCGGGCGAATTTACAGAAACTTCCAGAAACAACGAGAAAAGCCCTATATCTCAGGCCTAAACAAAAACATGATCTTGCAGAAGCCTCTAAGGACCCTAATTACCCCTTTGGTCAATTGCAAATTTCTTTAAAGTGTCAAGCAATTTCATTCATCTGTAAAGCAATTTTGTTTAAACGTACAACAGTTTTGTCCTTCAACAATTTCAATTTTGTTTAATATATGTTTCGAATTTAATTTTTCATCTAATCAATTTCACTCATGGTTCAAATCATAACTTTATCCAAAGTTGCCAAAGTAAAGATGTAAATTACTACAAATTAGAAAGCTTTTCTTTTAGTTTTGCAATTTTTGATAAATTTGGGAATTTGAATGGTATTTTAAGTAAAATTGAAATTAACCAGGACGAAAATTGAATTAAGGTAAGGTAAGGTGAAATTGCTTTACACTCAAAGAAAATTGCTATACACTCTAGTTAAATTGCTATAAACAAGAATGAATTCAATTCACCAAAGAAATAATACATGCACAAAAACGGAAATTTACAATTAACAGAATTCAAGGAAAGATCTGGGGAAGAAACAAGCAAAAATGATAGGTGATTAAACCTACTTTTCTATCGGCAAAGGCGAGAATCTGCAAGGGCTTGTCGTGGATCTTGCCGTAAATAGGTGTCACGATGTTCTGCACGGAGCGTTCCACAGCATCGAGCCGAGACTTGAGGGACCCCGAATTCTGTTTGCCCAAGGAATAGACGCTCCACATAGCAGACACTGCCTTGTGCGTTGCCACTCGCAAAAACCCTAGGTACTTCAAATCTACCTCACCATCACGATCATCGACCTGCAGTTCAAATTCAGCCATCGATTTTAACATTACTGGTATCAAAAGTTCGCTGAATCAGAATCAGAATCAGACAAACAAAAAGCAACGATCATGATCATACGTGTTGCGCCATAAGGGCCACTCTTCTCTCCAACGTTGCAAGCGAGACAACCACAAAGCGATTGCAGGAAAAGCAGTTGGATGCTTTGCTTGCACTCAGATTTGGGCTTTGAACGTAGCAAAGGCGATTTGACACAAATACCATAGACTTGTGGAAGAAACCGATGCGCTAGAAGATTCCAGTCACTTCAATTTCAGGGTGAATGTGAAACCTCCCTTACATACGTTCAGCTATGGTCTGTGGGTCCTGGAGAATTGGTAGATGAGCATAGATGAGCAAAAGTCTAAAGAGGATGGTGAATGCATCCCTTGAAACTTTCAAATCAAAAGTCTTACTTACCACTTCATTGTTGATGCTCGGTAAAATTTAAAGGCTTCAAAATAAAGCTTGCTTTAAATTGAAGTATTTTGTATAAAATAGATTGTAAAGCAAAGTATCCAAGTGCAAAAAAATTATCAAAATAGATAAGCAATAAATATTGTCAAGTAGTGGCTTGTACAACTCATTAATGTGAGTGAGATAAGTAAAATCGAAATTCATTTAGAGAAATCTACTTTTGGCTACAACGACTAAGCCAATGTTTCTATAATACAAAACAACACAATTGTTTACAACTTACAATATAACAACTTCAAGTTTGTAGCATTTTACTGCGACAATTGTTTCAAAGTATTTGTTGTTATTGCTCTTTCAAGATTTTAGTTATTTCAAAGTACTTCTACCCTCTAACTATCTTGTTGTTATTATTGTTTTAGAATTTGCCACATTTCTAATGTTAATGTTTTGCTTTATTATTTATTCGTTATACTTATTCATTTTATGTTATTTTTGTTGTTATTATGGTGTGTTCCTTATGTAATGACTACTGTGAACATCTCTTTAGGAATTGGCAAGAATTTTGACTTTGTTTTAATTCCCTATAGCTGCTATGTATATATCATTTTAGTTTTAAAGCTTTATTGTGTATATTCCTGAACTGCAAACAATAAATGAATTTTGATACTATTTTAATGCCCTATAGCTACTTTGTATATATCAATTTAGTTTTAAAACCCTACTTTTACTTTGTGTATATCGATTTAATGTATTCCTTGCTCTACTCCATATATTCCTTATCCTAAAATTGCAAACAAAAAATGAAATTTAATACTATTTTAATGCCCTATAGTTGCTCTATGTATACTCATTTAGTTTTAAAGCCCTTCTGTTGCTTTATATATATCAATTTATCCTAAAACTACATATAAGAAATGAATTTTGATGTTATTTTAATGCCCCGAAGTTGCTCTTTATATACCGATTTAACTTTAAAGTCCTACTATTGCGTTGTATATATCAAGTTAATGTATGCTATGCTCCATGTATTCCTTATTCTAAAATTGCAAATAAGAAATGTTATCAAATATTTTGCATAGTTATTAGTGGTCCATGCATGCAATGTTATCATTTCTATCCTACCATTTTCAAAGAGATCTTAAGTTCTACAATGCTAAATTTGAATTTGAAATTCTTTTAATATTTGTATTTTGATTTTTGAATAGCACATGTAGATTAAATATTTTAATATTTGATATTTGCAAGCTCCTTTCTTTACCCTTTCTTTACATTAAAACCAAACCATTTTTGAGTTTTCAAAGATAACAAAGCATTAAAGAGTAATATAACATATGGGCAAGGAAGACGTACTGAAGTACTTTCCCAAAATCAAGTTCCTTAACGTGCATGCAAGCTAATATTAGTTGCTAGTAAGGCTAATCTTATTTCCATCATATGAAGTAATAAGTTATTCCTTGATATTGCAATGGTAAAATAAGAAGTTGAGAATGAAGTTGCTAAGATTTTATTTATATATGATGCAACTTCTTTACAAAAAAAAATAGTTGGAGGAAAGGGCTCTATACAAGTAGAGAACCTAAAAGAACTCTAGTTATGGACCAAGGAATAGAAGCCATTTTGCTAGGTGGTTGCATAAAGTAATTATATCATAACTTTTGGTAAATCCATGACTTCTTAATTCAAAGAATACTTTCAACTTAGCCATTGATGGCATTTTTCATATGTTCTTTGATCATGATAAGTGATGCAAACTTGAATTTGGTTTCTTCAATTTGTAAAGTTTCTTTGATATTTTTATGTTATATTTCTTTGGTAGGTATTACATGATGAACTAGATGAAATCACACACATATTTACAATTGCGAATTCTATTGAAATTATACAATCATAAAGGATCTATATTGTAATATTATTTTGATTTTGAATTTGTTAACAAAAATACTAGAAAAGTGAATTAGAATAAATCTAGACTATTAATGAGTGGTGGAGTATCCAACACTCTACCATACAAGTCACGAGTGCTCATGCGCGACTAGATTATAATTTGCGGATAGATAATGTTAGTATGCTAAGGGCTGATATTAAGTTCGTGATCGTTGTCTTCCCACTTTGAGCTAGTGAAGTGCAAGTGTATGGTTTAGCTCTTAGTGAGGCGTATGATTAACTAATGTTGTTAGGCTCATTTTACTCCTAAGCATGAACATAATGAAAATGAAGTGAAACATTAAGTCTAAGTAATGATCAAAATGTAAATCTATTCTAGCTTATAGCAATGAGCATTCAATCTTGATTTACCATACATGCCTTGGGCTCATGTAACTGTTATTCGGTTACCAAGCATTAAGCTACTAAGTGAACCAAGCAATAACACTACTGGGATTACCAACCGATTACACTTAAACACTCGAAACCAGTCGTACTCATTCCGCTTTACTAATAAACAAAGGAAAGTAAAGTACTTTGAAAATATAAAGATTTAACTGAGTTGATGAGCCGCAATATCGCATTAGCCCTAATATCGCATCAGCCCCTACGATATCGCGTACGCGATATCATAGCCTGTCACCTTGTCTATAAATAAAAGGTGGCTTTCCCTTGTTTCCTCATCTAGATCTAGACCCTTAGCCAAACTATAGTAGTTTTACCATTCCAGAGTTAAAATAATTTCCATGTGCCTGCAATAGGAGTCTTAAAGTGAAAGGATCTTTATTCGAGCAAATTGTACCTGAGCACACATTTGTGTATGGCGATAAAGGCAAACTTTCTAATAAACCTTGCAGCATGTGGACTAGGCTAAATAGGATTTAATTACTGTTAAATGTTTAAATGCTTTCTTAGATAATTAATCTCTCTCAATCCTTAACTCTCCTAGTTAAGTGCATTCAGTACGACCTCTTCAAGCACGTGTGTAACGCTTGGTAACCCAATAACGAGTAGCATTTGGTAATCCCAGTAGCGTTGCACTAGTTTAGGGTGTGTACGGTAAGTGGGAACGAATACTGATGCTAGGATAATTAGAACTTAGTTAATGAATAGTTAATGAAAGTTAGTCATTTAGTCTCTTCACCTTTCCCCTATTAGCATGGGTGTTGAAAAGATAAAAAGATATAAAAATCATATACCTTAGGCTTACTTAACCATACAACCGTGACAATACAAGTAAGTCTGGGAAGACAACGATTGATTAACCTTAAGTGTTCCATTGGGGCGCATAAGCACTTAGTCCTTGGAGTTCGACCGGATCGTGCATGAGACGCTCATATTCATATGGTTGAGTGTAGGGGTACCTTGCCACTCATCATAAGTAAACATGAAAATTAATCTAAGTAAAATAGAAAAACTAAGTGGATGTTGCAATGATGAAAAGCGATCTCAATCTTTATTTTTGGTCATGAACTATGCCCAAGTACATTTTACTCGAATAAAGATTTTGCACAACTGCTAAACATCACACTACGGGCATTCACTTCATTACTAACTATGAAAACAAATTGCAAGAATTTTGCTAAGGGTGCTAATGAAAATTTTTTGATCATGCATCCAAGTGCTAATATTTGTAGGGTTACACACATCCCAAGACATTGTATCAATGATGACATAGCATAGATTATGACATCATTGCTATGATATCACAACAGACAAAAAATTAACTTTATCATACCCCCACAACTAATTGGAAACTCATCCTTGAGTTTAAAAAAATGAGAATAGAGTCGCTTACAAAATTGGGAGGTAAACTTGACTGTATATAACTAATTGAATATTTACATAACTTAGAATGCTGCAGTGGTGTTTTTACAAAATGATATAGTTACATGACAAAACACAAAAACAAAAAACAAAATTTGAAGTAGCTCGATGTAGATCATGTTCCAAGCGATTGAGACTTTTCCATCGACTTCTTTCCTTTGTCTTCAAACTTCTAAAATTGGTAGTAGTTGAGAAGCACCTAAAGTTTATCCTCTTCTGTCCTACAATCATGTACCATCCACACTTATTTTGCAATGTTGGATGGAATGGATACATGACATGGGCATGGCAGCTACAGAAACATCTTATTAGCTTGTACATAGCAAGCTGCAAACTATTGTCTCTCTTTGTTAAATGCTCTACCATATTTCTAAGTTCTTGATAATTAGACATCCAATGCGCTAGGTTTGTTGTTATATCTTTTTGTCCATGGTAGTTGGCTTTGCCAACTTTTAGTTTAGAGTTTGCCACATGTAACTTTTGTAATGCATCCTTTCTATGAAAAACCTTTTTCTCATACATAGCATAAACTATTATTACCTACTGCTCTAACTCATTCTGAGGCCTGCCTACTATTAACATGGCCAAGTTAGCGTATCAGAGATTCGCTAACCCCATGTATTTTGTAAGGTTTTCAATTTGCATGTCTTTGTATTTCACTTTTGCCTAGTGGACATGGGCTAAACTATCCAAGATGGATTGCCAATCTAGATTTTGAGCAGAAAGAGAATTCATTTTGGCTTTTGCCATCTAGATTTCTTTTTCATTTATCTATTTATACATGTTTTCTTGGTCTTTGAAATGCTCCTTGATTTTTTCATGTTTCTTGGTTTCATTATGCCACGTGCTTATTTCGATTACTGACTTCTGATATATGGTGTAGACTTCTTCCATTGATAAGGTTTTGTTCTTATGGGCCAAGCAACTCATGTGTTTGTTAACTCAAACCAGTTGTTCTCTAAGCTATCGAATGCTCTCCTTGAGAACATTTTTCTGCTTCTCTATACTTGTTAACTAAGCATCATCAGCACCTAACTGTTTGTTCTCTTCTTGTAAGATGGTGAATGCTTTGGTGTGTACATATGTTTGGGCCTCTACCATTCATGCATCCCAAATTGCCTTCTCCCTTTCTCTTTCCATCTTCATGTTATCATTAGTAAGCATCTTATATGATTAGTTCTAAATTGTTCAAGTTGATCAAGTGCTATGAATTGTGTAGGGTCTCTTTTTTCATCTCTGAAGGTGATTAACTCCTCTTGCAACCATTGCACCTCGTTTTCTGCATGCTCAGCTCTAGTTTCAGCCATGAACAACTTTCCTTTTATGGCTATTAGATCAGACTAGACTACAATGATATTGCTTGGGATATTAAAAAGATTTTTCATTACTTTGTCCATTTGTAGCAGTTTGTCCAAAATATCTTCATGCTCTCCAAGAGTCATTAAGGTTCCAATAAGTATTTAAGCATCCTGTGCTCCAGAGATATTAGCCAGTGGCACAATAGGTACATTGAATGATTCTTTTATGTGGTCAGTAATGAACTATATGGCTCCTGTTGCATCTTGGTATTGCATGACCACAACAATGGCACCTTCACCAATTTCAAGCAATACTTGGAATAATGCAACATTTTCAAAAATTTGTTGTGCCCAGTCATCCTCTTCTCTTGTTTGGAGTGACACTTGCTCACTCACTTGATCTGTGGATATCATGGACCTGACAAATTTCTCTTGAACTTTATATAGATTGGCCCCCTCCCTTGTTCCCCAACTTATTATTTTTGTAATTTGTTGCAAATGGCTCATGTATGATTTGTAGTTTTGCAGTGGCAGTGGTACTTCTTATTATTGTTGTTTAGCTTGTGGTTGGCTACTAGGCCCTACTTCTTGTTACTGACTAATAGTAGAAATGTTGTTGGTAATAGTGGAACTTGCAACTCCCTTGATGTCTACTAGCTTTTCCAGCTGATCTTTCTTTGGTGGCATCGATTTGAACATCTCTACATAGGAAGCATTTTGGGCCTTCCTTGGAACATCATTGGTATATCCCACAATTCTAACTTGTTGGCATAGCTTCCTGATGAGACAAGGGAATGGAAGTGTTAGCTTTCGTGCCTTCTTCTCTTCAAACCATATTTGTATTTCAAGAAAGAAAAAATGGGTTTTGTTAGCAATGAATTTTTCCATTAGGATTGTGCTTACTTTCGTCACATATGTAGATATTCTGTTAAGCCTTTTGGTTCAAAACAGGTGATAGGTTCATGTCTTAAAAGTATATTTTCTCTTCTATTGAGAGCTCACTATAGTCTTTATCATCTTTGCCATATGCTCTTTGCAACTACAGCTTCTTGGCATCAGTGTCTAATTTGGTAGAAATCTATGCCATATTTGCCTCTTCATTTGAGATGTTGAGGGCCTTAGCAATTGCCTCTACTAAGTATGGCATAGAGACTCCTTCAATTTTAACAGTAGCATCAACCTTTTTTCTATGCTAAAACTGATATGTTTCTCCTAGATATTGTTCTCCACTATTAGACAAAGTAGGCCATAAAGGAGACGCTCATAGTTATGTCTTTACTACTTCTAGAGCAAATTCTAAGAAAGGACTAAAGTTCAATTCCACAATGATTGTGGACATGATGGACTTTTCTTGTATGGTCTGGAGGCATTCTGGAGACAATGTGAGACATTGCCCTTGTTTGGGCACTGATGGAACTTTTGCCCCTCCTTGGGCTGATTGGTCAATAGTAGGAGTTTGTTGATGGATGCTATACAATTAAGCCTCTTGCGTTGCATCTTCCACTTGGGGAGTTTGTTCTCCTACTTGTCCTCTTTTGTGACCTCTTGGTCTCTTGCTCCCATGTTGGGAAGGTCCTTAAGCTGCTGGTCTCTTCAGGGCCATCTACAATCAACAAGGATTTGAGATTACGAAAATGTTTACATTGGTTCTTAACAGTCTTTTACTTTCTCGTACTCTTGATTAGATCAAGTTCCTATTTTATTATGATTGCAAAGTTAAAAGAATTTTAATAAGAAACCCCTTAGGTGTTATGTCTTTTAATTACTTATGAACTTTAATCATTATCATTTTCTTGCTTATTATGCCTTAAAATAGTTGGTATGGCAAATTCGGAGAATTAACTAAGTTATTTGGCCTAAGTTTGATGGTCTATGATGATATTTTTAGTGTTTCCTTATACTATCTTCTGAGAGTTAGAAATAATTTTGATTCAAACTTCCTAATGTATTGTGCAATGTACCCCTCCACCCCCTCTCCCCTACCTCCCCCACTCCCCACCCCCCTCCATGATTAAGTTGAGTGCTCTGAAATCAATAGGGTTCAAGAATTTTAGAAATTGGAGCTACAGAGATGGAGTTATGACCTTGAGAAGTTAGTGTGCAAGAGCTCTGAGGAAAAACTGCAAGCACTTCTCTTACTACAAATGAGAAAAATGAAAAATTTCACTAACTCTCATGTATATATATATTATTTTTATATGTGCAACATTGTAGATACAACATTGTAGATTCGACATTGTTGGGGCTACGACATCGTGGCTACAACATCACTATGAAAGTTTTCGAATTTTCATTGAATTTTTGAGGAAAAATGAGTCAATTGGAATGTTTGGAAGATGTAAAGCTTGTCCAAAGGCTTTTGGGCCATTAATGATGCATAGTTTTCAAGAATTTGGCATTCAAAGTTCATAAGAAAGGAATCTCGGGCAACAAAAGTTTATTGAACAAATAGGATATGGGTTGAGAATTTCTGATGTATGGATAGGTTATGAGATGATATGGGAAGTATTTAATGGATCTTGATTATTTTTGAAAGGCACAATGATGAGTGGCGAGGTATCCCTACACTCAACCATACAAATACAAGCATTCATGCATGATCCTGTTGAACTTTGCAAACGAACTAGTTGTGGTATCTAGATAGTTACTCATTGACCGTAGTTCGTTGTCTTCCCACCTAGACTAGTATTTGCTTTGTCACATATGATTTAGTCCAAAGTGAGGTGTATGATGTGGTCCTAAACTAGTGCTACTCCTAGAGGCAATGGAAAATAACTTTAATTAAGCTAAAAGGAAAAGGGAGAAGAGAGTCTAACCTAGCCTAAGTGCGATGAGCATCCATCCCTTAATCATCCGTACACATCTTGGATCTCATGTACTACCACTGGGATTGCTAAGTGCATGTCCTAGGTACACAACTGGGATACCAAGTAGTCACACTTAAATGCTTGTGATTAAGTCAAACTCATTCCGTGTTTACTAATAGGGATAGGAGATGAGGGTAGAGAAATATTAATTATGAAAGCAATAAATAACAATTAAAATTAAGTGAATGCTACAATTATGAAGTAATCTCGATCTCTATTGCTAGTCATGTGTGTGTCCAAGTACGTCACACTCGAATAAGGTTAAGTACAATTACAATCATCACACAACAGGCATGCACTGGGAAAAAAAGATTGAGAGGAAAAACTAACAAAAAGCTCGTACTCTAATACTAACTTCCTATTACTTTCCCATGCATCCCATTGTGTATTTAGAGGCTTACAGGGGAATCGCGATATTGCGTATCTGATATCGCTTGTCAGGCTGTGATATTGCGTACCCAATATCGAGGGTCTGATATTGGGGGTTTGATATTGAGACTTATCAAACCTGATATCTTATACCCGATATCAGGGGTTCGATAATAGGGATCCAATAACAACACTTGACAAACCATGATTCATCATACCTGCACAACTGAATAACAACTTGTCCTCGAGTCAAAGAAAGTGAGGAATAAAGTTTAATTGATTATACAGTGGATAGGTATGGGATTATTAACTAACTAGAAATTTATTCATGCCGCAGTGGAGAGTTGAATACAACAAAATTGGGACACAAACACAAAATTACAAAATTTATTGGAACTCATGTGGTTCCTAGTGGTAGTGGCTCCTCCATGGATCTCTTCCCCTTGTCTTGTGCTCCAGGCTTTGAGATTGGTACTGATGAAGTGTCATTAGTTGATGTGTCGACTAGGCTATGTATACGGGGTCGCATATATGCGGTTGCATCGACGTGGCCCTGTCGACATAGCCTTCCATGCGTCGACGTGGCCCAGTTTACGTGGAGCCTATTTCGGCTTATAAATAAGAGGGCCTTCCACCTCATTTAGGTACCTTTTTGTTAGTTGTAGCGAAGCTCTTGCAGTTTGTTCCCGTAGGAGATAGAATATTTTCCAATTACCCACAGCAAGTGTAAGAAAAGTGACCAGGTCTTTATTTGAGCGTTGATGTATTTGAGCCCATTGGCGTGACGGCGATAAAGACGAACTCTTCAAGCATTCCTTGCAGCATTTGGACTTAGCCATTTAATGCATTCAATAGTTTAATATGTATATGCTTTAATAATTACTTAAGTTTCTGTTATTGTTATTTTAATCACTATCACTCCCTTGTAGTTCGTAAAAGTCATAAGTACGACCATCTTGAACGTAAACCCAACACTTGGTAGCCTAATGACGCTTAATGTTTGGTAACCCAGTAGTGTTTAGGAGATGCTCAGAACGTGCCTGGAAGATGGGATCAGATACTTATGCTAGGAGTAGTTAGGATATAGATTAAGATAATTATAGATTACTTAATATTCTAGCCTTACTTTCCAAGATTATTAGACGCCAAAAGATAAGTAAAAAGTTATAAAAATCATTAGCCTTAATCTCACTTAACCATCGCAAATAGAACGTCACAAGTGAGATTAAGAAGACAACAACCATTCTAACCCAAGGTTTTGTTGGTTAGGGTCTGGTGTATGTTAAGGGCTTACAGTCTACGGAATTCGATTGAGTCGGGTATGAATGCCCATGATTCGTATGGTTGGGCGTAGGGGTACCTAGCCTCTCATCATTGGCGCCGTTGTCGGGGATTGTTAGTCTTACATGCATCATCTAACCTTAGTGAAATTATCATTCACGTAGTTGGAATGGACCCAGGATAGCAACACTTACGCATGCTAGGCGGATTAAAGTAAACATAAGGTACACTGATTAAATGGATCATCTAACATCCAATTTGGCTTCTTCTCACAGGTGAGATGTATCCAAGCCACTGATGCCACAAGAATGTTGGGTGGTATACAAGCATCCCGATGAATATGTCCCTAGCTTCACATTCATCCTACATTAGGATGAGCATCTACGATTGCGGGACATGGAGGGCAACATCGTACTACCACCCGATTGATCAGCTCCTGCAATGCTATTTCACAATCTAGCCAGACTGGGCATCCAGGATAGTGGAGTGGAGTACGTCATGGAGGACCATGACTACCGGGACTATCATCCCACTAAGGCTCAACGAGCATGAGACTAGCAGTAGGCAGAAAGATATGAACACTTGAAGGAAAAATAATTTAGTAACCCCTTATTCTCGCAAGGGCTGCTGGATGATGGGGATCCCATCTTTCTTAATTCCCATTCAACCGAACTTCCCCTAGGGTAGCAGATCCTTCAATCCATCATTTAGAACAAGCTTCTAAGTGACCAAGATCCTCAAGGGGATGGAGGGTCGCGTAGCAAGGATGGGCAGGATGATCGAGGCCGTCATCAGGGTAGAGGGGGAGATTGACACCAGAGTAGTGGCAATTCCTCTCCTTCTTCTCCATCCTCTCGCTCTCCTATACCTTCATCTAGCTCAGGCTCTGATTGTAACTGGGGTAGAAAGGAGCAAAAGGACAATGGTCAAAAGAACGGAAAGGGACAACATGAGGAATCATCGTAGACATCATGGTTCTCAGCAGGACTATGACTATCATGAGCCATTGTTGGCTACTTGGAGCATGCTCCAAATCGCCAAGGTAGTTCAGATCCCTAGTAGGCATGTGAAGGATAGCCGGATCAAGCGCGTTGATATGAACAACATCCCTAGATTTGGAGGGGGATACAACTGTGATCCGTAAACTCACCTGTAAGCATTCCATGATGCTTGCACCCTGCAGAACATTGACAATGATTGGCAAAAGCTAAAACTGTTCCCTCGCACACTCATCAAGAAAGCAGAAAACTGGTACCGATCTTTGGAACCGGAATCAATCAGAAGATGGACTACGATGCTTGAGATTTTCAATGACAAGTATCAAACATACTCCAGAGTGGCGAACCTGGGATGTCAGATCCAAGGGTGGAAGCAAGGTAATCATGAACCCTGGATGCAGCCACGAGTAGATACTATTCACTGCTATATCGGGCTCTAGTCATGGCTACTCTCAGCGGGCACAGCTTCACCACATCATTGATGGGCTCCATTTTGAAACGCAAAAGATCCTTGGCGTGTACGCCTAGGGACAACTATCAGAGCTAAGGGCCCATCAATTGTAGCGCCTCATTGAGTAGGTGGCCAAGGAAGAAGGGGAACTTAGAAAAAAGGAGAGTGTAGAAGAATTTAATCGGGATCCCTCCATCAGAAAGAGGGAGGTCCAATTCTGTGACGAGGAGGAGGAATCACCACTGGAAGTAGCGGTGAACCGAAAGACTTTTCCTTTACAAAAGTTTGCATCTAAAATATTAGCAAAGGTTGATAAGATGTGGGACTCTTTGGATGAAAAATTCCAGAGTATGCTGAAAATTGCAGAAGAGTCCAGAGAACAAGGTAATGATCGCGATCAGCGCAGGAAGAAGGAAGCTAAACATGCCCACTATAAGGGTAAGGGCAAGGTTGTTGTAGCAGAGCAGGTTGTAGACTCTGACACCAAGGAGGATGATGAATGTGGCATATGCCAATATGAACATCTTAAAGGATGTTGCCGTGTGGTGTCACATCTTCAAGAGTCTGGGGTGTATGCATTGAATCCTCGCTTGGCGAAGAGGCAAACACCTCGAAGGTTGCCTTACCCACAAGGCAACCTAAGGCAATTCCATCAACAGCAAGGATACTATCCAAGTGAAGCACCACCGCAACCTTCTGAATACTTCTAGTAGTGGTGGCACCCACAAGTGTGGGGGATGCCACCTCCAAGGCAGCAGTACCCTTACAAACAACTAGATCCTTATGGGTATTATGTTCAACAACCAGTCTTTCCATGGGACTCTTCCAGTCATGTAGCCTTTCCAAGTTATTACCACCCTTCGAAATATTTCTTACCTCAATCTCCATCACCCAGGGGGAAAACCCACATCTCTTATATCCTCCATCACCTTCTCCTACCACTCTTCCATAACATCCCACTCAGCTACCACTTGCTCCACCAATGCAGGGAGAGATACCGCCATAGCCGCAGCAACGAAACACTATGAGGGCTGTTAACTTACAACTGGCACCTCAGCCAAGTGGACTAGAACCCAAGCCACGAAAATGTCCTTTTTTTCAGCCCAATAATCTGAACATACCCTCACATACACTTGTGGCCAGTGCCTCTGAACCTCCAAGCATCTCCACTGTTCCACTGCTAGAGTAGCCTTCAAGCCAACCACACTCCAACATCTAGACGGTCATACTCACACATGCTGTGATCGACTGGATCAAGGTAGGTCATCTTTCCCAGAAATTGACTGATCTAGGAAGCCCCCTCATCTATCTTCAGGTGGTAGGGAACGAGCCATGTAAAGCCCTTCTGGACTCAGGGTTAGGAGTCAATTTTATCTCTCGTGACATGTACAGGAACTAGAACCTACCCCTGCTAAAGAAGAGCAACATTCGACTCGAGCTAGCAGACCAATCCATCACCGTTCCCTTGGGATTGGTGGAGGACATTGTGACCACCGTTTGTGGGTGGTCTTATCCTGCTGACTTCCTTGTCATCCGTGTGGAGAATTGTAAGGGGAACTTCCCAATCATAATGGGAAGAGCCTGTTGAGCATGGTGGATGCACAACTAGGACTCCGAGATCTGTCCCTTGAAATTTCAAAGGAAAATCCTTTTGGGAAGATCGAGAAGAAGTGCATTCCGCTAAGCAGATATCCATTTAAGCATGCAGTTGGTGTACCGAGGAATCACCTATTCAACAGTGCCTGTACGTAACAGCCACAAACCAAGAGGGCACCCAGTGGCTGATAGCTGATTTTGCTAGCAGTGCATTATGCATGGTAACGTCTGAGGGGCTCGTACAAGCCTATGTCGAAAGCATGGACGAAATGGAAGATGTTCAGCAACAGGTCTCCACTGTTGATGACCATGATAACTGGGGGAAGTTGCAAATCCTTGAAAGCTTTAAACAAGAGCCCCTAGAGCTCAAGGCCTTACTAGCTCACTTATTATATGCATTTTTATAAAATGGAAAGCCGGTAATCATCAATGCCACCATTGCTCCTAAATAGAAAAAGAAGCTGCTGAAGGTGGTGAATAAATGGGATGTTGTGTTTGCATGGTCATATCCTAAGTTAACTAGAGTTGATCCTCGGGTTTTTCAACATCGGATCTATATTGACCCCTCCATGAAGCCACGATGACAGCCACAAAGATGATTGAACCCCAAATTGAAGCAGGTCGTCAAAGATGAAATTGAACAATTGCTAAAAGTGGGGTTCATCTATTC
>MNCI01023346.1:932544-957496 GCA_015680685.1 Gnetum montanum | reverse complement strand
GCCTTGTCCTCAGCATCTTCTAGCAATAGATTGGCATTGGGGTAGAAATCTTCATGGATGACTTCTCTACCTATGGGGCCATGTTTGAGCAAGCCTTGGACCATCTTGAGTAGGTTCTAAAAAGGTGTGTAGACACTAATCTATGGCTCAATTGGCAGAAAAGCCATTTGATGGTTCAAGAAGGCATTGTGCTAGGGCATCACATCTCAAAGATATGGATTAGTGTGGATCCTGAAAAGATCAGGGTCATCCAAGGAATCACCCACCAACCAAGCACCGTAAAAGATATTCGGCCATTCCTTGGCCACATTGGTTACTACCGACGCTTCATTGAAAACTTCTCGAAGATCACCAAGCCGTTGGTAGAACTTACAAAGAAGGATGCTCCATTCATCTGGACCAAGGAATGTGAATCTGCATTCCAATTACTTAAATAAAAACTCATAGAAACTCTAGTTCTACGGGCACCTGATTGGTCCAAGCCCTTCCACATCATGAAGGATGCATCTAATTATGCCTTGGGAGCCATGCTTACACAGTGTGACGATCAAAAACGTCCATACTATATCCACTGTGCAAGCCATAGCATTGTGGGTGCTCAGCTTAACTACACCACCATCGAAAAGGAGTTGATGGCGGTGGTGTTTGCCTTGGAAAAATTTTGACACTATGTGCTTGGATACAAGGTGTTCGTGCATATTGAGCACAGTGCTATTCGGTTCCTGATGAACAAACCAACGGTGAGCCACCACATCATCTGGTGGCTGGTGATTCTTCAAGAGTTTGATCTCACCATGGTAGACCGAAAGGGAACCAAGAATGTGGTGGTTGACCACTTGTCTCGGTTACGATGGGATGACACAGAAGAGGAGGAGCCCCTCTCCAACCAATTTCCAGATGAACTCCTCTTCGTAGGTGTAGTTGATTTGCAGGTGCCCAAGGAATCACCTTGGTTCAACCACATCATCACCTACCTCACTACTCAAGAGTTGCCAAAGGAGTGGAACCATCGGCAGAAATAATATTTTCTCCATAAGGCCAAGTGCTTCATGGAAATCAATGGCCACCTTTACAAGGTGTGCACAGATGGCCTTGTTCGATGGTATGTCCCTGATGATGATGCACTATGTGTTCTTCAAGATGCTCGTGAGGGTCCTTGTGGGGGCCACTATGCTGGACGTTGCATAGCTATTAAGATTCTGCTTGCAGGGTATTACTAGCCCATAATTTTTAGGGATGCACAATGGTTCACCCGCTTCTGCGAACGATGCCAAAAAGATGGTGGGATGACGACACGGTTGGAGGGACCTCAATAGTGGATCCAGCCATTGGAGCCCTTCGACATCTAGGGCATGGACTTCATGGGGCCCATCACTTCCTTGTTAAATTGAAAGGCATACATCATCGTAGCTGTGAACTACTGTACAAAGTGGGTAGAAGCAGCAGCCGTCGTCGACTATTCTTCCAACACCGTCACATGATTTGTCCAACAACAAATCGTCAATAGGTTTGGAGTGCCACGTGCACTCATTTCAGATAATGGAACTCATTTCACAAGTGTCACTTTTCGCAAAATCATGCAACACTTGGGGGTCATCCATAAATTTACAACACCCTATCACCCCCAAGCCAATGTGCGTGCCGAAGTCACCAATAGGGAGATCACCAAGATCCTTACCCAAACCATCAGCAAATATAGGAGGTATTGGAGTACCAAACTTAACGATGTCCTATGGGCCTATCGCTCCACTTGAAAACTCCCTGTAGGGTACTCTCCCTATGAGTTAGTGTACGAAAAGTTACCAACACTTCCAATTCAGGCCAAACTCCGCACATTATCCATCGCTAGTGACTTAGACCTTGACCTCCCACTAGCACAACGTGAACGACTTATCAATTTAAGTGTGCTAGATGAGAACTTATTAGTGGCCTTATCTTCAAATGAGATCCATAAGGCCTACAACAAAAAACAACATGATCTTAGGATTCAGAAGGTCACATTCAAATGTGGAGACAAGGTGTTGTATTGGAATCCCTTACATGTATCTCAATCGACCAAGTTTCAAACACTGTGGAAGGGACCTTACATTGTCTCCGAAACCTTTTCATCCGGGGCCTTGCTTATCCACAAACCTGAGGATCCTACGAGAATGCAGTTGGTCAACCGCCAACAACTGAAACCTTTCCATGAACTCCACTCAACCAATGCTACTACCTCATTATCATCACCAGGACAGCCTTGCTCCATATTTCACGTCTCCTCCTTTCCACCCAGTTGTAGGGGAGACTATCATCCTTGCTAATTCATTCCACTACACCCCTCACTATTTTGTAATTTTTTGTTTTTCAACATCGTTCATATGTTTACCAATTCTTGTTAATTTTTTCCTTTAATTATTTTCTATTTCTTTGTGTGTGTTTCATTTTCACGTGATCACTAATACGTCGTCCTATTGTCATCAGGTGTCAGGTGCGGATGGTTTTCGTTGCAATGGGTCATGAACAATAGTCCACCTAGTTATATAGCTCCCGCCCTCACATGGTTGTCCTTGGACTTTACGTCTATTTTCAGCTCATAAAACCAATAGTGAGTCCATGTCATCCACCCATTCACCCACTCCATGGTTTTCCTTTTATTGGGAATATGTAACCCCTTCACTTAAAAACATTGTAATTAATATGTGACTTGTGTAGTTTCCAGACTCAGGGATGACCCAATGGTTTGAATCGGGTGTGACTTTAAGGGGAATGCAACATTCTTTACTCTCTCTTGTCCCCTGGGTTGCTGGTATGTCCTTACAGATTTTCTACCACTTCACGTTCTTTTCTCCAAGGAAGCTCTTAGGCAATTCAACCTTGCATGGTGTGGTCCTCATTGAAAAAAAAATTCGAAAAAAAAACAAATAAACATGAGGATTCAAAGCACACCCCTTGATCGAACGCATGCAAACACGCATGGGTCTTTGCATGGTGTGGTTTCCACGAAGAAAAAAAATCATCATGACATCACTATGTTTGAATTCAAAGCACACCCCTTAGACTACCTCTCATAGGCCACAAGCACTAGTTATGGGACTTCCTTCGTTCCCTCTAACTTAGTCTTGTTTCACTTCCTTCCTCTCATGTTTGTTGGAGTGGTGGTTCTCTATGGGTGCATTCCTGCTTACTTGGGGGATGGCCGGGGCTTCGTCTATTGCTACGATGTCACTGTATGCAGACGGTTTTGGGTCTAAACTCAGGAAAGGTTCTACCGGGTCACTTAACCACAACTGCACACGGGGTTTCATGTGACTGATGATCAAAATTACCATTCTCTCATCTCTCTCTTCCCTCATTTCTCTTCTTAACTCACCTCACTACTCATTTTATGTTTTGAGAGTTCGTCGTGGTTTCCATGGACTTCTCCTGCCTTGGCAAGATCTCTTAGGTAGGAGTGTTAACTTGCGAGTACCATTTCTTGACCCCAGGGCC
The DNA here is from genome assembly GCA_015680685.1 of Gnetum montanum. Lineage (NCBI taxonomy): Eukaryota > Viridiplantae > Streptophyta > Gnetopsida > Gnetales > Gnetaceae > Gnetum > Gnetum montanum. Next base: position 954,025 of record MNCI01023346.1, on the reverse strand, counting down.
CACAGATCCCAATGTTGAGGATATGCAGGGGCTACTAAGGCTATTTCCTGCTCTAGGGAGGACCCACCTGCATATTCTTGGTCTCTCTTATTAAGTCTCCCATCCTTTGGATTTCATGGTTGGTTATTTTCAGGGTCCCATTGCTCGATTTCTTCCCTGCGGAGTTCTTTTGCCTCACATTCTCCTATTTTTTACTCTTTTTCAAGCCCCAATTACCTTCCTCCTATCCTCAACCATGACCGGGCCTCTCACGTGCTTCAACTACCCCAATTTGGCATTTCAAATTCATCATTTCGGGCTTTTTTTTGGGTTGGTTAATGCTGGTCAACGGGTGCACACACCTGCATATATGGGGCCCCATATATGCAGGGGGCTACGTATACAGGGCCCTGTTGACGTAGCACCCAATCCCTATATATAGGCCCATTGCTCTTCACATTGTTATCATTTCTCACAAAAATTGGAAGGAGATTTTGCCATTTTTTCTGCCTAACTCTTCCCTACACACCTATGTTCTATCGCGTGTCCACATCAACCGATCCTTGCTCTTTTAAGCAACCAGAGGTATGCTCTCAGTCGTGGGGGGGAGGGGGGGGGGGTGAAGCGTATGTGTAATTAATTAATTAATTAATTAATTATTTAGTTAATTAAGACTTCACACCTGTAAGGGAAGAAACGAAAACAACCGTTTAAATTTCAACTCATCCCTTGTTGTTTTCGACTCTAACCCATGAATTAACACTCTGGAAGACTTAAAGGAATGCCCGTGCCAACAACATAACTTAGTTGAACTGAGAAGGTGTATAAGGACCATCTTTAGCTACTTATGCATAGTCTAATGGGTGGTTATGTTTGATTGCAAATGGCACCCAAACTGAGGCATCCAAGGGGTGAAGGACCATCACAACCGAGGGATAAGCATCCATGAACGAGAAGAGGATGAGGCACGTAGCAGCCAGACCACGCAGAGGTCTCTCATGAAATTGGCCCTCTTCGCAAAGGATCTGATGTGGAATTTTTCCATCAGATTCCTGAAGAGGATATTTCCAGCGAGCAATTGCAAGGGGATGAGACTCTGGGGATAGCACCACGGCATGAGATCACCTTGACTGAGGTCTGTCTTGATGCTATCAAGCAGCACGAAGTGCAACGGATGGTCCTCCAAAAGCTAAACTTTGGACCATTCCTCAAGAACGCTCTAGAAGATGTGAGGCTTCAACTGCAAAACTCTCCGATGTGGCAATCATCACAACCAGTGGTGAATGGTACTTAGGAGAGACCTATCTCTTCTGGACGAATCGACAACCGGGGTCTAGAGTAAGAATCAAAGATATTTATGTCTCTTACTCTTTAGAGGCAATAGCGTAGGCTCTGGGGTTGCCTGAGATTGGAGCAAATGTGGTGGAGATTCTAAAAGCTGACCTAGAGGTAAAAGCGGAATGGACCAAACGGTGCTATGGGGCAGAGCGCAAGGAATTTGGCTCTTTGACCACGGCGAAGAGGGTATACTCAAAGATCGCATCTTACCGCTTGAACCCAATGGTAAGACCTAGCAAAATCACAGCCTTCTCCGCTCATGCATGTGTCACCTTGAGTGGGAAATTCCCAATGAGTCTTCCAAAGTTGTTATTCTTGGAGATTGAAAAGAGGTTTGTTGAAAGCGAATGTGGAAAACGAGCTCTCCCCTTTCCCTGCCTAATCCAGAAGTTGTGCAAACAGGCAGGGATAACATGGTACTCCAATGATATAATTCGGCATGCCCTGATTGCCTCTTAGCGAGAAATGATGAAGGATAAAACTCCTGCCACCACACAGACAGAGGAGGAGCAGCAACCACCTCCACCACCTGATTAAACAACAAGGTCGGGTTTGTAAACCATAACAGAACACATCTATGTAATCCAACAAATGCTCTTGAGCCAGCAAGAGTAATCTGGTAGGACTCGGGGAGGAGAAGACCCTTCAGTCCATCGCCCTGCAATGAGCCACCTGGAGCAAGTGGCTCAATCAGTTAGCTTGCTTGAAAGAGTAGGGCCGATGTTCTCCGCAGCTCGAACGCAAGTGTCTACACGAATAGATCCTAGTGTCCGAGGGGTGACAACATCCACATAATAGTTATTTCTCGAAATTTCTAGGAATGCTACTACCTTTTCAGTACGCTTGGAAGATGGTGAAGGGGCAACAGTCCTAGTGATGCAACACCAAGGACAAGAGATTGTGGCTGAAGTGGTTGCTGATATAATTGCTACGGCTCTCAATGCACCGACAGCACCTGTACTGGACGTTCATGGACTTTAAGATGTACAGGCATCTGCCGGAACTTCGTGTAGCAAGATTGATGCAGCCCAACATGAGGAGTTGTTGGACCAACTAGTGGGAACTAGGCAACTGCTTTCAGATTTCTTCGACCTTCCGGACAATATTACTGCAACCCAGTCAAAGTTGCTCTTGGCAAGGGGTAAGAGCCTTGTTTTGGAAGGGTAACTTGAAGCTGCTCAAGTCGCTTGTCAGCGCTTAGCAATGGAATTAGCCCAATTAAAAGCCCAACTTGCTGATCCAACCATCCTCAACCGCAAAATCACCAAAGATGAAGCTTGTCAACAACTTCAACTCAAACTTTAGATCGTTGAGAATGTGCGAGAGTCGAAAATCTTCGATAAGTCCTTAGCAGATGCTCAAGCACATCATTTAGACAAGGACTTCGCAGAGGTTCACTAGGAAAACGTCCAATTGATCGCAGAGGTTCATTGCCTGCGTAATGTTGGTGCAGAAAATGAAGACATGAAAAATTTTATCCACCAATAGCAATAAGAACTAGCCAGGGTGAATGCTGGCATAAGAAGGTTGGCTGCTGAGAACCGAAATCTGTCAATGGAGGAGGTTTGGGACTTGCGATAGAAATCTGCAATTGAAATCACCACTTGGAAGAATGAGGCCCTGAAATTTGAAAATATCAAAAATAATTACAGGGACCAAGTGGGATTACAAAAGGAAGTAAATAAAAAGTAGATTCAAGTCACAAAGGCCAAAATGAACCAAGCACTTCAACAGCTTTGAGAAGGAGGTGAGGTATGGAAACCTATCTTTTATGGGTTGAATGCCTACAATCAAGCTAAAATCTGCCTTAAGGAGCTGCAGATTGAGGAGATGACAGAATATATGGAGCTTGCCAACCTTCACTATGCAAACTTGGCTATGCTCACAGCCGGGAGACTGTGGTCAGAATTGGAAAAGCAAGTGGCCGCCTTGTATTCTCTATATGAGGGTGAGTTCTAGGCACATAAAGCAACAAAGCAAAAACTGGAAACAACAAACATGGAACTTGAGGTTATTCACACATGATTTGAAGGACAACGTGCAGTCGCAGAGAACTTGGCCTGTCGAATGAATGACTACCAGCAACTGTAGGCATCAATCCGAGCATTTGACATCGAAAAAAAGCAGTTTGCAGCCTGGTTTGTCAACCTGAAAGAACTCTTCCTGGAGTTGCCATGCCCTTGGGAGGTTCTAGTTCCAGCACACATTGGTGAAGCTGCCTAGACAGTGAACGATCCCAGAAGAAAAGAAGAAAAAATGAGGGCTCTCTTGGAGGCTTTTCGGTTGCCTCCAGAAGCTACAGCTGCTGTGGGGTAGCCATTATTCATGCCATCACCATCGCATGGACTAGAGGCTGGTGAAGGTTCATCAGAACCACTACCCCTAGGGATGGTGTGATCTTCTCCAACAATTTTGTGCATCATTCTACATGGTAGAGACTCCAGGACCAGCAAGGTATTCAATTTTTTCTCTAAACACCACCATTTTTTGTAACTTGTCCTTCTTTGTAACTCAGGCACTTGGTCAAATTGATGTTGTGCATGTGTGTGTCAAGTCATGTGCGTTGTAAATAAAAATCCATACCTTCCAAATTGTAGAGTAACTCGAGGATGAGTTTTTACTTAGTCATGGGGGTATGATGAAGTGTCATTAGTCAATACGTCGACTAGGCCACGTATATGCAGCCGCGTCGACGCGGCCTTGTCGACGTAGCCTTCCATGTGTCGACATGGCCCCGTTTAAGCAAAGCCTATTTCGGCCTATAAATAAGAGGGCCTTTCACCTCATTTAGATATCTTTTTGTCAGTTGTAGCGAAGCTCTTGCAGTTTGTTCTTGCATGAGATAGAATATTTTCTAAGTGTTCGCAGTAGGTGTAAGAAAAGTGACCGACTCTTTATTCGAGTGTTGATGTATCTAAGCCCATTGGCATGATGGCAATAAAGATAATATTTTCAAGCATTCCTTGCAGCATTTGTACTTAGCCATTTAATGCATTCAATAGTTTAATATGTTTATGCTTTGATAATTACTTAAGTTTCTATTTTTGTTATTTTAATTGCTATCACTCCCTTGTAGTTCATAAAAGTCACAAGTACGACCATCTCAAACGTAAACCCAACACTTGGTAGCCTAGTGACGCTTAATGTCTGGTAACCCAGTAGTGTTTAGGAAATGTTCAGAACGTGCCTGGAAGATGGGATCATATACTTATGTTAGGAGTAGTTAGGATATAGATTAAGATAATCATAGATTACTTAATATTCTAGCCTTACTTTCCAAGATTATTAGATGCCAAAAGATAAGTAAAAAGCTATAAAAATCATTAGCCTTAATCTCACTTAAACATCGCAAAAAGAACGTCACAAGTGAGATTAAGAAGACAACGACTGTTCTAACCCAAGGTTTTGCTAGTTAGGGTCTGGTGTATGTTAAGGCCTTATAGTCTATGGAATTTGACCAAGTTGCGTGTGAACGCCCGTGATTCGTATGGTTGGGTGTAGGTGTACCTAGCCACTCATTAGGTACCATTGAAGAAGCACTTGACATTTCTCCTCTTCTATCCAAGGATTATGAGCCATCCATGCCGATGTTCCAATGTTTGATGGAGTCGGCACTTTTCATGGACATAGTAGCTGCAGGAACACTTGATTGGACTTGACATGCCATGCTGCATATAACTGTGACCTCTCCACCTTTTGCTTGGCCAGATTGTGCAGTGATAGGAGGTCCCTGATGGATGTTGAATGATTGTGCTTCTTGCTCTGCATGTTCTTCATGAGGTCCTTGGTCTCTGTCTCCCCCTGGGCGTTCAATTGCACCTTGAGAAGGTCCTCCTTGTTGTCCTCTTTTAGGGGCCATCTATAATCACACAAAGATCAATTGTTAGTAGGGTTATTGAAAGAAGTTCAATTATTTCATACCTTGCTTATTGCCTTTAGTAAATGTTGAATTCTTTGCTTAGTGTAATTTTAGAATTAAAAATTTTTTCAAGGAAGTTGCCCTAAAATTTTAATGTTAGACCTGGTTTGTTTAGGTGATACATCAAAGGACATGTAATGGTTTTGAGGAACATTTGATAAAATGATGACAAAGGAAAGAATAGATTTGACAATGAAGTACTCAGAGGGTATAAAATGATGTGGTGGTGTGCAACAAGTACAAATTACAAAAGTCAAGCAAGTGGAACCTCCCCAAAGCAGGTTCCAACATATAATGCCCTTGCATAACCACATCTTAAAATTTCCATAGGCACTAGAAGGGTTAAATGTAATCTATATTGATGCAACAAAACACACACATGTTGATACTACCGTGATGAGGTAGGAATTCTATGCGACACAAGACACGAGTCACCAATTCATGAATAGTAAGATGAGGCGAATTGTAGAAGGGATTACAGAGATTGGGACGTGAGGTGACTGACCCAGGGCACAATGAATCTTGAGTGAAGGACATGATTAATGTGTCATTAACCTGTCACTCCAAAATCAATACCAAGTCCATTCCTCTAATTAATGACATCACATTGTTTCATCCCATGATGGACAACCATAAGAGTACCATGACAACAAGGCATACGATCACTTGGCGTTTTGTTCAAGGGAGAAGTGATTTGGAATTGCTTTGTAGCACTTTGAGCTTGATCTTTTCTTTTTCTTTTTGTGTGGCTAGTTTGGCACACTCTTCTTGCTCTCTCTGTATCTTTTTTTTTGAATGCTTAATCCAGAGAAGCTGCCTACCTTTAGGCATGGGTGCATGTCTTTCTAGTGGGACCCCCTAGAATAGCATTGGTTTTCTTAAGTGAGTGACTTTATTACTCTTACTTCCATTTTTGTTAGATCTACAAGGATCTTGGTACACCCAGGCTGCATGGTAACTCCTACAAATGTCACCAAAGAGAATCCACAAATCCCCTTGATGTTACACCTTGGCCATTCCCTCTTAGTCCACCATTTTTTGCTATGGGCATAATGAGCACAAAATTACTTTTAAGTTTTCATGATGATAAGAATATCATCGTACCTAGAGTAGAACCTCTTATTAATAAAATGGTTGGGTGGATGTGATGGGCTCGATGTCCAAATAATTAGTCACTTGAGACTTGATAGCATAGAACAACACCTCAATCAACGAGTCACATGAGTGTTTCATTCATAGATGAGATTACTCATAAAAAGATAAAATGATAAAACAATAAATAAAAAGATGAAACAACTAATAAAAAGATAAAACCAAAAAATTGAAAGATGAAGAACTGGAAAACAAAAAATTGTAAAATTAAAGAAAAGGAAAAACATTTATTAATTCTACTCATTAGAATGGGGGGTATCCCCCATGACTAAACCTTTGAGCATGGCTAGAATTAATAAATGGAAGGTTTGGATACAAGCATTTTGGAAATATTGGGACCTGGTCATATCCAAACCACTGGGTGTCTTTTGATGTCGTGGTTGGAATATACCCAGATTGGGGCTCACACACTTAATTAAAATAAGCATAGTGGGGCAACTTACAAGATGAAGTTAGTTGATAAGGAGTTGACCCACCATGACATCCATGATTGTAAGATGGTATGCAAGGATTGATATGTCTCCCTTCGTGGCTAGGTTCATTGGGCCACATGGTTATTGGAGTATTGATTGGTGGCCTTGATAAAGCAACATGAGGTGTTGGGTTCGAGGAGAAAGATGAACCACAGTGTTGGACTTGTGCTGGGTTGGAGGATGTAGTGGTCTCGGAATAATAATGTCCCTTTCTACAACCATGCCTAAAGAAAGGACACTTTTGGTGTTGTGGAGGACCTCCACTACTATTGATAATAGTAGCACAAGTGACATTCATGGGTTGGTGCTATGGTGCAAAACCTTCTGGAACTATTGGTGGCAATGTAGGAGGGAGTGAAGGATGAGAATATTGAATTTGAGAAGAAGTGTAAGGCACATGAGGTGGTGACTTTATTGGAGAGATCGTGGGTTGATAGTACTTACGAGAATGGTAATAATGTGGTGAGATAGAGGATGTTGACCCTGTTGGGAAAATAGGATGCTGAACCTGATAAGTGCTTGGGTTTAGATGATATGAAGGGTGTGACCAGTGTGAGGGTGGCCTCCCCCATGACTGGGATTTTTGCCACTGTGATTAAACACAGTATTTTTGTATGAACTCTGGATGTAGCATTCTTCCCCAATACTCATGTAAGTGTGACAAGATTGGACATTGACCTTTGGGGTGATCGTACAGGGAAATATTGCATTGATACATATGATTAGCAGTTGAGTTCTTATCCTTATTCTTCTCAACCCTTCTTTCTGATTGTCTAGTGGTGTTCTGTCCTGTTTCTTGGTTTGTCATGGTTCTACCTCTAATAATGTTGGCATATTCTCCACACTTTTCATGTATCCATTTTGTCATCTTATTGATCTTTCCATCAATTTTGTGTAATGATTGTAGTATTGGCAAAGATCATTCCACCTTCTTGAGGTGAGTTCATTTCTCCTCTTCATGATCATGGACCTTTGCTAATTCGAGATTTTGGTCTTGTTGAAATTTCTCAACATTCTCCCATTTAGCTAAGTCTCCTTCTTCTTTTGTTACCCGCTTAATAAGCTCTTGGAATTGGTGGGTTTGTAGCTCATATAGTTGACTTGGGGCATACATCCCTAGGGTCTACCTTGTTTCATTACAAAGCCCATCCATGATGTGATACATTAGCCATTCCTTGGAGAATCCATGGCCTGGGCAATTGTTTAATAATTAGTATCTTTCTAAGGCCATGTCCAAGGGTTCATGTTGTCCCTATTTCCATTCTTGGATTTGTCTCCTCAAGGATGACACTCTTGCATAGGTTTGATATCTTTCATTGAAGAGTTCTACCATTATCGGCCAACGTTAAATTGATTTTGGTCTTAAGGACCTATACCATACTTTTGCTTGGCCAACGAGTATCATAGGAAAGAGCTTATGTTTTTGCCACCCATTATCAATGTTTTTCCATACACAAGCATCATGGAAGGCTTGTAAATGATGTTGCAGATCTAAATCATAGGCTCCTGAAAATTTGAAAAAGTTGTTTAAATCAAGCCTGGGTAGATGACTTTCCTTACAATGCTTGCGGGATATTCAAACAGCCTTTTGTATATGCATTAGGCTCTTAGTGGCTAGTATGGGTTCATCATCACTAGGTAGATTATGAGTTTGTAAGTTGGGATGATGTTGTCTTTGTTTATGTACATAGGAGACCCCTGCATTAGATTGAGTACTCCAAACTTCATCTTAATCATTGTATAATTTGTTAGTTCTCCAATGAATTGCCTTATTGGTTGTTTCATTATCATAGTCTTGAGAGAGAGACATTGTTATGAATTGTGTGTGACTTATTTGCAATTACTTCTTTTTGAAAGATATATTGTTAAGGCTTTGTTACAGCGATCTTGGATGATATAACTAATCTAAATAAATAGCACCATCCCTGGCAATGGTGCCAATGATGAGTGGTGAGGTACCCCTACACTCAACCATATGAATACGAGTATTCACGCATGATCCGGTAAACTCTACAGATGGACTAGTTGTGGTATCTAGATAGTATTTACTTTGTCACGTATGGTTTATCCCAGAGTGAGGTGTATGATGTGGTCCTAAGCTAGTGCTACTCCTAGAGGTAATGGAAAATAACTTTAATTAAGTAAAGAGGAAAAGGGAGAAGAGAGTCTAAGCTAGCCTAAGTGCAATGAGCATCCGTCCATTAATCATCCGTACACATCTTGAACCTTGTATACTACCATTGGGATTACCAAGTGCATGTCCTAGGTACGCTACTAGGATACCAAGTAGTCACACTTAAATGCTCGTGATTAAGTCGTACTCATTCTACGTTTATCTAATAGGGATAGGAGATGAGGGTAGAGAAATATTAATTACAAAAGAAATAAATAACAATTAAAATTAAGTGAATGCTGCAATGATGAAGTAATCTCAATCTTTATTGGCAGTCATGTGCATGTCCAAGTGTACCGCCTGAAATCGTCAGTCTCCGGTTGGAAGGAAACAAAAACCGTGGGATCGTAGGATGCGCACAAAAGACCCTACCTTCGCCTGAGGGTGAGCTGGAATGCATTAAGGTAGAGTACCTTGGGTGGTCCGCACGTGGATTAGACAAGGATTTCCCCGAACGTATGCCGAAGTTGCTATACGCTAGGTTACGTGTAAATAGCGTAATGGACGTAAACGAGAGCGTATACAGCGTAACAGATGTGAATAGAGCGTAAATGTAAACGAGCGTAAATAAAACACATATAAGAAATCAGCGTAAACTGTGAACAATGATATTACAGAATGAGAGTACAGTGCACCGGTCTAACGCAGTTGTGATGGAACACAAGGCGGACGAAAAGCCCTGATGGATGTAGGGATGACTCGGTTGATTCGGACTGTAGGCGGAGCGTAGAGACTGTGTACCCAATGTACAGGACTATCCAGCGTAAAAGGGGTTTTAGCTCTGGTGCGCAGCGTAAATGTTCTCTGGTATGCTCTGGGATTTTTGCCAACCGTCCTTGTACAAGTGGAAATGTGAGGTTTTTATACCGGTTGTTACGCTAGACTCGGGTTGGGCGACACGCGGACGTTGACCGGGCACAAAAGGGCATAAGATTTACAAGTGTACAACATATTACATCTGCTGAGCATATACGCTGGGCGTATACGCTGTATCAGGTGGGCGTAGACTCTGGGCGTATACGCTAGATGTGCTGGGTGTAGGTGCTGTGGACACTGGGCATATACGCCGAACGTATATGCCGACAATGGCTGGGCGTATACGCCGGGCATATACGTTGATGGTCGCCGACTTGCTTCAATTCTTGCTCTTCGGTGTTGTCTTCATTCTGTCTTGGAGACTCCATGTCGAGCGTAAACATTTGCCATACCCGTCGAGCGTACATGTGAAGTGTACGTCGGGCGTGTAAGTTGGACGTCTACGCTGGGCGTATACGCTGTTGATGTCGGGCGTATACGCTTGGCGTAAACGCTGTGGATGTCGGGCGTATACGCTGGTACTGCACACTTAGTGAAAATTAAGCCTTTTGATCCCCAAAGTTGCAATGTGTGACACCAAGTATAGCCGTGGTTGTTCGTGGGTCCCAGGGACCTGCTTCTTGTCGGACAAGTACCAAGCTCGAAATTTTTGTGGTGTTTCATTGGCCCCTCTTTGTTGACGCTTGGAGGAATCGACTCGAGAAACGTCGACAAAGAAGTGCAAAACACCACAAGCAACTTGATAGAGACTTTGTCTGTTGCCACTTGACTAGGCGTTATTGCACCGTGTTCAGTAGTACATGGGATTGGGAAAGTGAGTTTGTGGCTAGTAGGAAAACGGAGATTGTGGGGATTGACCACTACCCAAGGGTTTGTGCTTGGGAAATGGGATGCTTGGGTGTGCGGCATGCTGGTCCTTGTCAGTAGCCATTGTTTAGCAGACTCGGAGTTCAGACATGCGATGCACGTTCTTTGGCGGAACAAGGCTCCTGGTTAGTGTTCAAGAGAACTTTTTGGCAAGACCAAAGCCACAGGGAGATGTGTTACATGCTTTGGAGGAATAGGGCCCGTGTTTAATGTTTTAGAGGAGGGTCCTGTTGGCGGAGAGCCAAAGCCATGCAACTGGATGCTGCTTGACCATTTTGGACATGAGTACTCTGTTTTGAGACAACTGCCTTCCCGCCTGGGGCTCATATGGGAAGTGCCAAGGTTTTTTTTTCAGCGTAAACTTTGCATTGATTTTGTACTCATGTGCAAGTGCTATGTCATGTGTCACGACTGCTTCAAGGAGTCACAGTATGCGACAGCATGTTCAAAGTTTTGGGTGTACTGGGTGTATCAGAGGTGTGACTAAATATAATGTGTTGGTGAACAGATAAGGAATGAGTCGGCGAATGGGGATGTACTAGTGAACGGTTTGATTTAGTCTTGCCATGCGTGTTGTGAACATTGTCCCATCTTGCTGCTTATGACGAAATGCATTCTTGTGCAAAAACCTCTGGGTGTCATCCTGTAAACACAACTCCAAGGAGACAAGAAAACCATGAGTGAATGATCGAGCTTAGACTTACACGGCAGCAGACTGTATGTCAATAGTAGCAACGTTGGTAGGATCTTCTGATGGCGGGTGATGCAATGATGAAGCTTGAATGTGGTGGCAGATTGATGAACCAGAGACAAACTTACCAGTTTATAGTCTTGGCGGACTATCATGGGTTAGTTTTATGTCATAACCCGTTGGACATTGCCTGTTTAGCGTCGTGGCGGACGTTACATTGCCAGTTTTTAGTCTTAGCGGACTATGAGGAGGCAAGCTAGTTTATAGTCTTAGCGGACTCTGATGGTTATGACGGTGGCAGTTTACTGTCATGCCGGACGGGTGCTAATTTATCGTCATTGCGGACACTGTGGGGTATCAGTTTATTGTCATGATGCCAGGACAGTTGTGGCATCAGTTTTAAGTCATGATCCAAGACTATTCTATGGTATCAGTTTATTGTCATGATTTCAGGACGAGCTGTGGTATTAGTTTATAGTCTTGATTCCAGGACTCTTACGTACTTGAGCTTGTACTCAAATGTAGAATAGTTTCAGGAACAAGTGATTGGTTGGATTGGCGAGTTCGTTTCCTTCCATATCGGCTAGCTTGAATGCTCCGTTGTCAAATGCTTTAATGACCAAGTAAGGCCCTTCCCAGTTGGCTGAGAATTTATCCACGTGTTCCCGGATAGCTTTAAGCACAAGGTCACCTTCTTTGATAGGGCGCTTGTTGATGTCATGCCGATGTCATTGCCGTTGTTGTTTTTGGTACCATTCGATCTGATCGAGGGCGTGCACACGTTCTTCCTCCACCGAGTCAAGATCAATGGTCCGTAGATCATTGTTTTGCCCATCGTCGAGGAGCCCAGAAAGTGTGATCCTTAATGACGGTACCTGTAACTCCAAAGGTAAAACAACTTCTGAACCGTAAACCAAACTATATGGTGTCTTACCTGTCGACGTTCGGTGCGTAGTACGGTATGCCCACAATGCGTACACCAATTGTTCGTGCCATTTCCTCTTACTTTGGGTAAGCATTTTCTTAAGTATTGCAATAATCGTCTTGTTTGTTGCTTCTGCTTGTCTATTACTCTGAGGATAGTAAGGGGATGAAAACGAGTGTTTGATCCCTAAATTTTCACAAAAGGCTTTGGTTTCGGCACTGCTAAATTGTGGCCCATTGTCAGTGATGATTGTCATGGGAATGCCAAAGCGAGTTACAATGTTTTCCAGAATAAAATTGCACACCTGTTTGGATGTAGTTTTTCGAAGGGGAGCAGCTTCTACCCACTTCGTGAAGTATTCTGTGGCGATTATAATGAAACTATGGCCTGCGGAAGATGAGGGTGTTATCTGGCCAATGAGGTCCAACCCCCACTTTTGAAAGGGCCATGTGATTTGCGTTATATGCAACTCATTCGGTGGGACATGTATCAGATTGCTGTGTTTTTAACAAGTACTACACGTTTTGACTTTGGTGAGACAGTCGTATTCCATGTGTGGCCAATAATAGCCCAAGCGTCTGATCTTTGTTGCCATGGCTTTCAGTGCTATGTGTCCCCCGCATAGTCCCTCATGTGCCTGATCGACAATGGTTTGGGCATCAATACTATTGACACATGTTAGCAATATGCCTTCATAGGATCGATGACACAGTGTGTCCCCTACCAGGGTATACTGCTTAGAATGTTTCCGCACTTCGTCTGTCTGTGCATTTGTTAGATGTCGTGGTGTTTCGCCGCGTAGAAGGTATTCTTTTATGTCATCATACCATTCTATCGCGTGTGTTGAACTAACAGATGCAATCGGCAACGTGTCAAGGGTGTCGGTGATTGGTTCAGCACAACTAATTATGGAGCTTGGTAATGTGTGGAACATGTTTGGCGATATGTTTAACGCTAATGTGGCTAACGCGTCTGCGATGGTGTTATCATTTCTAGAGACGTGCTGCACATCGATGTTTTCGAATCGCCTCATTAGGTGTTTCGCCAAGTTGTAGTATGGTTGTAAATGTTGGGCTTTACATGTATAGACATCTGTGACTTGGTTTATGACTAGTTGCGAGTCTCCTCTGACTACAAGCCGTGTGATGTTTAGAGCCAAAGCTGCCGCGAGACCTCTAAGGAGACCTTCATACTCTGCTATGTTGTTGGTACAGTGAAAGTTGAAACGATAGGCAAAGGGTCGGATCTCCCCGGAGGGATAGGTGATGACAGTGGCTGCACTTCCTCCTCAAGAGGTAGATGCCCCATCAAAGTTTAAAATAGCATCGTAGTCATCGGGCACTATGTCTATGGCGCTTATATTCTCATCTGGGAACTCTGGGTCTATAGTTGCTTGGTCGCGCGTTGGTGATGTTGCCATTTGATTTACTATAGCTTGACCCTTAACTGACGATTGCGTTACGTAGTACAGGTCAAATTCGACTATCATGGCTTTCCACCGGGCTATTCAACTTGTTTCATAAATATTCCCTGTTATGGCTCTTAGTACATTGTCCTTGCAAATTATGTAAACCTGGTTACGGAAGAGGTAATGTCGCCATTTTCTTAAAGCAAAGACCAAAGCTAAACATGACTTCTCCACGTCGTTGTACCTTTTCTCGTGGGCAACTAATGCATGGCTCAAGTAATATACAAGGACTTCGGTTCCGTCATCGCGTTTCTAGCAAAGCATAGACGCGATGGATGAATCCGACCTAGCGAGGTAGATGGAGAATGGTTTATCGTTTTGAGGCGGATAAACCGTGGGTAACCGGGCAAGTGCCGTTTTAATGTCATCGAATGCTTGTTGACACTGCGGAGTCCATTCAAAATGTACGTTCTTGCGTAATAGGTGGTTCATGGGTTTTAGTTTATCTGTCAGTTTTTCTATGAAGCGCCTGATAAACTGTAATCTGCCTTTTAGACCTCGAAGTTCAGTAAGGTTGCCTGGTGGTTTCAGGTTTGTTATGGCCTTAACCTTATTGGGGTCTACTCGTATCCCTGCTTCGGATGTTATAAATCCAAGCATTTTTCCTGTTTTGACGCCGAAGACACATTTTTTCGGGTTGAGTCTTAATTTGTACTTCAAACAACGCTTTAGGACTAAGTCGAGATCTTGTACATGTTGTTCTTCTATTTTTTACTTAACCACAATGTCATCCACGTAGTCGTTGAGTGAATGTAATATGTAATCGCTAAAGATAAATGTCATCGCTCTCTGATACGTGGCTCCAGCATTCTTGAGACCAAAGGGCATCATTGTGTAACAAAAGGTTCCCCATGGTGTCATAAAGGTTGTCCGAAGCTAATGCTCCGGGTTGATTCGTATTTGATTGTATCCCGAGAAGCCGTCCATGAAAGATAGTAATGCATGCCCAGCAGTTGAGTCAACAGGTTGATCAATGCTGGGTAAAGGAAAATCATCCTTTATAGTTGCAACATTTAAATTTCGGAAGTCAATGCACAAACGAATGCTTTCGTTCTTCTTCAAAACAATGACCATGTTAGACACCCATTCGGCGTAATCGACGGCTCAAATGAAACTAGCTTGATAAAGGTTGGTGATTTCATTGCGAACTGCTAATGCCACCTCGGGCTTAACCTTTCGTGCTTTTTGTTTTACCGGTCTCAACTTTGGGTCAAGGATAATATTGTGTTGGACAATTCGGGGGTCTAGCCCGGGCATGTCTGTGTAGGACCAAGCGAATGCTTTCATGTTTTCCCTGAGCACGTTCCCAATGGTTTTGGCTAATGGCGGTTGTAATAAGGCACTCAATTTTAAAATTTTAGTTTCCCCATCAGGCATGACGATGGGAGTTTCGGCCAACGGGTCTTCGGTGATGTTCTCGGCCTCTATGTCAAGGAATTTTGTCATGCCTTTGTAATCATCTGTTATTTGCTGTGTTGAGGCTATGACTACATCGTCCGTTTGTGAACTTAAGTTGATGAGGTTTGTGTTAATGTCTCTTGTAATTTTTCCGTATGGTCCGTCAATGATTAACGGTGCGGTTAAATGCTGGCAGTCCATTGAGCTTGCTCCATGACACCGGGACGCATGGCAGTTTAAGGCCATACCGGGCTGTAGGTGGCAGTTTAACGCCTTACCAGGCGATAAACATCCAGAATGGGGTCCACGGGGAACCAGGATGGAGTAATTTCTGTTTTTATATTTTTTATTATTTTTCCAAGGCAAATTTTAGCGAAAAAAATGAGCAAAGAGGCACAAAATGGCAAAAAGGGAATAACGGCAGCGTAAGCGGCGGTGGCGGCATCATCAGAGCGCTATAAAAAAGGGGGTGGGTTTCATTTGTTTCTTACTTTGGATCGAGCGTAAGCGGGAGAGCGCCCTGTTAAAGCATAAGCGTAAACTGCTAAAGCGTAAGTGTAGACGATCGTACCTGGCGTAAGCGTAAACTTGCTTGTGAGCGTAGACGCCGAAGAGTAATCCTTAGCGTAGACGCCCGACACTAAACCCCAGCGTCGACGCGGAGTGTAGAATTTTCAGGCGCCAGTGTAGACAGTTTTTTTCTTCAGCGTAAACTTGTGCAATCAGCGTGAAGGAGGCCGAGATGGGCAAAGGAAAGGAAGTGGAAGGCCAGGGTAGGAAGAGTCCTGACTTGACCTTTGCGGAGGAGACTGAAGCCATGCTGCAGTGCCTACCCTGGCCAAGGATCCCGTCATGGCCTGTGACATCCCATAGGTAGGCTCTGATCCCTACCTCTGTTATTATTTCCTTGCTTCTCTTTTTTAGCGTAGATAGCCTCGGCGTATACGCCGAACGCAGAGGGTTTGCAGCGTAGAGGGTTTTCGGCGTATACGCCGAGTGTGACTTCATAGCGTGAATTTAGTTTAGCGTAGACTGTCAGGGCGTAATCAGTTTATCAGCATAAGTAATTTTCCTGCACTATTATATCATGAGTTCTCTATACGCAAAGTTTTGTCAGCGTGATTTTTTTTTCCTATCGGCGTAAATCTCGTTTGCTGTGACGGCGTATACGCTGAGGGTTTGTTCAGCGTATACGCTGTACGTGCGTAGATGTCTTTGCAGCGTAGACTTGTTTTTCATGTTTCTGGCGTACACTGTTTACGCTGGAAGTGAACTTGGGCATATACGCTGAGGGTTTCTTCAGCGTATAAGCTGAGCGTAAAACAGTTCATTGTCGGCGTATACGCTGAGTTAAGAAACGTATTACGCTGAGTGTAAATAGTTTCGCCGGCGTATACGCTGGTCTATGGGGCGTATACGCTGAGTGCAGACAGTTAGCAAATTTTTAGATTTTAAGTGTCGGTTCATGATGTAAACTCTCGCTTTTTGCTCTGTTTTGAAGCATGGCTAATTCATTGTGGCATCTTGATTGCTTGCAGGGACAGTAAACGCTTCTTCCTTGTTGTTGAGCTTGTCGGGGTGTTAACATGGGTTGGCCCCGTTGAGGCTGGGGAGCTTCCCCTGGATCTAACCGTGGATAACAACGGGGTTTGGTTCAGGGAAGGCGCATGTGGATTTCTGGCCTTCCTGTTGGACAATTTCGAGGTGGCCATCTGGTCGAGCTTTAGCGAGGTGATTGCAAGGAGCGTGCTTGACGCAGTGCTGCCGGGAGCTGCAGAGGGTGTCATGGTCTTCATAGAAGACATTGACGAGGGGCTGCTGGTTAACAAGGATGGTTCTACCCGTGGGCCCCGGTCTACACGCCCATTAACGCACGTGTTGGTACTATTGTCGCGAGGGTTAGACTACCTCAACAATACTCTGTTCATAGCTGCCCTCGCGCACACAATATTCCAGAATCCTCCCGGCACAGTGTACCGAGTGGACAGGTAGGAATATTTAAGTTTATTATTTCCTTTCGTCGTTTAGTGTTTGTTTCTTGTTTTGACATTTAGTTGTTTATAGACCGAGGACCAACCCGGACAGGACATTGATTGAGGATGAAGGACTAGCTCTTGCTCGCATTACCTTGGAGGCATTCATGATGGGCCCCACCCTTCGTGGAATCGTTCTGGGTTAAACTAAGGGGGTGATCATCCATTTTCACAAGCAGTTCTCTAGAGCATTTGCGATGTGCAAAGCTCATGGATGGCTTCATGAAGATTGGTCGGACAACGGGCTAGTCTTCCCTCGTGACCTTGGCAGCACCTCTAAATCCAGCACTAACAGTAAATGATAACATTTCCTAGATATGTTAACGGGTTTGTCCAACTGTTTGGAGTTACGCTGATATGACCATTTTAAATTGTTTTTACAGTTGATGCACCTTCTAGTGAGGATCCGGTGACAACTGGACGAACCGAGACTACCTTGTCGATGAAGTTCGGGGAGGTGACTAAGGCTCAAAAGTGGTTGCGTAGATAAGCTCCACCATCCATCGTTCGTTGCCTGGACAATGCCGGCCTCATGGAGCTCTTTATGACCCCGAGTCCTGACGTATCCATAGGGGAGATGATTGGGATCGTGGACTCTTTTAATGAGTCTGTCTCATACTACAGCACCCGGATTAAGGGTGTGAAGGTAGTTTTTCATCTGTCGCCCGAGTTCTTGTCAAACTTATTTGGCGTACCGGCAGATGGCTTAAACATAGTATTAGACAGAGCTCATAAAGAGCTCCAGACGGTTCGTGAGTTGGAAGATTGGCTAGGCGTGGCCAAGGGTGCCAAGGGATTCCCGATGCAGGGAAAGCAAAACTTGTGGAAGTGAACGAATTGTATCCCCTATTCAGGGCACGGGTATTCCCTAAAACCCTTTCCCAAGTGAAGTGTCTTGGGGTTGAGGCTGTTCGTGTCATGCAAACTGTCTTGGAAACGGGCATGCGATATAACTGGGCACGATTTTTGTTGTCGGGCATGCACAAGGAGATAGTGTGGTTGCGTTCGAATGTCGAGGCGCAATCCCACTTCACCTTTGCGTTCTTCGCTGGTTATGTTCGTCATTTCGCCGAGTTCTTAGTAGTCCGTGTAGACAACAAGTTTGTTCTGCGGGATCAGGGTCAGCTATCTCGCCCGTGGATCAATCACCTGTTTGAGACAACAAAATCCCAAGATGCACCTGAAGGCATTGATGAATTCGTTTCTATCACTACAAGGGGATCATCTGGCGCTTCAATCCACACACGTGATAGTCTAGGATTGGAGCCAGACGACGTACGCTATACTGCTAGAAGGGTAGAACGGGTCATCAAGGAGACCGTTGGCCAAGCTAAGTCAAAGTTAAAAAGGCCTGAACGCACGACTGAGGAAGCCTCCGATGTGAACCCGCCACGCGTGAAGCGCATACACTTCAAGATACCTGGTAAGCGGACCTCACCCGCTCATTGCTTTATTGTTTTCGTTTCGTTTACAACCTTTACTTCAATCGCTTATGTGTCATTGATGTTTCTGGCTTGATTTTAAAAAATAGTGAGGAAACAGGCTTTAGAGACTATCACTGAGGAGGAGGAGACCAACATGGAGAAGAATATCGAGGAGGAACATATGGAGAAGAGCCAGGGCGGTGGAACGGAGTTAAAGGAAAATACCTCTGAAACTGCACCGTTGGACGATCAGGACGCTGTCAACCAAATGTTCAGTAGCTTTCTTAAGGGAAATCTGGACTTGGGTGACCACCCAGAGGGCGACAAGGATCATGGTACATTATTTCGTTTTGAATTACCTGACCAATTGTCATTCCTACGGTATTTTATTTTTGTGCTTTTATCCTGTTCAGATGAAGGCAGCGAGATCAGGACAGTGCGGTTGGATGTACCGATGAAGACGGTTCCCCTGGAGAGGACCGCTGAGGTTAGTTCTCGCACCCATGAGCCATTTACTTGGTCAGAAATGCCAAGTAAGATGGATTTTGTAGCTGGACTTGCGGAGGAAGTTGTTGAACGGATCCAAGAAACCCACCCTGACATAGGTATAAATCATTTAGAGGTTTGAAATTTCACATCTTGTTTATATTGTCCTAACATTCGTATTTTCCGCGTGGATAGGCGCTCAATTGAGATGGGATCCCTCTGAAAGCGTTAGCATAGAAATTTTAACCACACTTTCCCTAGAAGTGGAACAGGTGCCAAGGCCTGTTTACAATGGAGTTGCAGAAGGCTTTGTGCACAACGCTAAGTCGTTATGGACCTGTAGGCGTTCCATTGAGCAGTTGTGGCTACAGATTCAGGAAAAAGAGAGGGAAGTCTCTGAGTTGTCAGTGGAACGTGACGATCTGAAGGCTCGGTACGAGTTCGCTGCTGCTAAGCTAAGAGGTGATTGCTCCTGGCGAACGTCTGAGGTTACGTACACTAGATATTGGAACCTACTGAATCGTCATGCGTCGCTGACTCAGAGAATGGCAGAGCGCAAAGCCCAAATTAATCTCCTGAACCTTAAATGTCAAGATTGGAAAGCCTTCGCTTCCAAGGTTCGTAAGTGGGGTCAGGATAAGAAAAATCACAAACATTACTACAAGAAGTCGTTAAAAGAGGTGTCTATTGAGAAGCGCCAACTAGAGTTGTTTGTGGAGGGCTTGGGTTTGCGGTCTGCCTTCAACACTTTTGCTCAAAATACAACTGTGGAAATGGAGTCGCCTACAAGGGTGATCACAACTGCTTCTGGGGAAGTGTCGGTGGGTGAGTTCCCTTTAAAACGTCCTACCTGGTCGGCTGTCGACAAAGGAAAGACTTTGGCAGACGTTGACTTAGGCCTGGATGGGACAGATTGGGCCAGCGTTTTAGAAGAAGAAATACTTCGTCGGCTAGAATTCGGCTTAGGGGGATCCCCCATGGTAAGCGTTTTGTCCTTCTGAAATTAATTTACTAAATAATATTTAAAATTTTGACATTCGCTTATTCTTATGTTGGTCGTTTCTCTTTGGTATTTTCAGGATGAAGGTGGCGATGATGCCCAAGAGGCTGGCCCCAGTGGAGCAGGGGCCCCTGATGCTGGTGGATCTAAAGGAAATGACCCTCCCACCCCAGATGTTTAGCGTTTTTTAATTTTTAAGTTTTTGGTGTTTTTTGATTCAGCCTGATACAAAAATTGTAACTTGAAAATTTTGCGATGGACAAAAACAGTTGACACTTGTAATTGCTCAACATTGCATGTAAGAAAACTTTTTGTTGATTTTGAATTTAATTGTAAACTCGACACGGAAATGAAAATTTTTTTGGCTTGTTTTTGCTTTGTTTTAATTGTAATGCAGAGATGTAATCGTAACTGCCGAACAAAGAAGGAAAATGAAGTATGTGCACACGAGCTAGTTTAAGGCCTTTTCGGGCCCTAGTCGTAAACGAGGGATACTTCGAATGACACGGGCTGATTTTTTTCTATTGACCGATCATTGCTGATCGTGGCTAGTTTTACGTCTTTGCGGACATGATAGTTTAGCATCATCTTGGACAGGGAGTGTAGTTTAAAAAATTTTTCTTGTTTTTCGATTTATCGTAGTTTACTGTCATTTCGAACGAATTGTAGTTTAACATCGTTTCGGACATGTTATAGTTTAACGTCGTTTCGAACTGTGGTGTGCTGATATTATTGTAATAGTTTTTTAATTTTCTTCCTTTTAATGTTAGGCGATGGGTTAACGGGTATGATTCTGTATTCAGCGTCCCCTTCGCTGATCACATTGAATGGTAATTCAACCCAAGGGACGTCTGATGAAATGTCTTCCGTGTCAGTGTTTTCAGATGTTTTGATAGTTGGCGGGGGTTCGGTGTTATTTTCTAATTGAGATGGTGTATGTACGATGTCAGACGCACGTGTTTCCGCTTTAGGTGAATCTTGTTTCGTGTTCAGAGATTTACCACTTACCAGTTATTGTGTATTTTCAGCGTTTCGTTTAGGCTCTTCGAGCTCGACTTCTGAACCTTGGTCCATGTCTACGTGTGATGAAATGATGGGCGTAGCAGCCTCCCCATGTATGATGATTTCACCACCTTCATACGGCAGGTGGATCTCTTTGTGTATAGGGGAGGAGACCACTTTTAGTTGGGCCAACCAGGGTCTCCCTAATATTAAGTTAAATCTTGGCATTTCATCGACAACCAGGAAGTCGGCGGACGTGGGGAATTGATCCCCTGCTATGAAGTCTAAGGTCACTGTGCCTTTGACTATTACGCGTGACCCGCTTAATGATTTTAAA
>MNCI01023346.1:859287-932044 GCA_015680685.1 Gnetum montanum | reverse complement strand
CTCGTGTGTGGCGTGGAGGTGGGGCTGGTCTTGGAGCCTCGGGCTGCTCTGGGACTTTTACCACATATGGAGCTGGGCGGGGTTGCGGTTGTACCGTCGGATGTGATTGGTTAGGAGGCTGGCCAGGGACCCTAATGACGTAGGAGCTAGGTTTGCCTTGCGCTCATGAGGTGGAGGTTTGGTAATCATTAGGAGTTTCAGGTATCCTAACGACATATGGGGTTGGTCGTGGTGGAGGTTGGACCTTCGCTGTTGCGACCGCGGGTGGTACTCGGACTACGAAAGGGGTAGGCCGAGTATGAGGGGTTGGTGCATTTGAGGGCATGGCAGGAGGGACATGCACTACGTATGGTTTTTTACGCGTCATGATGTTGGATGTGGGTGTGGCCGAGGGTACTCAGACGACGTATGGTTGTTGCGGGGCACATGGTGGTTGAGGCGTAGAAGTGGACACAGCGGGAGGAATCTGAACTACGAATGGCCTTCTAGGTGTTTCCTGTTTATGCTCGGGGTAGACTGTGTTGATGTTAAGTATCTCGGAATCATCATCGAAGCGGATTGTATTGATGACGTACGGCGCCTCTTTGGTGTTCAGGGGATCTTTGTACACCCCCATGGCTTGATTCTGCGGTTGGATCGGGTTGGCCGCGTCAAAAGTGATTTGGCCATCATCGATCATTCGCTGAATATCCTGCTTCAAGATGAAACAGTAATCCGTACCGTGCCCGTTGCGTTGATGGTAATCGCAAAAGCGATCCATTCTAAAACCTTTGGGTATGGGAGGCTCATCCGGTGTTGCTAGGCTTGGGTTCTGTATGAGTTGACAGAACCGGTCGTGTCTCTGGATGGCCGCAGGGGATAACTGTTTATGTTTCATTAGCCCATCCTTCAGGAGTTGATCGAAAAGCTGGGATGGCTTCATTGGCAAAGGCGTATATTGAGAGGGTTCTTTCCTCTTGAAATTTCGTGTATAGTTTGTTGGGTTTTGTTGCGATGATGATTCTTGCGCGGCTATGGGAGTTGGTTTATTGTAGTTAGTAGGGGTTACCAGCGGTTTATTTTATTGTTGCGCCCCCGCTATCGCCGCTATAGTTGCCTTAGCCTTCTCTTTATGTTTTTTGGTGTGTTGATTATTAAAGGCTAGGTATGTAGAGTCATGGCTATTTTGGGTCGCTTCTTCTATGTTTTAATTTGTACAAATGCTTGGTTAAGATTGCGCACGTTAAGGTAGTATAGCTTGGATTTAAAGAAATCGTTAACGGCCCCTTTTAGAATAGTAAGCAGGTAGGTCTGGGAGATTGGCTCATGCAACTCGTTAAGGGCGATGCTCCACCTCTGAATAAATTTTTGTACAGGTTCAAGCAGTGCTTGCTTGACCTGTATGAGGCTGTCCAGGGTGGCCTCGGGTTTCAAGTTGTACTTGAACAGAGTCACGAACTGGTTTAATAAGTCTTCCAAGGAGAAGATGGAATTCCTCGGCAGGGCCCGATACCAGTCAAGTGCCCTCCGTGCGAGGGACATGGGGAACACTCGGAGAATGGCATGGGGCCATGCCTGGAATAGCACGCATTCTAACCTAAATGTTATTAAGTGTGCATTGGGGTCTGTCTCCCCATTGTATTTGGTTAGTGTTGGTAAGGAGACATCTTTGGGCAAAGTTAAGGGTGGGATGGACGAGCTGATGGGATCATCGTGGTAGAAATCCACTACCTTCAGCTCTCAGTCAGCGACTGTTTTGAGGCGTTTCACCTCGTCAGTTAATTCTTGCATCAGTTTTTTGGCGTCTGCCCAATCTTGGGCACTCAGTAACATGGCAGCTTGAGGTTGTGGTATATTGTATGGGTTAGACTATTGGACGGTGGGTTGAAAGGAGGAGAGTTATGCGACTGGGGGTGGTACTTGTGGCACGTGATAGGGAAAAGGCTGTGGTTGCTGTGGTTGCGGCTATACTAGGGGAACGTTGGCTGGTTGAACCATATGGGGTGGTATGTTATAGTGAGGAGGTTGATGTTGCTGTGGTTGAGTGCCCATCGCTGCTCGTTGTCCAGTTAGGTTTTGTGGAGGGACCCCCTGTTGGGTTATGGCGGTAGAAGGGGCGACATGCGTTTGAATGTGCGGGATGTAGTGAGCAGATGTGGATGCCGGTATCACGTGTGGCATCCCTATCACTCGGGGCGGAAATGTCACTCCCACGCTATCGTGAGGGGGCAGTGCTTGTGAGGATGGGCCGGCTACTGCATCGGGGATAATAGCGAGAGGGAGCGTGCTGAATTGCAGGTCAGTCAGAGGTGACACATGAGCAAATAAAGATGTATGCGATGGAGGCATTTATGTGTGGGTGAGTCTGAGGGGTTGGAGGGGTATGATCTCCCCTATACTGGGATGAAAAATGGGGTTAACATGTGCTTGCGGGCTCAGAGTGTGGTAAGAATCTTCTTGTTCAGATTGAGCAGCGAATTCGTCCTCTTCCTCTAGTTGAGGCTCTAGCGCAGGCTGATCCAACGAGTGGCTCCTTTGCAAGAGGAGTTGTGTGACGAGCTTCGAATACTGTTCTGGAACAGGGATTACGTCATACGGGGAAGGGATGAACTCGCGCCCACCCCTGTAAAAGAGTTCAAACTGCCTCTTTACCTCCGCTTCGGCTTGGTCTACAGCCAGGCCAGCTTGTATCTTAATGCATATGAAATTATACTGATCCTAGGTTATAATGTTAGAGGCTGGGTCTCTCCCTTGCAACCTTAGGGACCGGCGGGGCCCCGTGGTGGGTTGTACTCCCGGGTGTTGCGCGAGAGGCTGTTGGACAGCCATGGTGTCTACGAGGTCGGTTACTTGAGTTGTTGCAGCGGTGGTGTTCACGGGGTTCATGATGAATCGTTAAGGGTATGACACGAGGTAGAGGAGCGAAATTAGTGTACTTGGTACAGCGTAAACTAGGTGACGAAGTGCAGCATATATGCTTTAATGTTCAGCGTATGGCGTCAGCGTAGACAGCATAAGGAGTGCAGCGTATACGCTAGGAAGCGTATATAGCTTTGGCGTAAAACAAAGTACAACGTAAACAGGATAGAGCGTAAAACAGAGTTCGGCAAAAACAGAGTATGGCTTAAAACCAGGTACAATGTAGAGAATGGAGCGTATGGTTTTCCGGTTAGGTTTTAACAGGGACAGCGTAAACACTGAACAACATAGACGCTGAACATTTTGCGGCAGAGTTTTCAAACTAGGCTACGTAGACGCTGGGGTTTCTGTGGACAGAGTCCACGTGAAGTTGGCAGCGTATACGCTGAAAGACTTGCAGAGTTTGAAACAGAGTAGCAAAAACGCTGATAAGCGTAGACGTTGGGAAGCGTGCAGGCAAAGTTTTAGGCAGAGGCCCTCCTTCTAACACCAATTTCTATACCGCCTGAAATCGTCGGTCTCCGGCTGGAAGGAAACAAAGACCGTGGGATTGCAGGACGCGCACAGAGGACCCTACCTTCGCCTGAGGGCGAGCTGGAATGTACGAAGGTGGAGTACCTTGGGTGGTCCGCACACGGATCAGACAAGGATTTCCCCAAACGTATGCCGAAGTTACTATACGCTGGGTTACGTGTAAATGGCGTAATGGACGTAAACGAGAGCGTAAACAGCGTAACAGATGTGAACAGAGCGTAAATGTAAACGAGCGTAAATAAAACACATATAAGAAATCAGCGTAAACTATGAACAATGATATTACAGAATGAGAGTACAGTGCACCGGTCTAACGCAGTTGTGATGGAACACAAGGTGGACAAAAAGCCCCGGTGGATGCAGGGATGACTCGGCTGATTCGGACTGTAGGCGGAGCGTAGAGACTGTGTACCCAGCGTACAGGACTATCCAGTGTAAAAGGGGTTTTAGCTCTGGTGCGCAGCGTAAATGTTCTCTGGTATGCTCTGGGATTTTTGCCAACCGTCCTTGTACAAGTGGAAATGTGAGGTTTTTATACCGGTTGTTACGCTAGACTCGGGTTGGGCGACATGTGGACGTTGATCGGGCACAAAAGGGCGTAAGATTTACAAGTGTACAACATATTACATCTGCTGAGCGTATACGCTGGGCGTATAAGCTGTATTAGGTGAGCGTAGACTCTGGGCGTATACGCTGGGCATATACGCTGGGCGTATATGCTAGATGTGCTGGGCGTAGGTGCTGTGGACACTGGGCGTATACGCCAAGCGTATACGCCGATGGTCACCGACTTGCTTCAATTCTTGCTCTTCGGTGCTGTCTTCATTCTGTCTTGGAGACTCCATGTCGGGCGTAAACATTTGCCGTACCCGCCGAGCGTACATGTGAAGTGTACATCGGGCGTGTAAGTTGGATGTCTACGCTGGGCCTATACGTTGTTGATGTCGGGCATATACGCTTGGCGTATACGCTGTGGATGTCGGGCATATACGCTGGTACTGCACACTCAGTGAAAATTAAACCTTTTGATCCCCAAAGTTGCAATGTGTGACACCAAGTGTAGCCGTGGTTGTTCATGGGTCCCAAGGACCTGCTTCTTGTCAGACAAGTACCAAGCTCGAAATTTTTGTGGTGTTTCACCAAGTATGTCACACTTGAATAAAGGTTCCATACAATTACAATCATTAGACTACAGGCATGCACTGGGGAAAAAGGGTTGAGAGGAAAACTAACAAAAAGATCCTACTCTAATACTAACTTCCTATTACTTTCCCATGCTTCCCATTGTGTATTTATAGGCTCACACGGGAACCATGATATTTTGTATCTGATATCGCTTGTCAGGTCGCGATATTGCGTACCTGATATTGAGGGTCCGATATTGGGGGTCTAATATCGGGACTTATTAGACTTGATATCTTGTACCCGATATGAGGGGACCAATAATAGGGGTCTAATAACAGCACCAGACAAACCATGATTCATCACACAAGATGATATGGAATTACTTGCTAAGTATGAAATATAAGAGTTAGATAAGTGGATCCTCCCCAAAGTAGGCTCTAGCCCTTAGTGCCCTTGTATTACCACACCTAAAAGTGTTCTTAGGTACTCAAAGAGTTGAATGTAACACATACTTATCTAGCAAAACACACATGTTAGTATTGTCAAATTTGGAAAATAACACTATATTACACAAAACCATAAAGTTATGATTAAATATACAATGAGGTGGAACAGACTATAGAAGGGATTGTTGAAATCAGGATGTGAGGTGTCTTATCATAGGCATAATGAATTCTTGTGTGTAATCTGTGGGTAGAGTAATTAGTAACCTTTCTATCCAAAATTCAAACCAAGTCCAAACCACTTTCCAATGACATTGTATTATTTCTTCTCTAGGGGTCACAACCATAAGACTACCACTGTTGCAAGGAGTATTACCACTTGCCATGTTGTTCAAGGTAGGAGTTTATTAATTGCATTCTTTAAATTTTTTTTTCAGATTCTTGAGAAGCCACCTTTCTTCAAGCATGGGTAACATGTCTTTCTAGTGGGACCCCTAGAAATTTACTATGTGCATGGATTTTATTTTTAACTTTATCAACCTTACCAAAGGACTACCTTCAAGCATGGGCAACATGTCTTTCCAGAAACATGGTAAGGAAACACTTATTGTACTCTTACTCCCATTTTTCATTAGATTTACAATGAAATAATACACCCTTAACAAAAGAATAAGGCTTACAGCAGCAATCCAAGAGAATCTAAAAATCCCCTTGATATCACACCCTTTTCATTCCCAGTTGGTTCTTCACTCTTCTATCCAAGCATAATGATCACAACCTTATTCTTATTTTTATTGTGAGAAGAGTATCATTATAGCCATGGTAACAACCTCTTATTATTGGAATAGATAGATGGATGCCATGGTCTCATTGTATAGGTAATCAACCCTTTATGATTTGATAATCTAAAGTATTCTTCACCTTATTAGGACTACATCTTTCTTGGTTTGGTTTATTTTATTGGAAATTAACAAAAATATGTATAAGACAAATGATGCAATTCATAGAAAAAATTGGAAAAAATAGATAAAGAATTAAAAAAAATATTAATGAATATTAAAAGAATAAGAAATTAGAAAGTATAAACGAACAAAAAGATATTAAAGAATGTGAAAATTGGTAAGAAATGTGAAAAGTTATAATGAAAAATTAGAAACACAAAGTTGAAAAGCACTTATTAATTTCTAGATCAAGATAAGATATCCCCCCATGATTGAACTCATGGGCGAGTGTTCACAAAATGGACTGTAGATCCCCTCGATCATACACTCTAGGTTTCTCACTTATCATCCTTAGTGACTTAGTTTTTCAATTATTATCCCATGTAATCTTGATGGTAATCGAAATTTGATCATCTAAGGACATATATCTTGTTGGACTAGATGATCTTTCCATTTTAGAAAGTCCAACTATACTTTCTTGTTGATTCCTAAATTTAAATTCTAAATCCTCATTTCCTATATCTTCTGGTGTATGATTATGGTTTAATATTTTCATTTGTGAGTTCTCAGTTAGGGTCATTTTCTTAGGATAAGAGTTAATAAGTGAGTCAAACAGTTCCATGCATGTTTTGGATAGTTTCAGGTTTTCAATTTTCAATCACTGGGTGTCTTTTGGTTTAGTGGTCCTTGTTTCTTCTTGTACACATACTTTCTTGTTGATTCCTAAATTTAAATTCTAAATCCTTATTTCCTATATCTTCTGGTGTATGATTATGGATTAATATTTTCATTTGTGAGTTCTTAGTTAGGGTCATTTTCTTAGGATACGAGTTAATAAGTGAGTCAAATGGTTCCATGCATGTTTTGGATAGTTTTAGGTTTTCAATTTTCAATCACTGGGTGTCTTTTGGTTTAGTGGTCCTTGTTTTGGTGTAAGGATTGTGTTGACCTTTTGAGCTTTCTATCCACAACTGCATCTTCTATTATCATTAGTAATGTATGAAATTCTTTGTATATGTATGGCTCCTTGCTCATCTTCTTTGGAGATTTCCATAGATAAATATTTCATCCCTAACTTATCATTTATTATGCTAAGCCATGCTGTTCCCATTATGATAGGAAATTCCCTATCATCATTCTTCATGTCAATCACCAAAAAATTTGTTGGATAACACCACCCACTAATGGTGGTCACCACATCTTCTATCTGTCCAAAAGGAATGGTGAGAAATTAATCTACTAGCTCTAACATTATGTTACACTTCTTTAAGGGTAGTAGGTTCCATCCCTTGTATGTTTCTTGAGATGTCAAATTTACTCTGGAACCTAAGTCTATTAGAGCCTTGCATGGTGATTTTCCAGCTACTTGTAAATAAATCAAAGAAACTCCTGGATCTATTCTTTTCTTGTGAAGTATCCCTACCTTAATCTAATTTGATACTATATCTACTAGCCTGACAATTTAAAGTTTCTAATTCGGTTATTGTGAAAGTATGGTATTGGTAGGAGGATCTATCATAGGGAAAACTTGTCTCAATGAAGTCTTAGTTCTACCAGCTTTTTCTAGACTTATCCTAAAGAAAGAACGTTTTCTTGATTTTTCTTTTGTATCATTGATATGACCTTCTCTTTGTATATTCATTGCCCTTGTAGCACTTCTCTACTAAGGTTGTGATGGTAGTTCTCCCTACGTTACAAGTGGTTATATAGGTGGTTGAGGGTTAGAAGGTTGATTCAATGAACTAGCTACTTGTTAATGCACATATGGATTGGAATCCATCCTTAGAGGTGCTGGTCTATAGTATTTCGATGGATAGTACTAAGAAGTTTGAACTACTACATATCCTAGAGATATTAGACACTAGACATAGTATTGAGAAGTCTAGTTATCGATATGGGTGCTGCTATCTTGGTGATGGCATTGCCCATGATTATGGTTGCTACCACTATTGATGAAACTACTCCTGTGGTTATGGGTAAGGTCCACTGGGGTAGTAGTCTGGTTGGAAAGTCTGTCGATGGTTACCTTGAGGGTAAGGTAACCATTTGGGCATTTGATTTTTGATGAGTCTTGGATTAAGTGCATATGCCCTTATTTTTTTGCAAATGTACCATTATAGGATGCACCCTTCCTCATCCTTTGAGCTTGAATCAAAATATTCTACCACTGAAACAACTTTTCCTTTTCGTCTATAGTCTCTTTTCTTCTTTTTCTCCTTGCCCTTACTGAAGGCTTGCTTAGTTCTTTCTTCTGCAATTTTCAAGGCTGTAGCGAATTTCTCATTTACTGAATCCCACATCTCTCTACCTTGGTGGCTATGTCATTAACAAACTTTTGAATTGATAGAGTCTTTTTTTGTATCACCTTCTCGAAGGTTTCTTCTTCTTGCTTATTGCACACTCGTATATCTCTTTTTTGGATCAATGGATCTCTATTATACTTAGCTAATTCTCTCTTTTTCAATTTGTCTTCTTCCTTTGCCACTTAGTTAATTTGTTTGAATTTAATGGGCGGTCATCTTAGATAGTCTACCTTGGGTGTAAACCCTAAGCATTTCCCTGGTTTTATTCCTCAACCCATTGAGAATATGTCTAAGTTGGTCTCTTTGAAAAAATCTATGGCTTGGGCACCTATGCAAAAGTGAATAGTATCTACCCATTACTGCATTAAGGGTTTTGCAAATCCTTTGCTTCCAACCCTAGATCTACTTCCTATGATTGGACTCCCACAAGTAGCTTTGGTATTTGTCATCGAAAAGTTCAAGCATGGTAATCCACCTTTTGATTGATTCAAGTTCAAATGATCTATA
Organism: Gnetum montanum; assembly: GCA_015680685.1. Taxonomy (NCBI): domain Eukaryota; kingdom Viridiplantae; phylum Streptophyta; class Gnetopsida; order Gnetales; family Gnetaceae; genus Gnetum; species Gnetum montanum. Next base: position 923,293 of record MNCI01023346.1, on the reverse strand, counting down.
CCAGCTTTCTACTTCTTTAATGAATGTTTGAGGGAACAACTTAAGTTTCTAGTAGTTTCTTTCTATATTCTATATGACACAGGCATTGTGAAAGGCTTGAAGGTGATGTTGTGGATATGTATTATACCCACCTTCAAACCAAGGCATATTATTCATATCAAGCCACTTGATGCAATTGTTTATCACATTCTTGGATGGGATATATATATAGCTTCCCTTATGTTAATCATGTTATGAGTTGCCAATAGGGGTTCTTCATTATTATAGGATTTGTATGCTTGCTTGTAGTGCCACCTTTGATATTCATATCTCTCTCTTTCTTCATGTCTATCCTTATTCCTTTGTGGTTCATGCTCCTCATCTCATTCATTAAGGTGTCTTGGGTAATACTCATGTCTATCATGAGCTCATCGTCTCTCCCTGCCATTTTCTCTATACCTTTGCCCCTTTTGATCAAAGTCCACCGATGATCATGAGGATGAAGATGAAGCAATGGAAGAATGACGTCAGCTAGTTCTCCTTCTGTAACTTTGGTATTCATCTCTTTGTGATTTAGCAAAAACTCTTGGCCTTGAGTTGTGCTTGTACTTAGAGTCCTTTGCTTCTCTTCTTGATGTCTTTGCAAGGGCTGAATGTAGTTGCATTTTGATAAGTTCTTCTAACCGAATGATAGGTGTTTGGGAATGGACTTCATGATCATAGTGAAGTTTCTCTACTACAAATGCATTGCCATCAAGTTCCTCTAGGACAACAGGAGAGTTAACCTACTTTTCCTTATTATGCCTCTATGGGTTGGTAAGGTCTTATCATGTGTTTAGTCACCTGGTATCCTTCTTGTGCATGTTTCAGATTCATTCCCGTTAGAGTTGTTTGAAACATGATGGGTGTTGAATGCTTTGGAGGCAAAACAATGTTTCCCTGTAGATCTCTCCACCTCATTTGCCCATCTTGATGGAAGATGAAAGTGAAATCAGGGTAATAAGAATCATTGTGAGCATATGAGATTCTTCCTTACATAGGCATAATCTAGTCTTCATCGTCATTTATTTTGTCATTGCCCCTCTGTATCTCTTTAATAGGTGATAATGTTTCCTTAGTTGAAGCCATGTTATAAGTGTGCGACTTGGTTTAGTGTGTAGTATTAGAATTATTTAAAGATTATGAAGATGGACTTTATGGTTCTTTATACAATGAACTTTGTAAGATCAATTACTTAGCACACATTGACACATTCCCAGCAATGACACCAATGATGAGTGATGGAGCATCTAACACTCTACCATAAAAGTCATGAGTGCTCACACATGACGAGATCATAATCCACAAATGGACAATGTTATTATGCTAAGGGTTGATATTAGGTTCATGATCATTGTCTTCCCATTTTGAGCTAGTGAAGTGCAAGTGTATGGTTTAGCTCTTAGTGAGGCATATGATTAACTGATGTTATCAAGCTCATTTTACTCCTAAGCATGAACATAATGAAAAATGAAGTGAAACACTATGTCTAAGTAATGACAAGAATGTAAATCTATTCTAGCCTATAGCAATAAGCATTTGATCCTAGTTTACAGTACACACCTTAGACACATGTAACCGTTATTGGGTTATCAAGCATTATGCTATTGGGTGAACCAAGCAATAACATTACTGGGATTACCAAACGATTACACTTAAATGCTCAAAACCAGTCATACTCATTCCGCTTTACTAATAAACAAAGGAAAGTAAAGTACTTTGAAAATATAAAGAGTTAATTAAGTAAACATGAAAATTAATCAAAGTAAAATAGTAAAACTAAGTGGATGTTGCAATGATGAAAAGCAATCTTGATCTTTATTTTTGATCATGAACTGTGCCCAAGTACATTTCACTCAAATAAAGATTTTGCACAACTGCTAAACATCAGACTGCAGACATTCACTCTATTGCTAACTACAAAAACAAACTGCAAGAGTTTTGCTAATGGTGCTAATGAAAAGTTTTTTATCATGCCCCAAAGTGTCAGTATTTATAGGGCTACATGCATCTTGAGACATCATATCAACGATGATGTAGCATGGATTACAACATCATTGCTACAATATTGTAGATACAATATTGCAATAGACAAAAATTTGACTTTATCAACTATAAATTGATCTCATTAAAATATTATTTAATTTCTTACTTGTCTACATTCCTCATATTATTTGTTCTTATGTTTAACTAGTTTGCTTTTGTGTCATTGCATACATTGTGCTAAAGTAATAACAAGTTGGAATTTTAAGAAAAGTCAAATGTACCAACATGGATGAGTAATGTTGATCATGAAAGATGTTCTTCTAGTTCTTTAATTTTTTATTTCTATATAGTTTATTTTCGGTTAAAAAAATTTTGTAAAAATTTATGATGTCTATTTTGCAAGCTATTTAATCAAAATTCAAATATTTTATGCACTCATTTTTCCTTTCTCCCTAAGTGAGAAATCTTTATTATGAAATTGATTAGTTTTTTTTTCTAATCTTACTATAGATAAAGAATATAGGTTGGCTTCTTTTTAGGAGCTCAAATATTACTAATTTGTTATTTATCATTTTTCATCCATTAAATTTTTGATGTAGCTTCTTTAAAAAACCTTCAGTATAATTATTTGTTTGCTAAAGTCTAGGTATTACATTGTTGTATAGGTTTCTTTCCTATTATTCTTTTATTTATTTATAGTTTTACTAACATTCCTAATAATTCAATTATTTTCAACTTCAAAATTTGCAGAAGTTGTTGTGTACTTTTATATGAGCACAAAGAGCACTATACCAAGATTATTGAATCTTCTTTCTAATTTAGTTTTCAACATTACAATATAAAGGTAACCATTTTACTCATAATCTTAATCTATAATGTTGTTTAATATATAAATTTAGGTATTTAACATAATAAATTGGAGACATTAAATATTTCATTATTATATTGATAGGTTAAGGATGTTTGAGAAAAGAAAAGTACAAGCTACAATTTATGATATGTTTAGGTCTGAAAAAACTTGTATTGACAAACAACATAAAAAAAGTGACGCTAATGAAGAGGCTAAATAAGCAAAAAAATAACTTTATGAAATCTTTGGAACTTCTATAGAATGAGAAGCCAAAAATAGTTCAGAAAATGAAAATGAAGTAGGAGAATCATCTCCTAAACAAATAAATGAAGAATTATTAGGAAAAGGAAAATTTTGTGAAAAGTAAAAGTTTAAATTTGATTGGATAATTAATATGCCTACTAGTGAAAAAAGTGTGATGAAATGTAGTTATTGTGATAAATATGAAATGCTAGGGCCATGGGGAAAAGGAAAATGTTGTGTAACATTACATCATCGACATAGCTAAAAACATCATGAGGCTTTAAAAACATGGAAAGATGAAATTAATAAGAATATAAAGCCAATCAAAGAACATATGAAAGAATGTGTAGATTTGAATGAAGAAATAGTAATTAAAAGAATAAAAGTTGCTTATCTTACTTGCCAGTCAAATTTGTTATTCTCAAAGTACAAGATATTATGGGATTTTCTTATGGATATCAAATTTTCAAACATGCCTAGAATGAAAGATTAGCTGTTGATTTTATATGAGCTATCCCAAAATACTTGGAGAATGGTCATAAGAAATAAATAAAAAAAGGTCCTTATTTTTCTTTAGATTTCATATTTAACTCAAGGTAGTAAAGAAGGTCAAATATTAAAATTTCTAAGTTTAGTGCAGGTATTGGATAGAAAAGGAGAGATTATATATAAAATTGTTTTGAATTTGTTGAATGAATGAAAACTTCTACTATGATAAGGAAAAAATCTAGTTTTATCTCATATTTAAAACAATATTATCCTTATCTTATTTCTGTTCATTGTAATGCTCATCGTGAATCTTTAGCTACATCTGAAGCTTCAAAAAGAATTCTAGATTTTTTATTTGTTGAAAAGATAACAAATGAGATTTATAGTTGGATTCAAAGTTCTTCTAAGCGTAGTAATGAATTACACTAATTATTAAAAATCATGTAGATTAATTTGCTTGCTATAAAGCATATTCACACTATTAGATGGTTATCTAGAGGATAGGTGATTGTTAGACTTGTTAAACTTATGCATGCATTTTTGTCATTATGAAAAAAAAATCAAAAAACCAATTTGCAATTATACAAAAATGCAAGAATATATTCTTTTTAGAGATGTTTTTGGACAAAAATAAGTTTGCTGAAGGTACTATATATCTGCCACTGTTTTGGAAAAGCACTACCAATGGCTTTATGGAATTTAAAAAAGATGACAATATATTTGAAAAACACTATTTGTTATTTTCAATTAGTTGTAACAAAACTAGTGAATTCAAAAAAAAAAAAGATATGAAAGAAAGAATCTTAGGCACTAGAGAAAGTTTTGAAACTTTAACAAAAGACTTTATTGTTAATTTGATTCACTATTTGAATGATAGATTTCCTAATATTCAATTTTTTAATCCAACAAAGTTATTTAGTCCATATTGAATGATTGTGCATGTAGATTTTTAGAAAAGTTATTAAGTTGTATAGAAGATACAAGTTGTAAATGTTGTATTGTTCCATATGCATTTAACGATAAAGGTTGCAAAACATAATTGCATGCTTTTATTGATATACTAAATATGGCTTGGAAAGGCTTTTTTGTGGACCTTTTGGTTTTGGTATGTCAAAACATTAAGAAAAATGGAAAAACAAGTTTGTTTGTATGTGTGTGTAGTTATTGTGCTTGCAAGACAAGAACTTGGATTAATCAAGGTTATGGATAAGGAATGAAGGATTCATTATGTAAAGAAAGTGAAGAAAGACATCTCTCAGAAGCAGTAGACATCTTGAAAGAATTGGAATGAACTTATACAAAGACATCTTCAGAAATAGCAAGACATCTTTCTTAGATGAAGATGTCTTTCACAAAGCAAAGACATCTTTAAAAAATGTAGACCAAGTTCAAAAAAATGTCTTCCAAAAGACAAAGACATCTTCTAGTATGAAGACTTCAGAAAGACATCTTTTAAGAAACAAAGATGTCTTTCCAATATTCAAGGTAAATTTAGAAAGATCTCTCAAGCATGATAAAGACGTCTCCCATGACCTTTATTGGCTATTAGCTATCTGTTGCATGAGTTCTAAGATGGATTTAGAAACATAGTGGCTATAAGAAGACTTGATGTGCATTGGGAAATGTGCAAGCCTAATTGTATTCATTATACAATCATTTTTAATCATTGAATTCAATGTTGCTTCTCATTATCTTATCATTTTGGCATTGTAATGTGTGTTGTGCCTAATTGTACAAGGATCAACAAAATGAGTTGCAATTCTCCATTGTAATCCTTGTTCTTGTTGCCTTGTGGGGTTGATGTGCTTGAGCTTGTTGGGATCCTATGGGATTGAGTTGTTGGTGCTGCGATACAACACCTTTATGGAGCTTAAGATTGTAAAGGTTGTGGCAGCTTTAAAACCACATTTCCAAGCCTGATAAGACCTTGTGGGGTTGATTGATTGGTGTTGTGATACAACACTGTGGAGCAAGGCTTGAAGACTGTACAAGGTGTAGACCCTTCAACCACATTTTGAGAGCAACAAAGTTTAGAGGTGTGCTTGCTATCTACTCTTCGAGTGTGGAGTACCCAAGTTGGGAAACCACGTAAATTCATGTGTGTGCTTTGTTTCATAAAGGTCCGATTTGGGAAGCTTATTTATCACACCCTTCTAAGTTCAATGATCCACAAGTGGTATTGGAGCTTGGTACTCTTCTTCATCATCATCAATTTCAAGAGTGAACAATGGAGGGGACATCTTATACAAAGCCACCCATATTTGACAAATTCAACTTCACCTATTGAAAAGCCAAAATGCAAGGGTTCTTCAAATCCATGGAGTTTAAAGTATGGGAGTCAATTCTAGAAGGCTACACTCCACCCATCGATAGCACCACTGACATCATCAAGCCTCGTAACAAATGGTATCAAGAGGAAAACGATAAGTTCATGTTTGATTTAAAAGCAAAAAATTGTTTATATTGTGCATTGAATAAATCTAAATTCAATAGGATAATAAGATGTAAAACAACCAAAGAAATTTGGAAAACTTTAGAAGCCACTTATGAAGGAATCTTTATTGTTAAGCAATCAAAATTAATAGTTTTACAAAGTGAATATGATAAACTCAAGATGAGAGAAGGTGAGAAAATTAAGGATTATTTTTCTAGAGCTAATGATCCTATTATAGTAATCAAAGAAACTAGAAAGGATTTGCTCGTAAGCGATGTGAATATTAAGATGATAAGGATTCTTCAACTTGAGTTTAGACCCAAAATCATAGCCATGGAAGAAATCAAAGACTTCTCAACTTTAAAATTTGAAGAGCTTCAAAGTGCTCTCATCTCTTATGAAGTGAATCTCATAACTGAAGGAGCTATTCAAAAAAGTCCCATTACCTTAAAGACCACTTAAAAGGAGAAGGAACTCAATGAGCATCATGAGGGTAGTGAAGAGAATATTTCCTTTCTCACCAAGAAGCTACAATGACTAATTGCTAGAAAAAATAAAGGGGTGCACCTCTTCCAAAGTTTCCTTTGTTTAAAAGTAAGCAGAGTGTTAGTGAGTACGTTGAGAAGAGGATTTCCTCTCTGGTAGCAGAAGAAGAACCCAACAGTAGATCTCTGAAGCAAAAGAAGGAAGCCTCTCCACAATTAAGAAGATTGAAATCCTCTGAAGCTCAGATTAGTTCTTCTTTGAAGAAACTCTTTCAACCCCTTGCCCAAGCCATTGTAAAGTTAGGGAGGAACCTCTCTTACTTGCATAAGAGTTTGGCTAAAGTTGGGATTCGTCCTCCCTCCAATGGATAGGTATTTAAGAAGGTCACCACTCCTCCTATCTTTGACAATGAGGAGGATGCTTCTATTCCTCCATGTCATTCTTTAGCAGTAAACCCCTCACACACTTATGACTTAGGAATGGAGTTAGATTCTAAGCCAAAGGCACCCCTAGCTAATGTTCAAGGGGAGAAACATGCTTCCATGAAGCAACCAGAGCACCATGTTCCAATCCCTCCTACTTCCACTGCTCTATCTCATGCTGATGCTCCTACCTCTTTTGAGTAATGAGCTATGGAGAGCATCTTTGGTACCATGTCATAATAGGTTCCAGTTTAGCAGTCGATAGCTCCATTAGCTTCTTGTTGGTTTCGAGTGAAGCTTCGTCTTAGGTGGCTCCAGTGTAGTGGGTTGAGTCCTTAGATAAGGACACTTAGAACTCAAGTTGTTCAAGCACCAACATTGATGTTGATGAGGAGAAGACTTATGGTCCATCTCAAGAAGTAGTGGATTCTGAGTCTAAGGATGCTACTGAGGTGAGTGACTGAGGCCTTGACAGGTTGTTTGTTTTTTCTTTTGGTGATGAAAAAGGATGAGACATTTCTTGGCTTTCACATATGTAATTTTGTGATTGCACATATGTGATTGAACTATGGTTAGTTATACTCCAAGATGCTTCTAAACGGATTACTGTAAAATAGTTTGTAGATGGTTATGGATAGATGGGGTGTTTTGTAGTTATCTCTATGTGGTCTATTGATTTTTCTTATGCTTTTCACATGCCCTTCCATGCTTATCCTCATCCTTGGTTGCCATAAGAATTTCTATGTCTTTATGCTTTTCATAGAATATCTTGTATGATGATTATATATATATATAGGTTTGACCTTTTTGGTTATGTCCAAAAAGAAGGAGAAGTATTGTGCATTATTATTGGGCAGTTATTGGGACAAGGCTAACCCATTTTCTTAATTTTTGGACCTTTTGGTTTTGGTATGTCAAAACATTAAGAAAAATGAAAAACAAGTTTGTTTGTATGTGTGTGCAGTTGTTGTGCTTGGAAGAAAAAGTACTTGGATTGAGCAAGGTTATGGACAAGGAATGAAGGATTCATCATGTAGAGAAAGTAAAGAAAGACATCTCTGGGAAGCAATAAATGTCTTAGTAGAGTTAGAGTGAACTCAAACAAAGACATCTTCAAAAATAGCAAGACATCTTTCACGAAGCAAAGATGTCTTTATAGAATGTAGACTAAGTTGAGAAAGACATATTCCAAAAGACAAAGATGTCTTCCAAGATAGAGACTTCAGAAAGATGTCTTTTAGGAAACAAAGATGTCTTCCTAGTATTGAAGGCAAATTTAAAGAGATGTGTTAGGCACTAGAAAGATGTTTCCCACAATCATTATTGATCATTAGCTAGCCATTGCATGAGTTCCGAGATAGATTTAGAAACACGACAACTATAAGAAGACTTGATGTGCATTGGGAAATGTGCAAGCCTTATTATATTCATTGTAAAATCATTTGTAATCATTGAATTTGTTGTTGCTCCTCATTGTCTTATCATTCTGGCATTGTAAAGTGTGTTGTACCTAATTGTACAAGGATCAGCAAACTAAGTTACAATTTTCCCTTGTAATTCATATTCTTGTTGCCCTGCAGGGTTGATGTGCTTGAGCTCATTAGGATCCTATGGGATTGAGTTGTTGGTGCTATGGTACAACACTTTGGTGTAGAGCTCAAGATTTTGGAAGCCTTGAAATCACATTTCCAAGCTTAACAAGACCTTGTAGGGTTGAGTGACTGGTGCTATAGTACAACACTCCGAAGTGAGGCTTAAAGATTGTAGAGGGTGTGGACCCTTCAACCACATTTTGAGAGCAACAAAGTTTAGAGGTATGCTTGTGATCTTGCCTTTGAGTGTAGAGTATCCAAGTTGGGAACCACATAAATTTTTGTGCACTTTGTTTCATAAAGGTTCAATTTGGGGAAGTTGCTCACCCCCCACCCCCTCCCCCCCTTCTAACTTCAATGATCCACGTTTTCAATTTATGAAGCTTGGAAACACTTCTGTAAAAGAGAATAGTGGCAAATGAGTTTCCCAAATATTATGAAATTGTGGCAATTTATTTTAGTTATTCTAGCAAGCACAGTGAATTATGAAAGGAGCCTTTACAAACAAAATTTAATCAAAGATATTAAAAGGACCCTTCAAAGCATTAGCACTTTAGATGCTTTAATGTGAACAACTTTAAATGGACCTTAAAGATCTACATTGAACTAAGGTCATTGTGTGTTACTTTGAATAAAGGCATGATCTATATTTAACTTCAAAGGTGCCAATAGACATCTATAGAAGTGGTTATGCAGGGGCGTTATGGCAAAAGCCTACTTTGAGAAGGACCTAGTTGCATGACTTTTGTTGATCATGGCTTTGAACCAAAACATCACATCCTCAAAGACATCCTAGGAAACCTCTCTAAATTTATGCATGATTTCAAGATTACTTCTCATTGATTTTGATCAATTTTAATACTTTTATATACTTTTATATTGAATAATCCTCCTAATTTAATAACTCTTACTCATCATGTGAACTAGACCTTTTGTTTTCATGTTCAAAAACTTGTGAGCTTTCAAAGTTAAGCTCATTTATTATGGAGGCAAACGATGTAATTTTTAAAATTTTTTCTAACTACTCATTATTGAACATTATGTTAAATAATAGTAAAAATAATCAAAATGACTTGAACAACTTGATGATTTTAGTTACCTTAGATCCTTGAGAAATATTATCATGAAATTACCTTGAGCCTAAATACTAAAATTTTTCAAATCTAAAGCTAACTAAGGATTCACAAAGGGTTAATCATTAAGGAAAAATTATCAAAACGAATGTTGATCCTTTGGTTTTTTCAAATGACGCCAAAAAAATGCTTAAGTTTGAAGGTCTTTTGTAAGGAAAATAAGCCAAGAGGAGGATATGCCCAAGGACAAATAGCATATACAATGTTAAAAGCTCAAACATCACATGATTACTAGACCCATGAGAAGATGATGAAAAATTTTAATCCATTCATCAAAAAAAAAACATTTTGCATAAAAAGAGAAGCACCAACATAATAATCAAGTATAGAAAGTCTTCCACCACTATTGACAACAAGTAGATTCATCTTCAATAGATTTTTGAAGACCTTTATAATTTTGTAAACTTTGATATCTATCTAGTCTTTTTGTCATTTTGTAATACATCTAGTTAAATAAAATTTTGTAATGCGGTAATCAAGTTTTTAAATGGTAGCCAATCCAATCTTGGTCACCCCACAATTTTAATAATGAAAATTTGTCCATTTATATATAATTCAAGGACAATATTTTAGTTAGTCATGGGGGTATGATGAAACTTGATATGTCGAGTAGTGAGGATATGATAAAGCATCATTTTGTTAAGTGTATTAATTAGCTAAAATATTGCAAATGTTATATCTCAGATGCTACATCATAAATGCTATGTCACATCTATGTTGATGTGTCTTAGTTAGATACTACATTGTAGATGTTATATCGAATTTGCTATATTGTAGATGTGATATAACATAGCTACATTGACGCATCCCCATCAATATAGCCAAATGCATTAACGCATCCTTGTCAACGCAATACTTATACTTGCCTATAAATATGCAAGTACCTTGTAGCGACCAAAAACGTCAGAAGCTAGAACAGTGCACCGAGAGGTCTGCGATCGAACAACCTTGACCTTGCATCCACATGAGGGCCTATTGGAAAGTGAAGGTGGTGTGCCTAGAATAGTCTTATTAGTCAAACTAGAACTTACAGTGTGTTACAATGAACAAATGCGAGGGGTTTGCATGATGTTTGCAATGTCCACAGTGTCTACGGGGGTGAGCATAGTTAAGGTTTTTAGTGCAAAACAAGGATGCAAACATGTAAATAAGTGTACAAAATAGCGAAAAAATGCAAGTGCTTGCTAGAATGTAAAAGGAAATGCTAGAAATGTGCAAGATGTGAGTAAGAGAAAAAGTGGCACCACCCCAAATGGGAAGGAGCGTAGTTAACTACAAAGAGAAAGTTGAGGAGGTATGCAGTGTACAAAGAGGCACACTAGGCAGTGTAGTCACAGTCTCAGGGTATTTAGGATATAAAAACTAACATCCACTATGAAGTCTGGGCTTGCTAGGTGGCTACTGTGATGTCTTACGAGCTGTAGTAGGTTGTGGTGTGCAATAATGTTGTGGTGGTGTGCAATAGTGCTAAGTGGTGTTCCAAAGTTCGCCAAAATGACAAGTGCACTTGGGTGCCAAATACCAAGAATGCCAATGCTTAAATTTTCCAACTGAATGCAAGAGTTTCCAACCCCTAAGACATAGAGTGATGGGGTATTTATAGAGTTAGAGTTACCATGAATTTCAGATTGGACACCACGTGGTAGATGGGTAGTTGGAACTACACTAGCCCCACCTACGCTCCCACTAAAGCAAATGGTGTTCTATTGGTGTGCTCCAATGGACCTCATGAGACTACCAAACTATGACGACATTACCAAGACCACATGTGCGAGTGACAAAAAAACTACCAACTACTTGAAAATAATGCAAAACAGTGTAGTTTTGGAGACTAGGCTTTGGGACCATGCTATCCACTCTCTTGAGTGGTGTCGAGCATAGGTATAATTTGGGGACAAATGGGGGGTGCAAAAGAAATGCAAATTGTTGATCTTGCTTGCCAAAGGAGTGTTGGAGCTAAGATGAAAGCCCATGCTAAGTCTTAAAGGCTTCTGGAGGTAGTTCTACTTAACTACGCTAACTACGCTCTAGAGCATAGTCTTAAGAGTTAGACAAATTTTGCCAAAAATTGAGTTCCAGTGCATACAACAATGACTATGCTCTGGAGCATAGTCCTAGTAGGGAAAGCATAGCCTTGATACTTAGGAAAATCTGCCAAAAAATGATGTCTTTGTACAGCCTATGCTAACTACGCTCTGGAGCGTAGTGGGGAGCATAGCCTTAGAAGTCAAACAAGATGCTAAACTATTTCTTCCATCCCAAGTCAACCTGACAGCTTTTGGCTTGACACTTAGGCAAATTCACAAAACTAGCCATTTCTATGTAGATTATGTTGACTATGCTCTATAGCATAGTCCCAGTAGGGAGAGCATAGTTAAGACACTTAGAAAATCTTGCAAATCTGGGTTGTTTGTGTTAACTATGTTGACTATGCTTTGGAGTGTAGTCCTAGCAGTGGGGAGCGTAGTCTCAACACTTAGAAAAAAACTTTGCCAAGCTTTGACACTTAGACAAATTTGGAGTTAAGACCTGGGAGCCCAAATTTGGTGGTGTTTCATTATATTGACGTCTGAGGGAGTGGCCCAAGAGATGTAGACAAAGAATGCAAAACACCATAGTAGGCTTGGCACCAACATTGCCTATCAGTACCCGACCAGATGTTACTTCATCATGCTCAAGAGTGTTGAGGGTAACGATATGTTGGAGGCAAAGAGTGTAAGGAATGTGTTAGGGGATAACAAGGGAATGAAGTGCAAATAGTATGATACTATAAGGTATGACACTAGGGTGGCTTGTCACCAAAATAATGATCTCTCATTAGAGTGCTTATGAGAAGGTCAGTGCTGATTCAAAGTTGGACCAATTGTGAAATTGCAGCTTTACTAGTTTTTACTTGGGGACATGTTTTGTCCCATTTTTTGTGTTATTTACTTTTTGACTACGTGGTGAACCTGCTTTGGATTTTTACTTTTCATCAAGTGGGCTACGTGCCATCTAACGGGCTTTCCTTTAGTACAATCATGTCACTTCTGTAGGATAGGTATTTTCTCCTTGGGATGAGTTACATTACATCAACTTGGGCTTTGACTAGCCCATAGAGGCTCCCCATAAGATGAGTTAGGTTACATCTGCTATGGGTTTTGCGGTTGAAATAGAGGGTGCCATGTGCATTGAAGGGGTTGCAGGCTCGATGATGCAGGGGAAGGTAGGGAAGTGCAAGGTAAAAGGGGGAATGCAAGTAGGCTATAGCGATGTTATAAAGATATGCACTCTTGAGTAGCTTAGTTAGTTTGATTGTGCACATCAGAGCAATGTGGGAACGTGCCATTATGATGAGATTCGTCTCTGCAAAACCGACTCTGGGGGTTTTGTCATGTAAACACAACTTAGAGAAAATAAGACACAACCACACAACATGAGATGAAAATAAACTGCTAGATGTGAGGGTGATGTGAGTGTTGCAATAGCTAGGCTAGTTGTAAGAGCTTGAGGAGCCAGTGCAGGTGCCAGAGCGAGAAGGTTACAAAAGCTCCAGTGGCCACACTAGTGGTGAGTGCTTAAGCAATGACAAGAGCTTGAAAGAATTAGTGAGAAAATGGGGGCTGTAATGTTACCACTGCTCCAAAGGGTTGTGCTAATGATGAGAGCTCTAAGCGATAATGAAATGCCCAAGGTTGGTAATGCTGTAGGCATGGCTTGGAGTTGGTAGTGCTAGCAACCATGGCAGGATTTTTGAAAGGTCAGCAAAATGCCCAAGGGCATTTCTGGAAGATCAACAAAATGCTAGAGGACAGTAACACTGCAAATGTTCTAGAGGCCTCTTCTGATGTTAGGAAATTCATTCTAGAACTACAGTGCTACTGCCCTGACCACAAGATGTGGGCAGATGGTGTGGAGTTGGAAGTATTGTCGCTTGCTTATCGGTAGAACTATGTGTGTTGAACTGCAAACCTAGTTTAAGGTCCTAATAGACCATATGCTTTGCTAGTTTAGGCTCCTAGTAGACTGTGGGCCTAGTTTAAGGTTCTAGTAGGCCATGATGTGCTAATTTATAGTCCTAGTATATTATTATATGTTAATTTAATGTCATAGGAGAAAGTGGATATTGTTCCAATTTAACATCATGATCCAAGGATGATTTGTACTAGTTTAGCATCATAGAAGATGGTCTATGTTAGTTTATAGTCATAGCAGGCTCTGCTATGTCAGTTTACCATCATAGTAGATGTGCTATGCCAATTCATAATCATAGTAGACTAGCTATGCCAATTTATAGTTGTAGTGGACTATGGGTGTGGATGCTAGTTTAATGTCTTAGCAGACACGTTATGCTAGTCTAGAGTTGTAGCAGACTCTACAGTGCCAGTTTAGCATCATAGCAAACATGATGTGCCAATTTATAGTCGTATCAGACTAATGCTTTGCTAGTTCATAGTTGAAGCAGACTTTCTATGCTAGTTTATAATTGTAGCAGATGAATGCTTTGCCAGTTTATAGTCGTAGTGGACGTTCTATGCTAGTTTATAATCGTAGTGAACTATCGTTTACCTTGCTTTGTCATTGACGAGGCATTGCTTACTATGCATGGTACNGAAGCGATGGGACTTGAAATTCAAGAGGCAAGATGGCTTCAGATCCATAAACCAAACTATATGATGTCTGACCTATTATGGTTCTTCGTGTTATGTAATAGGTCCAAAGTGTGTAGATCAATTGCTCATGTCATTGTCGTTTGTTGCTACTAAGCATCTTCTTTAAAAGATTAATGATGACTTTGTTTGTGGCCTTTGCTTGGCCATTTGCTTGTGGGTAGTAGGACGATGAAAATGAATGTTTAATTCTGAAGCACTCGCAAAAGGCTTTGGTCTTAGCACTACTAAACTATGGCCCGTTGTTAGTGACTATGGTCATGGGTAAACCAAAATAGGTCATTATGTTATCAAGTATGAATTTGCAAACCTACTGTGATGTAGTCCTCCATAGGAAAATAGCTTCAACCCACTTTGTAAAATACTCAGTTGTGTTTATAATGAAGCTATGCCCTACAGAAAACATAAGCATTATAGGCCCTATGATGTCCAATGCCCAACTTTGGAACAACCATGTGATTTGCATTGTATGTAGTTCAGTTGGTGGCACGTGCATTAAGTTGCCATGTTGTTGATACGTGTCACACGTCTTGGCTTTGGAGATACAATTGTGCTCCATGTATGACCAATAGTAGCCTAAGCATCTAATCTTCGTACCATTACCCTAGGTGGTATGTGGCCTTCATAGAGTCCCTTGTGAACTTGTTCAATGATCATCTACACTTCACTGTCACTAACATAGGTCAATAGTACACCATCGTAGGATCTGCGGCATAGTGTGCTATCACCCACGATGATGTATTATCGTGATCATTTTCACACTACATCCTTTTAGGTAGTGGTTAAATGCTACAAAGGTTCACCCTGTAAAAGGTATACCTTAATGTCATTGTACCACTCTACTAGGATTGTGCTTACTGTGGCTATGGATGCAATGACAGTTGTTTGCGTGATAGGCATAGTGTAATCCACCACTGTAGTGGGCAAGGCATGAAACATTTCAAGTGCAATGCTTAAGGCTAACATTGCTAATGCATTAGCAATGGCATTTTCATTGCGGGGGATATGCTAAACATTAGCAATTATAAATTTCTTAAGCAAGTGCTTTACTAGGTCATACTAAGGTTGCAAGTAATGGGCTTTACAAGCGTAAATCTCTATGACTTGATTGACTACCAATTGTGAGTCACCTTAGATAACTAGGTTTCATATTCTTAGGTTGAGAGCTGCTAAGATACCCCAAAGTAGGCCCTCATACTTTGCCACGTTGTTCGTGCATGGAAATGCAAAACAATATGCAAAGGGTTGGGTCTCCTCGAAGTAGAATGTAATTACGACAATGGCACTACCCCCTTGAGAAGTTGAAGCATCATTGAAGTGTAAGAAGACCTTGAAGTTGTCAAACACATGGCTTATGCTAGTGACATGCTCATCTGGAAACTTTGGATCTATCATTGCTTGATCATTGATTGGGAAAGTCATAAGTTGTGTAGCTATTGCTTGATCTTTGATTGATGTTTGTGTAATGTAATGTTGGTTAAACTCCATGGTTATTGCTTTCCAATGTGTAATGTGACTGCTCCCATAGATATTCATTGTAATGGCTCAGAGTACATTGCTTTTGCAAATGATGTTAACTTGGCTACGGAAAAGATAGTGCCTCCACTTCTTGAGTGCAAATACTAAGGCAAGGTAATTATTTTCAACATTGTTATACTTTGCTTCATAGGCAACTAATGCATGGCTTAGATAGTATATTGGGACCTCTATACCATCGTCTCGCTTTTGGCAAAGCAAAGAAATGATGGACATTTCAGAGGTAGCAAGGTAGATGTAGAATGGTTTATCTCCTTGTAGAGGGTAGACTGTTGGAAGCTAAGCCATTTCCTATTTAGGGTTGTCAAATGCCTCTTGGCATTGAGTTGTCCACTCAAAGTGGACTTCCTTTTTGAGCAAGTGTTGCATTGACTACAACTTGTTGGTTAACCGTGCGATAAACCTTCGTATAAATTACAATCTGCCTTGTAACACTTGTAGCTTCTTAAGGTTGGCCATTGATGCTAAGTAAATAACAACCTTAACCTTATTGGGGTCTATGTGTATGCCCACTTTAAATACTACGAAACCTATCATGTAGTCCTTCTTGATGTCAAAGATACATTTCTTAGGATTTAACCTAAGTTCATGCTTTAGACAATGTTTGAGCACAAGGTTTAAGTCATCTTCGTGGTTGTGTAATGCCTTGGACTTAATCGCTATATTGTCAATGTAATCATTGAGTAGACCTAATAGGTAATCACTAAAGATGTATGTCATGACTCATTGATAGGTTTCTCCTGTGTTCTTGAGCCCAAAGGACATCATTGTGTAACAAAATGTACCCCAAGGGGTTATAAAGGTAGTATTGAGCTGGTGCTCTAGGTTGATCCAAATCTGGTTGTAACTCGAGAACCCATTCATGAAGGACAACAAGGCATGACCAACCGTAGAATCAACCAATTGATCAATACTAAGCAATGAAAAATTGTCTTTAATGGTTGCCTTATTCAGGTGCTAGAAGTCTACGTAAATGCATATGTTTCCATTTCTTCTAGGTACAACCATGATGTTAGAGACCTAATTTGTGTAGTCAATGGCTCAGATGAAACTAGCTTTATAGAGATTAGTGATTTCATAACGGATGGCCAACGCTGCCTCAAGCCTATCCTTGTAAGCTTTCTACTTAACTGGTGTTATGCTGGGATCAAGGATTATGTTGTGTTGCACTGTGCGAGGATCTAGGCCTAGCATGTCTTTGTAAGACCATGCAAATGCCTTGATGTTATTGTTGAGTGTTGTTATGATGTTTTGGGTATGTTGAGGCTCTAATAAAGAACTAAGTTTCAATGTTTTACCTCATCCCTAGATGTTGCTACAAGGATTTCAACAAGGGGATTCTCGATGACATCACTTGCCTCTAGATCTAGATCCCTAACTAGATGGTCTGGCCAGTTTAGCAGTGCCTCTACAAATGTTATATATTCATCGTAGACTATGGTCTCAAGGTCTAGGCATTGAAGGTAAATGCATCGCATGAGATCACCATGGGGCTTGGTTAGGACCAGAGGTGAGTGAAGATACTCATACATAGTCATGTTGAAGATCCTACAATAGTTCTGTAAAAACAACTAGAAAAACGTCAAGCTACACCTATCTTGGTAAGAGCAATATGCATAAAGTGAAAGAAAAAAATGCAGTAAAATTTTTTCGCAAGTATGCAAATGTGATTTTAAAAGCAAGGGATGTGTGGGATGGTTTTGGGCCTCAGTAGGCCATAGGGTTGCCAATTTAAGGTCTTAGCAGATCATGGAGTGCTAGTTTAAGGTCTTAGTGGACTGTGACATGTGGTAGATGAGCAAAGCTTAAGGCACCAAGAAGGTAAAATTTAACTGCATGCTCATTGGGCAATAAGAAAAATTTAAAATTTTTCTAACTTTGGTGACTACGCTTCCACCCAACTATATTCTGTAATGTAGAGTGTAGTCCTAGGGTATAGAAATGTGTTTCACCCCTAGGTAATTTTGTCATTATCAGTTGAAAACCTAAACTTTTTAGATCGTAGTTGCTAGGATGTTGCATTGAAGTGTTCACTAGCCCCCCAGATTAACTAATGTGGATGAGGGAGAGTAAGCACTAGCATGCTTACCACGAGCATGTGTGGAGGAGCAGAGGGTGCCACCGTCTACCAAGTACCCCTACTACACTCTACCCTTTTCATTGTTTTTGCCTTCTCTTTGCTTTTTGTACTTAGGCATTTTGAGGATTTCGAGGTTGTGTCGATGGTGCCTTGCCATGGCAAGGTTTACTATCTCCATGGCCACTTTAGCAATCATGGCCATGAGGGGCATGCACGTTGGGTAAGGGTTTTGTCGCAGTGGAGGGTTTTGAGGTTGCATGGGTTTTCATGAGCTATGCAAGGCACAAGGGTTGTGGCAATAGCCTAGGGTCTCTATTGCAGGGCTAAGGAAGCAGTAGAGGACTACCATTTTTCTTTTCTTTTTTCCAAATTTTGAGAGATTTTGGGTGTGATGAAAGGGTAGGGATGAGGGCATTAACGACAACCAAGATGGCACGCCATGGGACAAGGATGTGGTAGAGGGTTTCTGCCATTTTGTTTTGCTTCTATTTTCCTAGTTTTATTTGGCGACCATGGGGCCCATGACTACATTACAGCTTAGTGATGAGTATGCAGTTGTAGGGGTCATGGAAGCAGTAGCACTAGGAGCGCATTTTCTACATTTTGTCTTATTTTTGGCTAGGGAGGGCAAGCAGCATGACACACGGTAGCACCATCAGTGCGCCCATGAGGGCCGCGATTGTGGTTGATGCTTGGTGCAGGGGGCATGGTGAGAGTGACCAGTGGGTAGCACCATGATATGGTGTGGTGCCTAGATAGGCTATGCATAATTAGTTTCTCTTTTTTTGCAAATTTTTGGGGCTATGCAATGTAGCTAGCAATTAGGATATTTTTCTTTGATCCAGGGCTATGCTCCATAGTTGCCAGAGCATAGTTGGTGTTAGCTAGAGTTAGAAAAATTTTCATGTTTTTTAGACTATGCTCTTGGTGGGGTAACCTAGAGTTAGAGTTTCTTGCAGTTTTCCAGACTACGTTGCTCGGAGTTGGAAAAAACTTCAAAAATTTTGTGAAAGAATGTTAAACTTGTGAAATGCAAAATGCTAATGTTAAATTTCCAAAACATGCAACCTATAATGCCAAACATGTAAACGTGCAAAACAAAATGCTAATACTATATGAAACATGTTGTACCCCAGTGAGTACCAAGTGTGCTAAATGTGTATATTGATGTCTTATACTTGCAGGGCCCTAGTAGGCCCTATGATATTTTTGCTAAACTAAGCTATCTTATGTTAATTTTTGCTAAGTTTAATTTTTAATTTTTGTCAAAATTTACATTTAATGTATAGCAATGTTATGTTTGATTGCCTTTGGACTTGCAGGGTGTTGTTAAAACTTGTCCTAGTAGTCGTGGAGCTTGTCGACATTCTTTGTTGCATGAGTGAGCCAATACCCAACATGCTTATGCCCAATATGTGAGTGGGTTATCAGGTAGTGTGGTTTCGGCTAGGGGCATTCGAGTTCTTGGTGTTCCTACTACAGCACTTTTGTGTGATGATGTGGTCATACTTAGCAATGGAGGCTATAAGTGTCATCATCAAGACATTGCTACTCGGGATCAACTAAGACATATTGAGATTTATGTCCAATGACCTCACTACCAATGAATACAAAGTAGTTGGTTTGGGCTACAGCCCCAGGGGCACTCATTCCTTATCCAAGATTTGGCGGATGTCAGAGTTTGCCTACTACAAAAGGAGCAACACCCTCTTTGTTGCTCTACACATGCATATGGTGTTCTATAACCCACCTAGAACTGTACTATGCAAGAGGGTAAGTGCTCTTATGCTCTTGCATTGTGTTTCTTGTTATTGGCTCATGTTAAGTTTGCTACCTGCTAACTACTCATGCTTAATGCTAGATTTAGAGTTGATAACAAGGGTCTCCATGATGAGGAAGAGGCTCTTTCCTTGACTCACACCACCTTAGAGGTATTCTCCTCTAGTCTGAATGTTTAGGAGGCTATCTTGAACAGTTGGGAGATGATCTAAAGGAGTACCTTAAGTGGTACTCAAAGGCGTTCAAGTGGTGCAAGGCCTATGCTTGGCTTAATGAGGCATGGGCTAATGGTGAGCTCAACCTTGAGGAGATTCTTGCATCAATACCACCACCATCTCACACACCATTTGTTTTGCATAAGCATCTATTGTTTTGTTCTTGTGCTTGCTTACATGCACTTGTTGATTTTCCCTTGCATAATGCTAATGTTATTGTTGCCTATGTTACAATTGCAATTACTTTAGGAAAGGTGATGGTTATCGCCACAAGCTGCACTGAGGCCACCCTCATCATGAAGTATGGTGATGTGGAGGGGATGCAACATTGGTTGTGCCACTAAACTTTAGAGACATTAACTAGTTAGCTCATGTGTGTTGGTTGATGGACCTATTTTTAGCCCTTAGCCCAAGCATTCCAGTGGCTGAAATGGTTATCATCATTAACTCCTTTAGCCATGACATCTACCACCTCATCACCCATGTGCGTAGAGTGAGGGTAGTCTTATACCTCAATGAGGCCCTCTTTGTTGACCTCTTTGGCCTTCTCACTGATAGCTCGTTAGTCATTGGCAAGGCCAACAGAGAGGTGGACCACAGAGGTGAGATCGAGGAGTGTTTGGGAGCCACCTGGTCTCACAAAGGGATCTTAGTTAAATATGTGCATGTGCGCAAGGTCCAGGAGCTCTACACTCTATTTTGTGCTCGTGCCTTCTCGAAGTTGCTCTCCTAAGGGAAAATCCTTAGGGTGGAGTGGGTGTGGATGATAAAGGAGTTGTTGCATGAGGGCACGAGGTTCAACTAGGCCTCCTATATCACCATCGGACTACACACAGAGATCACCAAGCTTCACCACAACCTCCAAGTGAGGTCTCACTTACACTTTACATTCTTCATAATGTATCTACAAAGGTTTGTAGAGCTTTTGGTGGTCCAAGATAGTGGCATTGGATAGTGTAAGATTGTGAGCAGCTATCTAAGCCTTGGGTGAAGCACATGTTTGCAACCACTTGCTTGCAGGACTCCCCATGGGGGGATCAATGAGTCATACTCAGTTATGACCAAAGGTCATCTGGGGTGCTCACACTATTCTCATGACAGTGCAGGCAAGTGTGCTTTAGTTATTATTAGGGATGTGAATAAGGCCAACTATTACTTTGCGGAAACAATGGGGCCCTCCAAGGTAAAAATCAAGAAACCATGCCAAGTGGAGGAGGCTGCTCTTGTAGTTGGACAAGCAAGTATCAAGAAGATCTGCCTCAATATTCCAAGCTTGCTTATAGATGTTGCAAGTTAGTACATGTATAAATGCATTTGTTATATATTTTTTATGTTTATACTTTTTTGTATTTTTTGCTATGCTATGCTAACACTAAAATGTTATGTTTGTGAATTAGGTGAGAGAGCTGTCAAAGTAGCAGCGACAATGGTGGTAGAGATGACCTCTCCTCAAGTTAAGGAAGAGGCACACAGGGAGGAGTTGCATAAGGTTGTAGACACTCTCCAGCAGTTTGAGGCAGAGGGGCTGTTCCACCTCAATGATGGTGATTTTGCCAACCTCTTTGATGGTGTGTCATTGGAAGATCCCCCTACTCTCACACCTAAGGGCTTGCTAGGTAAATGCTTTATATTTCCATCTGTAGTTTCTCTTTTTCTCTTGCATCTTTGACTATTTAGTCGTTGCTTATTGCAATGTTGGGTTGTAGCCTCAAATGTGTCTGCTAGCGGTCCACTATCTACACCTACCTATAGCATGAAGCCGTGGGTAGAGATGTCAAATAAGTTTACCTTCATGGAAGGCATCATGGAGAATATGGTAGACTACCTATGGTGGGTAGATCCTAAGCTTGATATGCATATGATGTTGTTTTTCTTATGTTGCTTTACTAATTTTGATGCTTAGTCTGTGGCTAATGTTTATTTGCTTATTACATGCCAATAGTTTCTAAGCTCTGCTAGGTTCTGAGCCGGGTGATGAAAGTAGATGTCATTCCTAAGTACCCTCCTAAAGTGGAGTAGATGCCTCGCCATGTGTACAAGGCAACCAGCAAGTGCATGCTTTCCTATGCAAAAGCGTATGGATCTACAAGTGCTCAAACAAGCACTTGTGGAAACGTGTGCATGAACTTCAAGAGAGGGTGGTGAGCTAAGATATAAAAATTAGGGACCTCCAGTCCTGGTATGACTTCTTGGCAACTTGGTCACACGAAGACAGTACCTGGTGGACCACAAAGATCGCTTATGCTAGCTACTGGTCGATCATCCAAGACGAGAATGAAGCCACCTGCAAAATCATTGAGCAATGGTTACAAATGGATTTGCTTGCCCAAAAAAGTCAAGATTGGAAGAATTTTAGTATTCAAATGTGCAGGTGGGGGCATACGAAGAAAACCCACAAACACCACTATAAACGTGAGTAAGATGCATATCTTTAATAGCTCAAAGAAGAGTTCATCGACTGCCACTACCTTGAGATGTTTGTTAAGGCAATTGGCGAGAGATGGGCCTTCAAGATATTTACTCGACACACAGTGATCAATGGTTCCCCAGAGAGGGAGATTATCATGCCCTCAGGGGAGACTTCGTCTACCATCTTTTCTATGCAGCAGCCCACATGGACCGTCATGGACAAAGGTAAGATCCTTGCAGGAGTTAACTTTGGCCAAGAGGACTAGATGCGGCTATTTGAGGCCAAAATCCTCCAATGCTTGGAGGAGGGCCTTGACAGCTTACCTCTAGACATAGTCGATGTAGGACCCTCTCAGGTTAGTTTTTATGTTAATTTTTTATGCTTTGTGTGTTAATTTGTATATTGTATTTTTTCTTATAAGTTTATTATTTTGTTAGTGATGACAAGCACTAGGCGATGCTGTAAGCCCCAATGGCATAACGGATGAAGAGAGCCCTCCACACCTACCTGGCACCACTAGTTGAGCCAATCCTACTGTAGCCCTGTTATTGGGCATTTTTGCATTTTATTTTTTGCTATATAACGCAAATGATCATGTTATTATTTCTATGAGATGTGATGAATTTTTTTCTATATGAAGCATATGATTAGTAGAATTTTACATTTATTTGTTATGTGTTTAATGATGTCATGAACTAATGTAACTAATGCGTTGTGATTCCTAGTTTTAGGCCATTTTGGGCTACATGCGTAGATAGCGTGTTAATAGTTTTAGGTCATTTTGGGCTACATGCGTAGATAGCGTGTTAATAGTTTTAGGCCATTTTGGGCCCTAGTGATAGTTTAAGACCATCCTAGGCCATGCAATAAAAGGAAAAGATTTCCAATTTTAGGTCATGGCGGGCCATGTATTTTTGTAATTTTTGAATTTTACAAATTTTTATGCATTTTTATGTTTTTATGTGTAAACTAACTGTTGAAAAGTAGACAAGAAAAAACGTAAGTTAAGTGAAAATGCACAAATAAAGACATATATGTATAATACAAGCAAAGAATGTAAATGCAAACAACCAATTTAATGTAAAATATAAACAAAACACAAACAAGCAAAGTATGTAGAAGTGGCAAAAGGCAAGCACCTAGTGCATGTTGGACTAAGGGGATGCCTTAGTTGCACAAATGTTTTCTAATTTGGTGTGGGTTAGGGGGTGCATAGGGCTTTAATAGTACTATATAGTACTCACCTTGACCATTGTCAGCTATGTCAAAGGGCAATTCTACCCACAAATCTTCCCCTGAGAGGTCAAGGGCTTCCATTGGTTCCTTAGGTTGGTTTGCTTCACACATTTCTTCATCATCCTTCATGAGAGGCATGTCATTAGGGAACTCCACCTTTGACCCTTGTTTAGTGTCAATGTTGATAATAATCAGAGGGGCTACATTGTCATCATAGATGATAACCTCTCCCCCTTCATATGGAACATGTATTTCTTGATGGATAGGGGAAGAGATGGCCCGTATTTGGGCTAACCAAGGCCTACCCAAGATGAGGTTGAAACCTAACATCTCCTCAATCACAATGAATTTAGTGGTGGTGGAGAATTGTTCCCCTACCACAAAGGCTATCATGATTGTTTTCCTTACAAAAACATGTGATCCATTAAAGAATTTTAGGCATGTTATCTTTGTACGTTTGATTTGATTGGAAAGACCCAGCTTATCAATGGCTGTGTACGGGATGACATTAGTTATTGCCCTATCATCAATGTGCACCCTACAGATTTTGCACTACCCCACGCGGATGGTGATAAACATCGATGCAATAATGACTTGACCCTTCTCAGGGTCCACCTTAATTGCTTGAATGCAAAATGCCAGGGATGTTGAACTTGATTCCTATGAGGCAAGGGGTAGGATCATGACATTGATGGATTGTTCATCCACTAGGATGTCCTCTGTGATAGGAATGAAGGTTAACATGCAAATTAACACTTAGCGATGGGCAGAGAAAGCTTAAAGTTGTGTTTTTTCATTTTAGAGCTTGTTTGACTTATGATAATGTGTCAAGAAAGTCCTTTCCACCATCTGCTACTTTGTTGTTGGCCTTCATCTCCTCCATGCAACCTAAGAGATGGATCTCTCATGGAGGAGATTTGTGCTTTGCTTGCCTTGCTTACTTTGGAGCCTCAATACTCCGTTGTTGGTTACTTGTTGTGCCTCTTTAGTTGATTAGGCCATTGGGATACATGACAAGGGGATAGGCTTTGGTGGGCCTAATTCCCTTTGCTCCTGGTGCTACCTAAGCATTTGATCGATGAGGTTCTCGTTAGGCCTCCCAAGTTACCATCTTGATTGCTTGTTGTTGTTGACTATAGGATGGGGCTTTGGGCGAGTAGGGACTGATGCATTGCCCATCACCAAACTCCAAGCAGATACGAAGTCCACACCTTGCAACACCCTTATGAAAAAGGGTGATTGGGCTCTTGCTACTGCAACATGCTATGGGGCCTTGACCACAAAGCATGGTGTGGATGCCCAAGGTGGTCCTTTGATAAGAAAAGAGACCCACAAACTCGTTGAGGATGAGGAGGCTCCAACATCACTAGAGGAAATGCGAACCATGAATGGTTCATATGTCAATTCTAAATCATCATCAATGTTGATGTACCTTGTACCACATGCATTGAGAGGATCCTTGTAAATCCCCATTGATTACTTTTGGGGGTGCACTAGGTTGGTTGCATCAAGGACCAACTCATCCCTCTCAATAATGCATTGTATATCGTCCTATAGAGCCATGCAAAAATTTGTATTGTGGCCCTATAATTAGTGATACTAGGAAAATCGATCCAATCTGAAATGCTTAGGAATAGGAGGCTCATTTGGTAGCATGGCTGAGGAATTCTTGAGGAGCTTGCAATATTGGTCATGCCACTTGCGAGCATCCTTGGACATCTACTTATATCAAATGCGTCCAACATGAAGGAGTTGGTCTAAGAGCTCTGACTGCTTAATGGGCAATGGTGTGTACTTCGAGCGATCCTTGTGCTTGAAGTTCAACCTTGAGGAAGTGAGTGCCATGGCCGTCGGTGATGCGAGCTAGTTGTTTACTACAAAGCTAGAGCTAGCCACCTTGTTGTTATTAGTTGGAGCCATAGGTAACTTGGCTATTAGTTTAGCATTTTTTGGCTTAGCCTCATTGGCCACCATTGCAATAGTTGTGGCTGCCTGCTTGCCTTTGTCGTTGTTCTTTTCTTTCTTTGCATGCAAGTTTTTATAGGCCATGTAGGCCAGATCCTTGCTAGCCTCTACCGCATCTTGAATGGTCTTTTTTTTGAGCTAACACTTGGCTCAAGGATTGCGTGGCAAGGTAATAATGCTTTGACTTGATGAAGTCATTCACTACACCTTTGAAAATGACCAACAAGTTTGTTTCTGTGATTGGCTTGCAGATTTCATTGAGAGATGCGCTCCAGCATTGGATGAATTTTTACACAAGCTCTAGATGGCCCTACTTAACTTACATCAATTGATCTAGGGTTGCCTCAAGCTTCAAGTTGTACATGAAGCATGTGAGAAATTAGCTGAGCAAATCCTCCAAAGAATAGATTGAGGCCCTAGGGAGTGCATGGCATTAATCTAGTGCCTCGTCGGTCAGGGATATGGCAAACACATGGATGATTGCATGTGGCCATGCTTGTAGTAGAAGGCATTCAGACTAGAAGGTCACTAGATGGGCGTTAGGATCCCCTTCACCATTGTATTTGGTGAATTAGAGTAATGGGACCCTTGAGGGTAATGCCAATGGTGGAACTATAGGACTGATTGGATCATTTTGGTAAAAGACCATCATGTGGATAGTTTTAGAGGAGGTAGCCTTAAGCTGCTTGACCTCTTTAGTGATGCTTTAGATTAGCTAGAATTCTTTATCCAAGCCTGGTGTAGTTGTAGCAGGTTGCATCAATTATGTCACTGGTTGTGTTGTTTGGGTGGCCCACAACCTTGCTTCAGGTTATGTGACCACATGTGATGCTTGTTGCATGGGCTATGTGATGAGCATAGTGCTTAGCCCCCAGCATGTGTTTGTGGGTTGGGTCATCATGAAGGATGCTAACATGATAGGAGGCAAAACAAACGATACTTGAGTCGTATGTAGCTAAGAGATATGCAAGGTATGTACATAAGATTGTGTAAGTGCAACAATTAATGGTACGAAATGTTGGATAGGCTGAACAGGTTGAATGGGCTAAATAGGTTGAATAGACTAAGTAGGCTATGAAGGTATGATGAAGGGCAGGCTAAAAGAAAAGCTAAAGGGAAGCGCAACATCCTGGTGCACCTATTGTGTTTGGTGAGTTGCCACCACAGGCATTGACCTAGGCAGTGACACCTAGTTGATAGAGGGTTGAGACAGTGGAGGCATAGAGGTGGAGGTTGTTCACTGGAACAAGGTGTGGAACAAGTTTTCATGCTCGGATCGAGCTTCAAAATCATCCAGGTCCTCCTACAGGGGCTCTTATTAGTCAGTCCTTACCTCATGTCCAAGGTTGTGGGTGAGGTTATCCAGCATCCACTAGTAGGGCTTTGTGAATGGAATAAAGTCCTTAGCCAAAGGGAATCATTCATTCTCATTTTAGTGTATGAGTTCAAAACTACATTTGACATCCATTTCTTTACAGTCTACGTACACAGCCACCTAGAGCTTTGCCTAAACGAAGTTATATTGCTCATCATTGAGCACCATGAATTCGCGAGGTAGGTTGCACAACCTAAAAGACCACCTCTATTCTGCTAGGATAGGACCCCCATCTCTAGGAAGGTCAATCTGGATCTCTTATTGAATAGGTTAGAGAACAACCATGCTTGAAGCAGAGGTTGAAGGCTGCTCGGGATGCATGATGTGAAAGGGAGAAAAGTAGCTAACTTTGCTAACTGAAGAAAAAAAACTAAGTGTGAAAAGTCAGAAAAAATGATTAAGTATAAAATTCCTGAAAAATGGCTAAGCATAAAAATGTAGAAAAATGACTAAGTGTAAATTGCTGAAAAATGGCTAACTCTAGAACTATGCTGAGAGCTAACTATACTCACTACGCTATGAGCTGAGTATGCTCTCTTGAGCATCTAGAATTTGGCTAAGTGTTTGATGTAAGCTCTAGAGGCTGTTAAGCGAGGTTCTAGGGGAAACAACAATGGGGACCAATCTACATAGGTGTGCAGAGAGCATGCAAGGCAACAACCAAGGGAGGTCAAAGAAGGAAATGGCAAAGGCCTTCCTTCTAGCACCAGAAAACTATAGTGATTGAAAATGTTGAAGGTTAGAATCGTACACCAAGAGGTTTGTAGTCAGACAACCTTGACCCCATGTCCACATGAGGGCCTGCTAGAAAGCGGAGGCAAGGTGCCTAGAACGATCTTGTCGATCAAACTGGAACTTATGGGATGTTACGATAAACGAATGTGCGGGGTTTGCATGATGTTTGCACTATCCACAGTGTCTACAAGGGTGAGTGTAGCTAAGGTTTTTGGTGAAAAACGAGGATGCAAACACACAAATAAGTGCAAAAAATAGTGAAAATGCAAGTGCTACAATGCAAAAGGAAATGCTAAAAATGTGCAGGATGTAAGCGAGAGAGAAAGTGGCACCACCCCAAACAGGGAGGAGCATAGTTAACTGCAAAGACAAATTTGAGGAGGTATACGGTGTATAAACAAGCATAGTGGGCAATGTAGTCATAGTATCAGGGTGTTTAGGCTATGAAAACCAATCTCTTCTGTGAATTCTGGGCCTACTAGGTTGGTTGCCGCGATGTCCTATGAGCTGCGGTGGGCTGTGGTGTGCCACAATGCTGTACTAGTGTGTAACGATGCCAAGTGGTATCCCAAAGTTTGCCAAGATGCTAAGTGCACTCGGGTGCCAAATGCCAAGAATGCCAATGCTTAAATTTGCCAATCGAATGCAAGAGTTGCCAACCCCTAAGATGTAGAGCACTGGGGCATTTATAGAGTTAGGGTTGTCATGAATTGTGAATCAAGCACCACTTGGCAGAGAGGTAGTTGGGAGTACGCTCTAGCGCCAACTATGCTCCCACTGAAGCAAATGGTGTTTTGCTAAGGTGCTCCAATGGACCCCATGAGACTACTAGACTATGACTATGCTACCAAGACTACATGTCAAAGTGATAAACAAACCACCAAGTACCTAAAAACAATGAAAAATAGTGCAGTTTTAGAGACTATGCTCCGAGACAATGCTATCCACTCTCTTGAGTGGTGTCGAGTGTACATACAATTTGGGGGCAAATGGGGGATGCAAAAGAAATGCAAATTGCTGATCTTTCTTGCCAAAGGCATGTTGAAGCTGAGATGAGAGCCCGTGCTAAGTCCTGGAGGCTTTTGGAGGTAGTTTTGCTTAACTACACTAACTACGCTCTAGAGTGTAGTCCCAAGAGTTAGATAAAATTTTCCAAAAACTGAGTTCCAGCATAGACTACGCCAACTACGCTTTGGAGCATAGTCCTAGCAAGGAAAGCATAGCCTTGACACTTGGAAAAATTTGGCAAAAATTGATGTCTTTGTGCAACCTATGCTAACTACACTCTAGAGCATAGTGGGAAGCATAGCCTTAGAAGTTAGACAATTTTTCGAACTATTTCATCCATGCCAAGCTAGCTTGATAGCCTCTGGCTTGATACTTAGGTAAATCTGCAAAATTGACGATTTCTGTGCAGACTATGCTAACTATGCTCTAGAGTGTAGTCCCAGCAAGGAGAGCGTAGTTAAGACACTTAGAAAATTTTGCAACTACCATCGACACTTGGAAAAATCTTGCAAATTTTGGTTGTCTATGTTAGCTACACTGACTACACTCTGAAGTGTAGTCCCAGTAGTGGGGAGCATAGTCTCAACACTTAGAAAACATTTTGCCAAGTTTTGACACTTAGACAAATTTGGAGCCCAAATTTGGTGGTGTTTCACACCTCCTGCATATTTGGCACCATTTGGTAAATAGTGTAGCCAAACTCTTGTAGTTTTATTCTAAAAATTTAGCAAATAGTCACTAAGTTCTCATATCATGAACTTGAGTCAACTGTATGACATCTTATTCGAGTGGCATTGTACCTAGGTACATTCCATGAATGGTAATAAGATCAAGATTAATTCATATTCATTACAACACTTTGACTTAGAATATATTTACTTTCAATATAAATTACTTTCTTTATACTTAGTTAATATTTAAATTTTATGCATGCTAATCAATTGGTGGAATAAGCATGACCAATTTTGAGCGTAAACACGTATTCACATGATAAGCCCAATAGTGGGTACATGAGTTCAGGATATGTACAGTAAGTTAGAAATGGATACTCATTTCCCTTAGGATAGTTTAGGATTTAATTTTTTTGTTAATTACATTAAATAATTAATTTCTGTGTTATTGATTAGTTTAGTTCAAGGCCTCAAAAACATCATAATCATAGGCCTCACTTTAGACTAAGCCATAAGTGATAAAGATACAACTAGTCCAAGTAAGAAGATAGCGACCCATGATCAACATTTAATGATCTAGATACCATGCTAATACTACCCACGAAATTTGACTAGATCGTGCGTACATGCTTGTGATTCATATGGTTGGACATAAGGGATACCTGCTACTCATCAATCGTGTCATAATCAATAGATCAAATTAACATGATATCTAAATACTTAAATGTGAGATTGTAAGTCATTATCTTCCCACTTAAACTAGCAGTAGCTCTATCACATATAATTTAATCCAAGATGAGGTGTATGATCGTTGATGTTATGTGGTTGTGGCTAAGTTAGATGAAAATATAGAAATTAATTAATTAATAATAAAAAATAAATCCTGAGCTAGTTTAAGGATGATAAGTGTATCTTGCTAACTTGCCATGCATATCCTGAATTCACATATCCACTATTGGGATTACCAAGTGTTATGCTATTGGTTGAATTAAGCAATATCACTACTAGGATTTCTAAGTGATATGTGTTTACACTTAAAATTGGTTATGCTCATTTCAAAAATGGTTACTGTGTATTGAAATGTAAATATTAAGGTAATTGTATGGAAAATAAATTTCATTAATAGTAAATTTTATGTTAAGTAAGAGTGCTACAATGAATATGAATCAATCTTAATCTTATTGTCAATCATGGATTATGTCCAATGATAATGGCACTCAAATAAGATGTTGTACAATCAACTCAAAGTCATGTTGCAGGCACTCACTTATTGTTATTAAGACTATGAGAAAAAACTACAAGAGCTTAGCGAGACTACTAACTAAATGATGCATAAACATGGTAGGTGACCTGTATATATAAGCATTTTTTTATGACTACATCCTCGAAAATGCGTTAGCATAATAGAGGCTTTGTTGACTATAAGCAATATTGACACATTAGCGTTGACTAAGACTTTTTTTTAAATTGCACTTTTATTATTCATCATTATGGAAACCTTAAATAACAACTGTGAGTCAACAACAACTAATGGTTGATAAGATTGCATAAACGATGACTTGTGGTTGCTCATTACAACCTATGGTTTCACTAGCTAATTAAGGAAAAAGTAGCACAACTCATGGCTTCCTAATAATTTGACCATGGAATCATTAGTTCTAATTTCTTATGTGTTTTATATACCATGACCCATGATGATCTTGTGGTCCACTTGTGGAATCCTTCATTTAAATTTTTTCTATATTTTTACAAACCATGACCCATGGTCAAATCATGGTTAGGAAATAATTACACCTAGTAAAATACCACGACTTCTAGTAAATCAAAATTTTATTATTTTCATCAAGAAATTCTAGAATTTAACATCATGAGGTTAGAAAAAATCACCAAAAATGGTGACCTTCAAACTTTAAAATAGTTGAGAAACTCCATGTGGCCTAATTTTAGATGGAGTTGATCACAACTGATCCTGATAAGGTCGTGGTTTGAGAGATCATAGATCATGGTATGGTTGTGTTGGCCTAGAAACTTGAAAAAAATGTCAAAACAACAATTTGTGAACTCTCTAATTTGCCATAAGTTAACCCTGGATTATGGTCTTAAGTCTACTCTCACAATAACTTGTACTTTAGTTAAGGTAAATGCTACAATAAAAAATGAGAGTTTAGTCTTGACATTTAAAGAAAATTTCATCTAATATGTGGACTTGGAAATGATTGAGTGTTTAAAAAATATATATTAAGTCACATTAGGATTAAAATTTGATGTACGAACACCACTTCCAATTCCCTTGTGCTTGTCGTACAAGTTATTTTTGTAGGTTTTGCACTTAAAGAAAACTTAAACAAGTGTGTCCTATTTTTGCGTGTCTTCTTATGTCAATTTTTGATGATAATGTTTCTTGGATGTTTCAGCATGTTTGAAGGTGTTCTTGACTCATTTTGATGAGTTCAGAGGGTTCTACGATCTATGGGGACTTGTTGGGAGACATCTAGAGGCTTCCAGCATCAAAACAAACATTTTTATTTTTGGTACCTTCAGAAGAGATGTCTCCCAAAAAAGATAGACGTCTCCCCTGAAGTGTAGATGTCTCCACTCCATAGAAGATGTCTACTAAAAATAGTCAACATCTCTCATAAGAGTAGGGCTTTCATAGAAGATGTCTCCTTAGGAAAAGATGTCTCCCCTAAAGTGTAGACATCTTCAGTCCAAAGGAGACATCTTCCAAAAATAGTAGACGTCTCTCCTGAGAACAAAGCTCTAATAAGAGACATCTACATGAAGCAAGAGACAGTTATGTTGATGAAGAAGAAAAGATCTGATGTGGCATTTTGATTGGGAAACATCCAAAAGACTCCAAATCCATGTGGGAAACATATAGGGAGGAAAATAGAAAGCTTCCTAGGGTTTTGAATCTTTATAATTATGTATGCCTTCACCCATGAGAAGGAGAGAGGAGTTTGTATGCAAGGAGAATTGGGCAAGAGAGATTGGATGAGCACATTGGGAAAGTGCAATAGGTGATTGCAGCTCCAAGATCAATTTGTAATGTGTTGATCTATGTGTTCTATTCTCTAATATCTCACTTGTGAGTTGAGATCTTAATCCTAGTCTATGGGAGAGATTTCTCTTGGCTATGTCTTGTATTAAGAACTACCATTGTATGATTGTAGAGCCTCATGCTCTGCAATATTGTTTGATTATGGTAGGTTTTTGGATGCTTGTGGGTTAGTTGAACCTTATTGTAATCTTCTAATAATTTTAATTGAAGATAACTAGTTTTTTTGTTTTTCTAGCAAATAAATTTATCTTTGCATAATATTTAGATTTAGTATGTTTAAGGTCATTTAATTGTGGAGTGAACTTGATCCAAAATTTAGAGGACACAATTATGATAGTTGGGATTTAAATGGCATAAAAATGGTCTTGAATTTGGCTTGAATAAGATACTAAAATGTAAAATCTTCATGAGATAATATTCATCCAATAGATGTGAAATAGTAGCATAAATACGATGAGACATCCATGTCTTTCATGCCAAGTAATACTTATTGAAATAATGACAAATACTTGAAGCATAAAATTCTTCACATATGATCATGATTAAGTGAAACTTAAAAGAGCATAAAATGAAACATAATAAAACAAACAAAATGTACCATCTCTTTGATGTATTACTCAATTAGTTTTATGAGTAATCTTAGCCTTGAAAGTTTGAGTGAGAATTTGAGAGATTTGTGAGAAAATTGAAATAAAATTATATTGTAAATTATGAGAATTATAAAGTTTTTGATAACAAATATAAGAATGGTATTTTGAGAATTACTGTGAGGATTTGGAAATCACTAACCTATAATTGAAAAGTATTAATTGGAAGGAAAATTGCTAGAATAATGAGACTAAGGGGTGTTCTATATGGAGCTAAGAAAGGTAACACCCTCTCAATTGAATCAAGAATGAATCATGAAGGAAGAAAGAAGAGCTTCAATTCATTCATCCTATCAATGCTTAATGATCCACTATGTTTTTTTATAATGAGATTCATGTTCTCTATTTATAGTTGATGATGTGCCCATAAAATAGACCAATGTAACATCTCTCCATTGATGGGATCTTTCCTTAGAGTTTTAGCATATTTGGAAGTGTTTTGGGACTATTTTGATGAGTTTAGAAGGTGCCAAGGGCTATGGGGACTTGTTTGAAGGTGTCCAAAGGTTCTAGGCCTTGAAATAAGCATCTTTGTATTTTGGCCTTGCAAATGAGACGTTCCAAGTGTAGGTGAGATGCCC
This sequence comes from Gnetum montanum, assembly GCA_015680685.1. NCBI lineage: Eukaryota > Viridiplantae > Streptophyta > Gnetopsida > Gnetales > Gnetaceae > Gnetum > Gnetum montanum. The sequence continues at coordinate 889,692 of MNCI01023346.1, read as the reverse complement.
CAACTGCATTTTAGACATCTCAACTAAGACATCCCACATGAGTTCAAGATGTCCCAACTATTAATAGCCACTTTTAGGTGAGATGTCTCATTCTCCTCCAATATGTGCCAAGCGAACACAAGACAATTTTCTATGAGTTTTTAAATATTTAAAATTTGAAATTAAAGAGGGAAGATGAAGAGATAGGGAGGAAAGATATAAATGAACCTCTTGAGCCTTCATTTTGGTTTAAAAAAGAGAGTCTAGGAAGAGAAGAGAGACTTTAAGGAGTTGAGAGAAGAGTAGAGAGAGATAGAGTCTTAGCTAAGGGCCTTGATCATCATCCATGTGAGAATGTGCTTTCTTTGATTGACTATGTGTGAAAATTCGATTGAATCTCTTATTTGTCCTTGGAAATTTTCCCTTCCTTTCAACTATAATTCTTTAACTTGAGCAAGAATAAAGCTTTTATTTTCTTTCCTTGTTCAAATTTCTTGTCTTTGTGACATTGAGAGAGCTTGGATTATGGCATCCATGGAAGCTCCTCATCAGATTAGTATCAGAGTAGGTTGGAATTGAAGAAAATTACATTCAAGTGGATAATTATCATCTCAATTGCAAAGAATCACTCTAAATTCTCAAGCTTGAATGAATTCTCTCTTGTTACTTGTTCTACTCATCCTAGGGTTTGAAAATTTTCGTTTAACCCCTAAGTTTATCATATCTTTTAAGAATTGGAAGATAGTTGTGGAATTGGACATCCATTGGCTTGTACTAGCCATGGTTTGAAGATCTTATGCTTATTTCTCTTAAGATTTAAGTATTTCTTGTCTCATTTCTTGAGAAATCTTGAATATTTCACTTTTCCTTATAGAATTTTGTGAGAATTTCCTTTTAGGTCATTTTTTCATTATGCTTCCAAAGAAGAAGATAGTTTAAGATTTGTTAAGAGATATGAAGGAATTAAAAACTAACTTGAAATATATTTTGAGAAGAATTAAGAGAATATCTTCTAACCATCAAGGAAAGGAAGAAGATGAAAGGTTTGGTGAAGTAAAGAACAATGAGAAAAGGAGTTCTCAAGCATCTCTTATTGAGCAAAAGAGTGCTCAATACTCAAAAGTTTCAAGACAAGGAACTAAGAGGTTCGTCAAAAAGACCAAGAGATTTTCAAAGTCCAAGATGGTGTATGCTTCTAATCAACAAGAGTTCCTACCTCATAAGTCATTGGAGGTGAAAGATTAAAGCCAAAGGAGTGACAAAGGTTAATTAATTTCTTTAAGGAAGATCAAATGTAGCACTCAAAGTTATGATACTCATTCTTGTTACAATTTTTTTATACCTCGTGGCAATGAAAAGAAGATTCTAAGCCAACTTGAGGCTATCTCATGGGAGAGAGATGAGTCTTCTAATAAAAATATGTGGAAGAATGATTATTTTGATAGTATTTTTTATGAAACTAATGTTAAATACATATAGGAGAGTTTACCTTTTGAGTTGGTACCTTCAAAATTGGATGAAGAGCTTGTCGATGATTCCATTGAAGAGGAGAAGCCATTGGAATTGGAAACTCCTATTTGGGATCTTGAGCCTTCAAGCTTTGATGAGATTGGACAACCACATGTTGGAGATCAAATTGAACTAAAGATAGATGGGAGAAGCCATGAAGAGGTAAGTAAGTGTGAGCTTTACCTTGCAAATGGTAGTAATGTCTCTCATGTTGATTTTAGTGTGATGGATGCTAGTATTTCACTTCAACTTGATAATGGTTTGTTCAATTGTAATGATATGCATCATGATTATTGTAGTGATTATGATAAATTTTTAAGTCTTGTTTTGTTTGATATAAACAATGTGAATTTTGATGCCATTGTTAGTGAGAGAAAAGTATGATGGTAATGAATTTGATTTTGTATGGGATAATGATGGCTATGGTGATAGTCATAGTAGAAAGGACATTATTGATGTTGGTGAAGATATTGATAATGATATGATTTTCCAAAATTTGGAAATGCTTACTATGGATTATGGCAATGATAAAATTGTCGAATGTGTTGAAGAACTTGATTACCTTAGTTGTCAAATAGATAAGCAACATGAAGATAATGCAAGTTATTATGGTGTTGATGGTGAAAGGAAGCTTGATGGTAGTCTTCCAAATAGCAAGAAGAATAAGGTGAAGAAGAGGAAAAAAATGGAAGAAGGGAATTGGTTTGAGGAAGTTTTGGATGGTATCGACAAAATGTGTGAGCTCTAACCAATTCATGTATGTTGTGCTTTGGTTTATGTGTGAATTATGGCTTATGTGAGGGGGTAATAGCTATCCCAAGTGTAAAGTTCTCTTGTGTGGGAACCAAGAGTCTTTTGAAGGAGGAGGGTGTTGATGTGGACATCAAACAAGCTAATGTAACATATATCCATTGATGGGATCTTTCCCTAGAGTTTTGGTATATTTGGAAGTGTTTCGGAACTATTTTGATGGGTTTGGGAGGTTCTAGGGGGTATGGGAACTTGTTTGGAGGTGTCTAAAGATTCCAGTCCTTGAAAAAAGCATCTTTGTATTTTGTCCTTATAGGTGAAATGTCCCAATTACAGGTGAGACATCTCATTTGAGACATCCCACATGATTTCAAGACGTTCCAACTGTTAATAGCCACTTTCAAGTGAGACATCCCATTCTCCTCTAAGACATCCTAGAGAGACATGAGATAATTTCCTACGAGTTTTTAAAAATTTAAATTTTGAAATTAAAGAGGTAAGATGAAGAGACAAGGGGGGATCATATAAATAGACCTATTGAGCCTTCTATTTGGTTAAAAAAGATAGTCTAGGAAAAGAAGAGAGAGTCTAGGGAGTTGAAAGAAGAGTAGAGAGAGATAGAGTCTTAGCTAAGTGCCTTGATCATCATCCATGTGAAAGTATGATTTCTTTGATTGAGTGTTTGTAAGAATTTGATTGAATCTTTTATCTATCCTTAGGAATTTTTGCTTCCTTTTAGCTGTAATTTCTTAAATTTGAGGAAGAATAAAGCTTTCATTTTTTTCTTGTTCAAATTTGCTATTTTTGTGACATTGAGAGAGCTTGGATTATGGAATCCATGAGAGCTCCTCATTAGTTGATCATGTTTAGCATTCCCATCATAAGCACTCTAACGATCATAGAATCTACAAGCACAACATAGTTTTACAACATACATTAGTCCATCACTATTATGCCTTGGTAATTATATAAGCACTATGACCACTATGACGAGAGCACATACAATGTTCACAAAGAATGATCGTAAGTACATAAGAGATAATAATCCTTGAGAGAACTAGGACACCCCCCTATATGACATGCATTTAGTCCTAAACCTCTTCTCCGTAAAGTATGGAAAGTGCCTATACCAAAAGACAAAGCCCAAGTTATTTACATATCCTTGTGACATTATGCTAAAAAATCATGACTATGTAGGTCTTAAATATGGAAATGGTTAATTTAGCATTGAACTCAATTGGATATCCATAGTCCTTCTTGTTCTTGTTTGAAAAGGAAAGCAACCTTCAAACCACCAATAAGGCATACTCTCTAAATTCTCTCCCACTTAACAAAAATAATATCATCGAAGTTTAAGTCTTTTTTTATGAAGTTTTTAAATGTGGAGAATGAAGTGGATATTGATGGTATTAAACAACTCAAAGCCCATTTGATAATTACAAATAAGAAAGTCCAATGGCTAGGGATATCAATTGTAAAGTATAATTTTGAACTCAATTTGACATCCAATAGAGGTTTAAAGATAGTCAAGAAACATAAGTTAAGGAAGAAAAGGATTGTCTTTTTTTAGGAAAATAGTGACAACCTTTTTACCTAGATTAAGGTCTTCCTTAAAATACAAATAATTTTTCTATTCACTGTAGTGATACAGTTGTGTAGAAATTTTGAGGTCTTCATTCCTTCTCTTTAGAACCTTGGATCATTCTCTTGCCTTTGATAAATTTGGGGCATTCCATTCCCTTTGAGAAAAGTTTAGGACATTTCATCCTCTTTTAAGAAATATTTTTGGCATTTCCTTCCCTTTGAGAAATGTTTGGAGTGTAATACATTCTATCCTCTTTTTGTTACCTTTTGAAATCTCTCTCTCTCTCTCTCTCTCTCTCTCTCTCTCTCTCTCTCTCTCTCTCTCTAGGGCATAAACTATCCTAATAGAAGATCACATTCCCTACCTTTTATTAACATGGTTAAAGCTTGAAACGCTTGTGGCATACTTAACAAAGCACTTGGCATCAAGAATAATCTTTGCCAAAATCTCCTATAAATAAGAATCTTTAGCTAACACAATATTTGTAGGCAACCCAAAGCATCTTACCACATTGATAGAAAGTAATTTTTCCTAATCTCCACCTATGTAAGAAGTTATATATGGAAGGAAGATGGTGTGTATAGAAACTTATCCATTAAATCCACTATTTACTTATGACAAAGATGATCCTAATAGTCCTTTCATACCTTCCATTACTCTTAAACTACAAGTCACTGCATCATAGTGTTGATGCCAACATCTTCCATGTTAAGCATGGGGCCATGACTTATTATTCTAATCGCTAGGGTATAATTTCATGATTTGAATCCATTACTTGAGACAAATTACATGATACATAGAGGTGCTTCAATGAGAGGTATCATGAAACCCTTAAATTATTTATTGTTATAAGAGATTATTGTCATTCATCAACATTAGTCATGACCAATAAGTCTCAATCCCATGAAAATTAAGAATACTATGAGTTTTCCAACCATGTTTTTGATTGTGTAGTTTATGAAAGGTTTTCTCAAATGTTAATTTTTTATCCTTAAATATGTATGTAAAACTTTAGAATATTAAAAACATTTAAGCATGGATGCCAAGCCATTCAAGACTTCTGTTTCAACCTTTTATGGATTCTTGCCTTAATTATTTAAATAAATTGCATGAGCCTCTAGACATGTAACCCACCTAAAAATAACAAGGCTTTTATGGGTTCAACCACCCTCCACTATTTAGTACCAAATTTACACATCAATAGATGATTCGGTATTAGATACTCTAGCACTTCCATAGCATTGTTGCATTGTTAGTCATGCTTGAACTTTGCCCTTGGTAGCTTCACTTAATTGGAACTTTAAAAAAAATATGCCTGTCACCTTACACCATACAGAGTATGGAATAATACTAGAAATCTAGAATCTACTAGGTTTGGATAGTTAGTCTTCTTACTTCATTATTTGGAGGCTTAATTCCTTTCTTATCTAAGTAAGTCCATGATTAACAATAGCATATACATTTATATTGTCTAATAGATATAAGAAAATTATAGACATAATAAAATTATAAATAACATGAAAATGTAAGAACCAAAATATATTAGCGATGGTGGTGGTAGCAGTAAGAAACGTTTTGCGTTGGTGGTAGTGGGTAATTTTAGGGGCTACTTTAATTTTAGAAAACTGTTCTTGGTGAGCTTTCAAAGTCATTGATGCAGGGAGTTGCTGATAAAAGGGAGGCAATAGCAACCATAGGATACATCTCTCTTCCTCTCTCTCTCTCTCAAGGTGAGTAATGCAACAATGAGGACCAAGGGTAAGTAGTGCAATGACAAGGGCCAAGGATAGCAATGTGGTAGCAAGCGACAAGAGGCGACGCGCGACGATGAATAGCGATGGTAACAATAATGAGTGACGACATGTAATAGTGAATAGCAACATGCAATGGTAGCAGCAACACACAACAGTTTGTTCCTACATTAGTGGGGGTTTTTGTTCTTGCAGCAACTACGTTTTCTATCCAACAGCAGCAGGTTTTTTTCCTCCTGTAGCAAGAATTGGCAAGTGGTTGTAGCATAGCAGTAGTGGATTTTGGCACTTTTATTGGTGTGTATTTTCATGCAAAATGTATTTGATTTTTCTCCATCTTCTGCTATGAACAAGGGTTTTGGTTTTGGTTTTCGGCATCCTTGCTCTATTTTTCTCTCCAAATCGAAGCATCAGGGAAGAAGAAAGAAGGACTAGGGCTAAGGATAACAATCAGATGTTGTGATCATTTAAGCTAAGTTTCGTGGCGGTCTTTTATTTATATTCAAGGGATTGTGAATGTGAATATTTATTGCATGTCAAATGTTTACATTAAGAACCTCGTATGTTTATGAATGTTGGATTGCTTAAGATTTCATTTTCAAGAGCTAATGTAGCTCACCCTTTTATGTTATCTTGAAAGGTTTTATTTTCCTCAAATAATTGATATTTCTTTTGAATGCCCTAACCTAAGGTCATCTAACTGTTTAACATCACATAGCCCTCTCCAACTAAGACTATTCCCAAGTTTTCGTACCCATATGGGAGCCGCCCTAGGTAGTAGTCTCCCTAAACAAGTTTTTTTGAGATGTTGCTATGTCCAAAATTTATGCATCAAAACATAGTACATAAATCCATCTTTATTTAAACATTAACAAGCTAGCAACCAAGCTTTACATTATTTCATATACGGATGGATCATCATCCACGTTTAGTACTATTACTCCATTACCCAAATGAAATCCTTGATGAGGATAATTTGAATACAAAAATTAAGACTTTGAAACTTGTAAGAATTTTTTGTACCCATACCTCTTCTTAGGAATAATGACATGAGGAAACTTTCCTCAAACATGAGATCCTACAATTAGAACAATTTAAAACACTATCAATTTTCTTATATGAATCATGGTGATCCATTAAGGCACCATTAGGACAAAATCCTCAAATGATAATTAATTATTAAACCACTACACACATAAAACTACTACATTATCACACTAAGTTTATTGAGCTATCGATGCCAGATTTTTTGTAACATCAATGAAAATAAGAATAATCATACATACAAATGCATCACATTGCAATAATAAATAGAGGTTCTACATATTACCTCATACTCAATTTATGATGGGACTACCTTCCTAGGTTATCATAAGGATCAACTCGTGGATGAGAATTTGTTTCTTTCATATTTGATCATATTGAATTCTACCACATAGAATTATGATTGCAAAAACTAGATATTCTCAATATTATCCAATTGATTCTCCACGTAATTTCTTAATATAAAGATTTGAGTTAGAGTAAGTTTATGTTGGTGTTTGAGCTCAACTTTGATAAGAAAGGAATTTCCTTGGGATCAACTAACTCTTGAAGTATTTAGGCCATTTATGCTCCTGGTAGATGATGCATGATTATGTTGTCTACTTGTAACATCTATCCCCATAATTAGATCATCTACAAGAGTAAGATTTGCATATTTTCACTTGTTTTTAGATATCTCATTTATCACTTGTAAGTGCTTTATATAAGTATCTAAATGTCTTATACTTGAGCCAAAACCTTGGCTTTGATACCAAGTGTAACTACACTACTCTAAAGAGTACCACTTGACACTACTTTGATATCCAAAATTGTCGATTATTTCAAAGTTTACTTAAAATTGACTACACCTCAATGATCACATAACCTACAAGCACAACATAAGTTCACATCATACTTGATGAGTGGTAAGGGATCCCTACGCCCAACCATAAAAATCACAAAGCGTTCACGTGCTATCTAGTCAAATCCCATGGACTTTATAGCTTTTGGTACACTAGTCTTCTAGGTAGTGAACCTTGCCCTAAAGTCATTCGTTATCTTCCCAATTACACTTGTGAAGCACATGGTATGGTTAGGTGTAATTGAGGCATAGGATTTTTATAAGTTTATGTTGTATAGTCCTAGTGCTTAATAGAGAGAAAAACAAGGTAATTTAATGGCTAATTCAATGTAACTAACCTATTGATCTTTAGCTACTTCTGACATAAGTATTTGATCCTATTTTCTATACACGTCCTGAACCCACGTATCCACTATTGGGTTACCAAGCACTACACTATTGGGCATGCCAAGTAATAATGCTATTAGGATTACCAAGCGAATACATGTTATACTCGAAGCGGTCGTGCTTATGTATTTAATCTTTCTAACTTACCTGCATAATTATCTTAATTAGCTTAATTATTAAAAAATATTGAATAAATGATTGAAAAAATTAAATGCATAAATAAAATATTTAATCTATCCAAAATGTTGCAAGGTTTATCAAAAAGCTCATCTTTATTACCGCACACACTATCATGCTTAGGTACAACAATGCTCGAATAAAGATCCATACACTCAATGGCTCCTTCTGTAGGCACTCGGGAGAAATATTCTAACTTTTCAATAAACAAACTACAAGAGCTCCACTATTACTAAAATCTAATTACCATAAATGCAGTTGGTGGATGCGAATTTATAGCCAAAAAGCAAACACTATGTTAATGGGGCCTTGTCGACGCATGAAATGATGCATCAACAAGGCCTTGTTGATGAGGCCCAGTGGACGTAGCCAAAAAACACAACTCATCATACCCCATGACTAAATGAGAACTTGTCCTCAAGTTCTTTTACAAAATTGGGAAGGTATGGGATTATTGACTAACCCTTCAACAAAACAAAATAGACTAACTTGACAAAAAAGAAGTGCCTAAGTGTATGGATCAACAAATTACAAAAATTACGGTGTTCATGACACAAAATTCAACACCATGACATGATTGTTCAAACTAGGATAGCATATCCTCTAATGGCATGAAGTTGGTAGTGAAGATCAGACAATCCTAGGAGGTGGTGGCTCCTAAGGTTCTAGGGACCTTCATCGGCTTTAGGCACGTACAAGGATCAAGGAGACTATGGTTGTCCTACTGTTGCTACAACTTTCCATGGGAGGCAAAAGGCATCCAACAATGCTTTTATTTTTTCCTCCTTACTTCTAGGATCATGCACCATCCACGCAGCTTCACCAATGTGGGTCAGAATGGGCACATCCTAGGGACATGGGATTGCTAGAAAGAGCACCTTTGTGTTGATAAACCGGGCAACGAATTATTTACGTTCAATATCAAACACTCTAATTGCATCCTTCATCTCTTGGTAATCATTCATTATTTTGCTCAAGTTCTCAGTAGTTGATTGTTGCTCCATGAATCGTGCTCTAAGAACTTTAAGTTTACCATTTGTAATCTCAAACTTCTACTTGGTGTCTTTATGGTGCTTGAACTCTACCTCATATAGCAAATATGAGTTAGCCACTTATTTTTCTAACTCTGATCATGGTTGTTTGGTAGTCAGCATTGCCAAGTTTGCATAGTAGAGATTGGCCAACTCCATGTATCCTTTCATCTTCTCTATCTGCAACTCCTTTAGATGGATCTCCCCACTTTGTTATAGGCATCAATCACATTAATGATGGGCTATCATACTTCTCCCTTATTGAAGTTGCTACAAAGCTTCATTTACTTTTGTCTTTGCCATCTGGATGTGCTTCTCACTTACTTCCTTCTGTAAGCCAACCTGGTCTTTATAGTGATTTTTTTAACTTTTTCAAACTTCAAAGCTTCATTTTATTAGGTGGCGATCTCAATAGCAGACTTCTGGCATAAGGCACGAACTTCTTCCATAGACAAATTATAATTTTCTATGATTAATTTCCTTAATTCAATATTAACCCTGGCTAATTACTCCTGTTGTTGATGAATGAATTCCTACGTTTGTTTTTCTTGACCATCAACATTATGCAAGCAATGATTTTCTACAGTTAGTGCTTCATTCTCTTACTGCATATGAACTAAGTCCTATACTAAATATTTCTTCGCTTCTACTACAGACTAGTTCAAGATGGTTGTCACTACTTCCTTTTTAGCCTTCCTGAATCATTCTTGAAGTTATTGGAAAGCTTCATCTCTAGTTATTGTTGGGCTGAGAAGTGTGGGATCAACAAGATGGGCATGTAATTCAACAACCTTCATGGTGAAGTGTTAATTCTATGCTCGAGTCATTTTGAGTTGCCCCTCCAAGATGATGCATTTGCCCCTTGCTTCTAACAACTCCTACTGGGTTGCAATAATATTATCTGGAAAATTAAAGATATCTGGAATTGATTGCCCAATTCATACCAATCGATCCAGCAATTCTTCATGCTAAGCTGCATTCAATTTTTCGTTGATCATCCCTACAGACATCTACACATCTCAAAGTGTAGATACGTTTGGTACAGACATTGCAAGTGCATTAAATGCTTCAACGATGCAATCAGCAACTACTTCAACCGTAATCTCTTGTCCTTGGTGCTACATCACCAGTACAGTGGCCCCTTTACCTTTCTCTAAATGCACAAAGAAGGAGGCAGCATTCCCAGAGATTTTTGGGAATAAATGGTGTTGTGATAATGACACTGTCACCTCTTAAGCATTAGGATTAGACCTTGTGGGCAACTACATTCATTCAGCAGAGAATATTAGCCCTTTCCATTAAGGTGACTCATCACTAATCGATATACAAATGGATCCACACTACGCATCCCTCCACATTGCTCTTGCTCATGCAAGAGCTACTCTCAAATTTTTCACAAGTGCTCAATGGCTATGCAGGCCTCCAACATTGTTTCTTGAGGAGGTGATAGAGGTGGTGGTTACTCCTTTTATTTAGTTGTGGCAGGTGTCTTTTCTTTCATGATTTCAGGCCATAAAACCAAAGGACCATATCTGATTATGTCGTTGGCGTAGTGGATGATTCCTATCCTTTTGTAGAGCTTCTAGATAAGGCATGGCAAGGGTAGGATTTTCCTTCCAATTTCATTTTACTTGAAGCATTTTTCGATAGCTAAATAGATTAGTTATGGAAAGTTTACAGGAAATCCCTTACTTAAAGTGACACATGCTCGAGTAGAAAAGGTGGTCACCTTGTTAGACCTTATTGTTGGATTGAGGTGATGAGCCACTATCTTGAAGTAGATGCACTTTGCTAGTGTGAGTACATCGAACTTCTTACAGTTGACCCCGTAGCACCATTAAGTCCACTTCTTTTTGGCCTTAAGTTCACCTTGTGTTGATAGCTTTGCCAACTTTGTCCCAATATTAGGCAACCTTAGTGCTTGCATAATAGCCTCGATTGAGTAGGACACCTAAATATCCTTGATTTTTACTATGGAACTTTGTCTTATATTGTTCTGGAAGAGATATGTCTCTCCCATGTACCACTTCCCACTAGAGATGATGATTCGCCACATGGAAAAGGTTTGCAATTGTGTTTTGACTTCTGCTGGAGCTTTCTCTAGAAATGGCCTGAAGTTTAGTTCTTGGAGAACTGAGTGTTGAATCTCTTAGGGTCTGATGATGTCATGGCAAGTATGAGTTAAAGTGACTTCAAGCCTTGGCGCTAGTCCTAGTGCTTCCCATCACTATGATTACTTTGTTAACACTTCTTCTTCTGGAATCTATCAAACAGATTCCACTTAGGGCTCCTCATGAAGAAGTCCTATTGCATAAGTTTCCTCTGGTGGTTCTTAGGCTTGTTCTTATTGGTCCCTTCCAGCTCTGAGCTATTTCTCCCTTGGTTAAGAAGGTTTCCCTTTCTGCAATCATTTCGGTCTTGGTGCCATCTATAATCACGACAAGACCATGGGTTAGCAATTTGTTGTGTCACATGAAACAATTGGGATACCTTTATCTCTTTAGGATAGTTGCACTTGGCTAAGTTGTGATTATGGCTAATTTGATTACCTCAATCATTATTTTATTTATGTGTTATTATTAATAAATCATCCCTTTGCTTATTATTTATGGCTAAGTTGTGTTTATTTATGTGTTATATATAAGCAATTGATGTTTATATATTGTTAAATTTATTAACCCTTTGGGGGAGTTAAACAAATTTTCAAAATTTTCATTAGAAACCTTAAGTTTTTTGGCCTCCGTGATAAAGAGCTTACCTTTAGTAATTGCAAGATCGAAGAATGGAGTGATTTGGACAAATGGTTGGGAAGTTAAGGGCTCCAGAAGCTTTGGGGCTCTGAAAAATGGCAAAACTCCCTTAGAATTATAAAGCAAATGATAAAAATTATGAAGTGTGCAGTGGTACATATAGAGTTTTTGTGATGTGTTGACAAGGCCTCGTCAATGCAGTCAACTACATTGACAAGGCCTCATCGATGCAACTAGTGACCACCATTGACTTTAGTTGACTTGGTCCAAACTTGAAAATTACAAAGAGATTTTGAACAAAATTAGGGTCAAATGGAAGCCCAAACAGCCACGAACATGATGAAAATATGAGAAGAGGGTGTTGAAGTCTTGAAAATTGAGAAAATTAAGAAAATGGAGAAAGAGGATGGAAACTAAGAGATCAAGAAGCACATAGTGGTTTGCACAATGGAATATGCAAAAGAGAGGATTGTAGAAATGTCTAAGGTAAGGAACCAAGAGATATGGAAGTGGGTCCTCCCCATAGCAAGCTCATGCCCTTGTTGTCCTTGCATAACCTCAACTAAGGAGTCCGTGGGCCCCATAGTTGATTAATGATCATGAAAAGTTAAGGACCAACAAAAAAGAATCTATTCAAGAATTCAAACACATCAGACTAAGACATAGAGCATAACATAAAACCTGGCAATGAGGTTAGTTACGATAACATGGAAGGATGACATAGAAGGTGGAATGGGATTCCAAATTGAGGTCATAAGCAATCCCTTGTAGAATTTTTGTTTAAAGTGACCTAAGAAGAGCCATCCTTAGTCTAGATTAAAACTAGCCTCTTTCAATAACTTTGCATCACCACTCCAAGATCGATCTACTCACCTAAGACACGAGAGTGCTCCCATAAAACAACCACCATTCCAAAAAGAGAAGAAAAGAGAAGTAGGAAGTGAGAGAAAGAGGGCCTTAGTTAAAGGGGACCTTCAAGCACAAATGCATGTCTTTCTAATTCCATAACCAGTGCTTGTAGCCCATTTATTTTTCTAAGGGGTGTGCTTTGAATTTCCGTCATGTTTTTTTTCTTTTTTCTTTTTTTTTTTCTTTTTCTTTCGATGGGAACCACACCATACAAAGACTTTATTTGACTTACTATTAGTGGTTGGAATGAAATAGTAAGAAGTTCATGAAAAACACCCAAGCACTCAAGTAAGTAGAAGAGTACAAGGAGTATTGAGTCCCCTTGAAGTCACACCCTCTACAAACCTTTGAATCTTTCCCAATTCCAAAACTACCAAGGTCACCAATTGATTAAAAGTTTCTTTAATGGAAGGGACCTCAAACTCCCAGAACAAGGAAAACCATAGAGTTTATTGGATGGTTGGATGGTGTGAACTCATTGCATATTCCATAAAAAATAAACCATGTCATAGACATCAGACATTAGAAATAAAAAAAAAGCTAAACATCGACAATCACAACATTAAGCATAAATCATCATTAGTAAATAACAAAAATGGCACTGTTTCCTATGGCAATAAAGCACTTTTATTAGCAAAAATAACGAAAAGTCACACTTAAACAAAACAAAGTAAAATATATGAGAAATTGTAAAATAATCAAGAAAGGTTCAAAGGTACTAATGATGCTACAAAATTTAAAAAATTTTGAAAATCAAAATTTTGTAAAATAAATAACTTGTAAAATTTAAAAATGTGGAAAATAAAAAGTAGAAAAAACTAGGAAGCCATATGGATTGTTAGCACATATGGCCATCTCCCCCATGACTGAGTTGGAAGGAGGAGATCTAGAAAATGGAATGTCATTGTCCATTTGTCAAGGTGGCAGTTACACTAGCTTGTCTTGGCTCTAGGAAAGGTTTCACTTGCTGGAAGTTGACCAACTACTTTTTATTTGAGCTTTCAGGTTTGTAGATTATCATAGCCCCAGAGGAAAAGGTTTGATCAATTATATAAGGTTTCTCCCACAATGTTTGGAATTTTTTCTTCTAGGGTGCATGTGGGGTTCCAATAAAAAATCTTATCTCCTAGTTGAAATGTTACTTTCTATATTTTGAGGTCATGACATTGCTTGTTGAATGCCTTTTGTACCTCATTCAAGGATAGGACCACCAATCGATTTTCATCTAGCATATTTAGGTTGATCAATCTTTCTTTCTGTGCTAGACTTAGGTCAAGATCCATATCATAGACTGTTGAGAGTATACTAAGCTCAGACTAAATCAAGAGTGTTGGAAGTTTTTCATACACTAACTCATAGGGAGAGTAGCCAATAGGGAGTTTTTATGTTAAGTGATAGGCCCATAGGGCATCGTTGAGTTTGTTGCTCCAATCTCTCCTATATTTGCTTATGGTTTTTGTTAAGATCTTTGTGATCTCCTGATTAGTTACTTTTGCTTAACCATTGGCTTGGGGGTGGTAGGGTGTTGTTAATTTATGTTCAACCCCTAAGTGTTGCATCAACTTTCTAAAAGTGGCACCTATGAAATGAGTTCCATTATCATAAATTAGTGCATGTGGCATCCCAAACCTATTTACAACATTTTATTACACAAATCTAGCAGCAGTGGATGATGTACAATTAGCAATAGCTGCTGCTTCTACCCATTTTATGTAGTAGTCAACTACTATGATGATACATGCCTTTCCATTGGACATGGGTGTGATGAAACCCATAAAGTCAACATCCCATATGTCAAAAGGCTCCAGTGATTGAATCCACTATTGAGGACCTTCCAATCAAGTGATCATCCCACCATCTTGTTAACAACTTTCACAAGATTAGACAAACTGGTGGGCATCCCTAAAGATTGTAGGCCAATAGTATCTTGTCATTAGGATTTTTATGGCCATGTGTCTCCTTGCATATGGCCTTCGCAAGGCCCTTTGTGAGCATCCTAAAAAACACGCAGTTGATCTTCATTAGGGACATACCAATAAATTAGGCCGTTAGTGCACACCTTGTAGAATGTCCCTTGATTTTCATGAAGTATTTGGCCCAATGAAGAAATTGTTGCTTCTTTCTAAAGTCAAGATCTTGTGGCATCTCCTAAGTGAGAAGATGGATGAGGATTCCATTATACCGTGTTGTTTCTGTGGGTGTTTGGTCATTTAGTGCTCCTATAAAGAGGAGTTCATCTAGAAACTGATCAAAGAGCGGGCTCTCCTCCTCTTTATTATCCCATCTTAATCGAGAGAGGTGATCAATGACCACATTCTCGATCCCTTTTCAATCTACCATTATGGGATGAAATTCCTACAAGATCACAAGCCACCATATGATATGAGGGCTCACAGTTGGCTTATTCATTAGGAAGCAAATGGCACTGTGATCTATGTGCACACATACTTTATAATCAAGCACATAGTACTTGAACTTGTCAAGAGCATACACCACTATCATTAGTTCTTTTTTAGTTGTTATATAGTTTAACTATGCACCCACAATGCTTTAACATATGCAGTGGATGTAACATGGACATTTTTTATCAGCCAGTTGCCTAAGCACCACTCCCAAATCATAATTAGATGCACCTGTCATTATGTGAAATGGTCTAGACTAGTCTGGTGCTCGTAGAATTGGAGTTTCTACAAGTTTCTCCTTTAGTAGTTGGAATGCATGTTTACACTCCTTGGTCCAAATGAACAGAGCATCCTTCTTTGTAAGCTCAACCAACGACTTTGCAATATTTAAGAAATTCTCTATAAATCGTTGGTAGTAGCCAGTATGTCAAATGAATGATATGACATCCTTAACTATCTCTAGTTGATTTGTAATTCCTTAAATCATACTTATTTTTTTTATTTACCTCAATCCCTTATTATGAAATTCAATGCCCCAACACAATGCCTTCTTGTATCATAAGATGACTCTTTTTCTAATTGATCCAAGGTTTGTTTCAACACATCTCTTCAATACTTTCTTAAGGTGATCCAAGGCTTGCTCAAATGTAGCTCCATAGGTGGAGAAGTCATCCATGAAGACTTCAACATCACTATCAATTTGCTATTGGAAAATACTAAGGACCAGGTGTTGAAATGTTGCAAGGGCATTGCATAGATCAAATGGCATCTTACAATATGCAAAAGTCCACTAGGAACTTGTGAATGTTATCTTGGCCTGATCTTCTAGCACAATTTGTATTTGGTTATAACCACTAGAACCATCCAATAAGCTATAACAGCAATGCCCAGATATGGTGTCCAACACTTTATCCACAAATGACAATGGAAAATGATCTTTAAACATTGCCATATTCAACAGCCTAAAATCAATATAGATTCACCACTTGCCACCTTTCTTTAGCACAATTACAAGTGGGCTAACCCACTCACTATCCGCAATGGGATAGATGAACCCTACCTTGAGGAGTTTCTCTATTTCCTCCTTAATGATCTACTTCAATTTAGAGTTTAGCCACCTCTATGGCTACCTTGTTGGCTTCATGGCCAAGTCAGTGTAAATGTGATGTTGGCATATCCTTCAATCTATTCCTGTCAGCTCGAGATATTGAAACACCACCAAATTCGAGCAACAACACTACAACGTCAAATTTTTCTAAGTGTTGTGATACATTTTGTCCCATCCTACTACACTCTCTAGTGTAGCAAGCATAGCAACACTAGACTTTAGTTTTTGCAAGAATTGCCTAACTATTGTGCTACGCTTTAGAGCATAACTAGCGTAGCAACAAGAAACTACCTCCAAAAGCTTCTGGAGCTCAGCACAGGCCTTCATTTCAACTCCAGCACTCCTTCGGCAAGCAAGATCAGCAACTTGCACTCTTTTATACCCCCTCTATGTCCCAACATTATACCTATGCTCGGTCCCACTTGAGAGAGGGGTGAACATAGTCCTAAAGTGTAGGCTCCAAATTGCACTATTTTGCACTATTTATAGGTACATTACAATCTTAGCATAGCCAATCTAATAGTCTCTCAGGGTCCAATGAAGCATATCAAAGTATAGCACCAGTTGCTCCAATGGAAGTGTAGCAAGGTTCAGCATAGCCCCACCTACCCCTTTGCCAAGTGGCACACGATCTACACTTCACGCTAACTCTAGACCTATAAATACCCCTGCATTCCACACCCTAGTGGTTGACAATTCATTCTAGCAGTGGACATTTGAAGCATTTGGCTAGCAAATCTAAGCAGTAATTAGCATCTTAGAGCACCACTTGGTACCTAAGGCACCTTAAGCACCCCGTACACCAAAGTGTATTAACACCTTGGCTACACCTTTGCATCGTACTCAATACCACAGTGCATTGCAAGCCTATAGGACATCGTGGCAACTAACCCAATAGGCACGGACCTTACAGTAAACACTAGTCTTCACTCTAGCACACCCCAAAGACTATGGCTATGCTGCTACTGTGTTTTTCTATATACCATGCACCTCCAAAAAGCTTATTTGTAATTGCTACACTCCATTGCATTCTAAGCATTTCCTCCATTGAATTTTAGGCATTATTTTGACATTCAATACCACATTCACATTTTTTCATAATTTTACATATTTTTGCACACTTGCATGACCATTCTTATGTTGAGATAGCCCACTACGCTTAGGCCTAATCGACCTCAATACTACAAAGAACACCATCAGTGCTTGCATTTTTGGCTAACCATGCCACCCCTCGGTTGCACTCGATACCTTGGTTGCAATCGGTGAAGTCCCTTTTCAATTAGCAAGACCATCTAGGGCACTCCACCTCTATTTCCTAAAAAAGGCCCTCACATGGAGGTGGGGTTGAGGCTATGCACTTGTAAACCCCTCGGTGTTTCAACCACTGACATTTTCAATCGTAACAATTTTCTAGTGCTCGAAGAAGGGCCTTGCCATTTCCTTCTATGTTCAATGGTAGTCCCGCATGCTCTTTGCACCTCTGTTACTAGCTTAGAACTAACATAGATGTGACACCTCTATGATAGTCTATAATCCGATTGGTGTAGATTGACCCCACTTGTCAGTTCCCTTGGAACCCTACAAGATAAAAGCCAAAGTGTATCTCTCGCACTTGGGCTCTAAACTCTGCTTGCTAGGAAGAGCATAGCTTGCCCTTGGCATAGGAGCGTAGCAAGCATAGCACCAGAGTTAGACATTTTTCTAGCACCCTCTCATACTTAGTTATCATTTTGACATTTCTATACTTAAACATTTTCAACACTCATTATACTTAACCGCTTCTTTTCCAGTGTTGCATATGTTGCAATTTTTTCATAGTAGCATGAATTCCGAAGAGCCTTCAACCTCTGCCTTAGGTGTAGTCATTGTTCAACCTATCTAGCAAGAACTCACAATCGACATCCCTAGAGTTAGGGGGCCCATGTTCATGGGAAGGCAATCCCTCAGGCTCCATAACCAATCTCCCAAGCACATGGTGCTCAACAAAGACAAATACAACTTCCTTTGTGCGAAGCTCCAAGCAGGCATTCCTTTAGACCACTAAGAGTTGGTGGCAAAGCGAGGTTATGAGCTCATACATTGGAATAGGAGGGAGTACTTCCCCACCCCTAACGATCTCATCCCCTTCACCAAGACCTTTTAGTCGATGCTTGACCAACTCATCCGACTAAGTGGGTTGAACAAGCACAATGCAGCAATCGACTATGAGGAGCCCCTGTAGGATGGGCAAGAGGAATTTGAGGCTCACTCAAAAAATGAGAATCCCTTTTATGTCTCTTTCCTATCACCCACCTCTAATGTCGCTCGTTTGCAGTCTCAACCATCTGCCTTCTTTGAGGCAACAGCATCTTCCCTGTCATTGCCTAGATCGATACCCATTATGGCAAGCCATCAAGCCCATACACATCAAGGTGCAAGACCATCGGTTACCTTACCCTTTATGGTTTTGGNTGAAAAATTAGCTAAGCAAATTCTCCAACAAAGATATGGAGGCCCTAGGGAGTGCACGATACTAGTCTAGTGCCTTGCCAATTAGGGACATGGCAAACACACGAATGATTTCATGTAGTCATGCATGCAACAATAGGCATTTAGACCGGAAGGTTACTAGATGGGCATGGGGGTTCCCTTCACCGTTATATTTGGTGAATTGGGGAAGTTGAACACCAGATGGCAAGGTTAGTGATGGGACAACGAGACTAATGGGATCATCCTGGTAGAAGTCCATTACTTAGACCATATCAGAAGAGGTGGCCTTAAGCTATTTGACCTCTTTAGTAAGTGTCTGAATGAGCTAGAATACTTTATCCAAGCTTGGTGTAGGTGTAGTTGGCTGCANGTAACGAACTTCTACCAGGATGATCCCATTAGTCTCGTTGTCCCATCACTAACCTTGCCATCTGGTGTTCAACTTCCCCAATTCACCAAATATAACGGTGAAGGGAACCCCCATGCCCATCTAGTAACCTTCCGGTCTAAATGCCTATTGTTGCATGCATGACTACATGAAATCATTCGTGTGTTTGCCATGTCCCTAATTGGCAAGGCACTAGACTAGTATCGTGCACTCCCTAGGGCCTCCATATCTTTGTTGGAGAATTTTCTTAGCTAATTTTTCACTTGCTTCAAGTGTAACTAGAAGCTTGAGGCGATCCTAGATCAACTCATGCAAATCAAGCAAGGCCACTTAGGGCCTATTCAAAACTTCATCCAACAATGGAACGCTACACTTAACAAAATCCATGAGCCTATCGCGAAAACTCACCTACTGGTCATTTTCAAAGGTGCAGTGAACAACTTCATTAAGTCAAAACTATACTATCTTACCTCACACTCCCTAAGCCAAGCATTCGCTCAAACAAAGAGCATTTAGGATGCGATGGAAGCCAACAATGATCTAGCCTACGCAGCCTACAAGAATGTCCACGCAAAGAAAGATAAGGATTAGGGCAAGGCAATGACAACCATTGTAGCAATGGCTAATGAGGCCAAGTCAAACAATGCGAAACCAACAGCCAAGGCAACCAAGGCCTCAGCCAATAACAAGGTAACCAGCTCCGACACTACGACAGCCAACCAACTTGCATCATTAGTGACCACAGGGCAAGCTACCCCAAGGCCAAACTTTAAGTGTAAGGACCGCTCAAAGTACATAATGTTGCCAATCAAACCATCAGAATTGTTGGGTTAGCTACTTAGTGCTAGGTGCATCCAGTACAAGCAAATATTTTAAGATGCTCACAAGCATCATGATCACTATTATGAGCTCCTTAAAAACCCATTAGTAGCCGCATTAGACAAGCCTTCGATCCCAAAACACTTTAGGTTGGATGAGTTCTACCATTATCATCAATTACCTAGCCATGACACGGATTTCTACATGGCCTTACAACATGACATACAACACATGATTGACCAGGGCTAAGTGATTCTTGATTTGACCAATCCAGTTCGACTAGAAAATCAATCAATGAATGTCTACAAAGATCCTCATAACACAAATGGTGCAGGCTATGTCATCAATGCCATCAGCATTGATGATGACGTAGGACTGGCATGAGAGCCATTTGTGGTTCATGTACCCTCTGACAACATTGGAGCCTCTTTGGCATCAACCAGTCCAAGGACCCCTTTTATCATTAAAGCACCACCTCAAGTGCCAATGACACCCTTTGTGGTTAGGGCCCCACAGCATGTTGCAACAACTATAACCTAAACACCCTTTGTCGTTAGGGTGCCACAATGTGTGGATCCTTTGTTGAGTCTGATGGTGGGGACTACAACAAGCCCTACTCACCTGAGGCCTCATCCTGCATACAATACCAAGTAGTCAAGGTGGCAGCTAGGGAGGCCAAATGAGCACCTCACCAAATGAATGATGAGGAAACACATGGCATTAGGTCTACCTAAGCCCATCCCATTATGCATTATTCCAATGACCACATCAGCTGAAGCCACTACCACAAGTGATCAACAACTGAGCATTGAGGCTCATAGGCAGGCAAAACAAAACAAGCCCAAATCTCCTCCCCAAGAGATCTACCTTTTGGGTTGCATGGAGAAGATGAAAGCTAACAAGGCAACTAATGGTGGTAAGGACTTTCTAGATGCGTTGGCATAAGTCATGCAAGCTCTTAAACAAAAAATACAACCTTGAGCTTGTACAACTTAGTGATGACCTCATTTTCTCATCGTGAAGCATTAGTTCGCATGTTGGCCCCAATTCCTATCAAAGAGGACATCCCAGTGAATGAACAAGCCATCCATGTTGTAATGTTTCCTCCTTCACCTTAGGAATCGAGTACAACGCCTCTAAGATTTTTTGATGAGGTAGTCAAGGTAGACCCTGAAAAGGGTCAAGTCACACTACACCAATTTTTATAACCATCCACGTAGGACAATGCAGGATTCGCAAGGTACATGTTGATGACAAGGTGATGACCAACATCATCCCATTCCCAGTCATTAACAAACTCAGTCTAGCCAACCAAATCCAACCCACAAAGACAACATACCCCAAGTCCTTTAACGGTTCACATGTTGTCATGAAGGGGATGGTCATAATAGCCTTCATGGTAGGGGAGTGATTCTCCCTTGCGATCAAATTTATTGTCATCAAGGAAATGCCTGGGTTTAACCTAATTTTTGGGAGGCCCTAGCTAGCCCAATTACGAGCCCTTTCCTCACCCATTCATTAAGAGATCCACCTTACATACAAAGCTGGAGAAGTGATAATACATAGTGACAACTTGGTCCCTCCAACCATCAACAACGTTGAAATAGACCAAAGGTTGGAGGTAGAGTTCCTCGATGACATGCCACCTGTGGATGATAAGAGTTAACCTTGTCTAGCAGACCCATCTGAGGAGCCAAAAGATTTTGATACCCTCCTTGAAAAAGCTTTATAGGTAGAATTGCCCTTTAACATCAACAATGAAGGTATAGGTAAATGCTACCTTATGCCGCCTAGGCCCTATGCATCCCCTAACCCACATTAGGTTAGGAAGCAACTACATGGCTAAGGTACTCCCTTAGTGTAGCATGTGTTAGGTGCTTGCTTGCCCTTAATTTTTTACATGCTTCATTAGCCCCATTAGCCTTTTTCTTACACAGTTACCTTTCGCATGGTTGCTTTCGTTCTGCATTATTCACTTTGTTACATATTCACCTCTTTTGCTTATGCATTTTCATTTAGTCTTTCATGCATTAACAAAACATTAAAAACACATGAAAATTATAAAACTAAAATAAAAAAAAGCACATGGCCCGAAAAGACCTTAAATTAGTGTGTGGCCTGAAAAGGCCTTAAACTAGCCCACTACCCACAAAGGCCCTAAACTAGTGCAGGGCCCGCCATGGCCTAAAATTGACAACACTTTTCTTCCACCACATGGCTCGCCATGGCCTGAAACTAACAACACTTTTCTTCCACCACATGGCCCGCCATGGCCTTAAACCAGCAACCTATCTTGCATCGCCATAGCCCAAAGGCCTTAAATTAATGTACAACCCACCATGGTCTAAAACTAACACCTCGTAGCCTGGCACGGCCTAAAACTAGCAATCGCTTCCTTTTATTCATGGCCCAAGATGGCCTTAAACTAGCATTCACCATGGCCTAACATGGCCTTAAACTAACAATGGCCCTTCTACCACAGCCTTAAATTGGCATGGGTTCCACAAGGGGCCTAATCACACCAACTAGTTGTATTACCCACATCAAACAGGTAGTAAAGTAAAACAAACATGAAAGTTCACCCAAAATCCTCACTATAAAAAGGCATAAATTTTATTATATCTCTATCAGTAAGAGTACATAACATGACCATGCAACAAAAATGGTCAAAGTGCAAAATTGCCCAACAACAGGGCTACATCATGTTAGCTCAGCCGGTGGTATCTAGCAGGGGTTGAGGTTTCTCCTCCTGCTCCTCTGCTACTCTGTTGGGGCCTACACTATCACCTGGTGCCTACCTCAAAACAATGCAAACCAAAAAATTAATCAACAAGTGCAAAACTATAATACAAAATTAGTGTGCAAAGATGACACATAAAAAAGCATAAAAAACAAAAGCAAAACTAACTCGAGAGGGTCTTGCATCGAGCTCTAGAGGCAATCTATCAAGGCCTTCCTCCAAGTGTCAAAGGATCTTAACCTCCGATAATCACGTCCAATCCTCATGGTCAAAGTCAACATTTGTGAAGATCTTGCCCTCGTCCACAACAGTCCATGCAAGAGGCTGCATAGAAAAGGTGGCTGTAGAAGTCTCCCTTGAGGGCAAGGTAATCTCTCACTCTAGGGAACTACTAACCACTATATGCTAGGTAAATAGCTCGAAGGCTTGACTCCCACAAATCACCTCAATGAACATCTCAAGGAGATAAGCCTTCACAAACTCATCCTTGAGCTACTGCAAGTAGGTGTCCCGCTCTCGTTTGTAGTGGTGCTTGTGGTTCTTCTGTGTATTCTCCCATCTACAAACCTTGGTGCTGAAGCTCTTCCACTCCTCATTCTTTCGGGAGAGTAGATCCATCTGCAACCTTTGCCCACTCAGGTAGCCTCATTCTTACCTCAAAGTGTCAACTAGTACTTGGCATAATCTATCTCTGATGTCTGCCAAGTACCATCCGTTTGTGCTTGAGCTGACAAGAAATCATAATGGGATTGGAGGTCCTTGTTCTTTGTGATCAGGCTTGCCACTACCACCTAGAGCTCATGCACGCATTTCCATGGGTTCTCATTTGAGCACCTATAGGTCCACAATGCCTTTGCATTGGAAAGCATGCACTTGCTCATCACCTCATACACATGATGAGGCACATGCTCCACCTTGAGGGAATATTCAAGAATGGCATCCACATGAGCTTCATGATTTGGATCCCAGCAAAGCTTAGAGCTTGTTAACATACAACAAACAAACCAATATTAGCAACAGCCTAAGCCATAAAATCAGTAAAATAATTCAAACAAAATGACATGCATATCGAGTTTGGGATCTGCCTACTGTATGTGGTCCACCATGTCCTCCACAATGCCTTTCATGAAGGAAAATTTATCTAGTGTCTCTGCCCATGGCTTCATGCAATGGGTAGGCACTGGTAATGGATCATTGGCAAGAAGGTTTGAGACTGTAATACAAACACAATGCAAAACTTAGTAATAATTGAGTAGTTAAAGGCTTAAGAGAAAAAGGAAAAAGTAGATGGCAACACAAAGTGCTTACTAAGCAAGCCATCGAATGGTAGTGCAAGTGGATCTCCCAACTGCACATTGTCGAAGAGGTTGGTGAAGTTACCCTTAGGATGAAACAACCCCTCTTCATCAAACTAGTGGAAGATCTCTAGGGCCTTTGATGGCTCCTCCCTGTTGGCTACCTCCTCTTCAACTTAAGGAGGGGTCATGTTTGTTACTCCTACTATGGATACTACTACTTCTTTAGCAACCCTCTTACTTGACTCACATAATGTACCAATATTAGCATAGCATAATAAACCAAAAATAAAAAAATATAAGCCAAATGCATCTATGATGTGCACTAACCTACAACCATCGATGTGTGGGTATCTTGAGATGAACTTTCTTAATGCCTACTTGTCCAACTATAAGAGGAGTCTCCTTTGTTGGGTGTGGCCTCCTGATTTTTACCTTGGAGGGCCTCACCATCTCCATGATATACCACTCCACCCTCTTCGCATCCCCAACAACCATTAGTGGACACTCGCCTGTGCTGTTACGAGAATATGGTGACTGTGACCTTCCCATATGTGCCTTCATCATAACTAAATATGACTTCTCAATCCTCTCTAGAGGATCCTACACACGAGTGGTGGCAAACAAATGCTTAATCCATGGCTTGGACAACTACTTGTGATCCTGCACAACCAAACGTCCACTGTCCTTGATCACCAAGAACTCCACAAGCCTTTGTAGATAGGTTGCGAAGAATGTGAAGTGAAAATGAGATATTGCATGAACATCGTGGTGAAGCTTGATAATCTCTACCTGTAACCTGATAGTGATAGAAGAGGCCTAGTTAAACTTGGTGTCCTTCTCTATAATCTCTCGCATCACTCGTGCCTACTCCACTCAAAGGACCTTTCCCTAGAAGAGTATCTTAGGAAATGTGTAGGCATAGAAAATAGGATAAAGCCTTTGAACCTCAGGCACATGTTCCCAACCATGATGCCTTTACAGGAGTGAGTGGTGCCTAGCCACTTCTCAATCTCCTTTCTCTGGTCTACCTCTCGGTTGAGCTTGTTAATGATTGACACGCCTACAAAGAGAAGACCAAAGAAGTTAGCAAAGAAGGCATCGTTGAGGTCTAAGACTACCTTCACTTCGTGCACGTGAGTAACAAAGTGATAAGCATCACGACTAAAGGAGGCAATAATGATCACCATCTCAGCCACTAGTGTGCTTGGGCTAAGGGTTAAGAAAAGGTCCATCAACCCAGCATGCCCAAGTCGGCCAATCAGAGCCTCTAAGACCTGATGGCATAGCCACTTCTACACCCCCTTCACCTTTCCATACTTCATGATGAGGGTGGCCTCACTATGACCACTAGCGACCACTATTACTTCTCCTGAGGCAACGGTAGCTGTAACATAGGCAAATGCAATGTTAGTACTGTGCAATCAATGCATGTATGAGAACAAGCAATAAGTGTTAAACCAACATAACGAATACTCACATGGAACAAATAGCATGCATGACGTAGGTGGTGGCATAACAAGCTCTCCGAAGATAGGCTTACCACTAGCCCATCCCTTGCCAAGCTAATTATAGGTCTAGCACCACTCGAATGCCTCGAGTACTGAGTGGGGTAATTCTCTAAGTCCTCCCCCACCTATTCTATAACTACCTCCTGAAAGTTGGAACTAGAGGAAAGTACCTCTAACACAGTATGGGTCAAAGCGAGAGCCCCTGTCTCATCATGAATTCCCTCATCATTAACTTTAAATCTAGCATTGAACATCTATAGTTAGTAGTTAGCAAATCTAGCATGGCTAAGGAGAATGAGATATAGCAAAAAGTGAGAGCACTTACCCTTTGGCACAATATACAGTCCTAGGTAGGTTTTGAAAGACTGTATGTATGCACATGTCAATGAAAAGGGTGTTACTCTTATTATAATAAGAGAACTCTAGCATGCTCCATATTCTAGCTAAGGGATGAATGCTCCTAGGGCCTAGTCTCGAGCCGCCTACTTGATCACTACTAGTCATGGGCTCATCAGACATAAATCATAGTATGTCCTGATTTGTCCCAGCCAACAACGTCTGATGGTGATTGCAACCTCCACTTCCAAGTGTGACCACATTATCACACTAAAGTGTTGTAGCAGGTAAGCTAGGACTTCGCTTGCTCTTAGTCGAAACCACACCATCCGATGGCCCAACTTCATGTCGGGTGCAGGCATGTTGGGTACAAGCTAGCTGATGCAAGATAGGATGCTAATGAGCTCGACAACCACAAAGACAAGCTTTAGTAGCATCCTATAACCAAAAAACGACAAACGAATGTAGCATTAGCACATAATAGATTGCATTCTGACATAAAATATTACCTTATGCTTAGCAAAATTGGCAAACTTAGCTCAAAATAGCATAACTTAGAAATATATCCTTAGGGTCCCCCATGGGGCCCCATAAGCATAGGACGTTAATACATATTTGATGTGCATGTGCTCATTAGGGTACAACAATAATGTAGCATTAGCATTTTACTTTACATTCATACCATTTGCACCAACACGATTTGCATGTTTTAACGTTCATATGGCCAACTTGCAAATTTAGTATTTTGGCATAACTTTCATGCATTTTACATTTTGTTTCGCATAAAGCATTCCTACCATTGGCATTTTTGCACTTGGCATCTTACACATTTAGCATTCTAGTTTTGTGCTTGGCAATCTTTTTCAAATTTTCTCAAAATCTTTCTAACTTTGGATTGTGTAGCATGATAGCCAAAAAAAAATTCTATCTGCTACACTGCGTTGCCAAAAAAATCACCAAATTTTTCTAACTGCCAACTATGCTCCAGGAAGGACGTGGTCCCAAAATGAGCAAAAAATTAACAAAATTTTTTTTGTAACTATCAAGAGCATAGCATCCCATTACATCTAGAAACAAAGTGTTGAACCTAAGCTCTCATTGCCACATCTCCTTCACTGCACTACCTAGTGCCATCGTGTGCTAATAACATGTGCTAGGGTACTCACCATGGCCACGACCTAGGCAATCTCCTTGTCCCTATTCACCCCCTTACTGTGGCTGCTACCCCCATGGCCATGTCATTGTCCCCTCCCTCGTCTCTATGGCCTTCTCCCCATGTGTCCATGTGATGTCTAACCCTCCCTTTGCCCTTACCCTGCATTGCCCTCACATTAAAAGATAAAAAATAAAAATAAACAATGGCAGAACCCTATCCCTTGGCCATGGCCATATTAGTCGTAACCCTTGTCCTAATCTACTAATCACCCTCACCCATGCACTAACATAAAGACAAAATAAAAGAAAGAAGAGGAAGAGACAAAGAAACCCTAGTCATGCACACCCTAGCCGTGACCATGTTTGTCCCATTCTGTGTCTTCCACATGGTGTGAGTGGGGGAAATCCTAATCCACTGCCGAGACAAAACCCTCATTTTTTCTCTCTCTCACCCTACACATCATGTCCCTTGGAAATAAACATACAAAATTCATCATAACCCACGTGTTGTTCCTTGTCCCATTCACCGTAAATAATTAATGCAAATAATCAAAATAAAATGATGTATCAACAAAGACCCATAACCCACACACGCATCTTCTCCTCCTAGCCATAGCTGCCAAGGCAGCTAGGATGGTGGCTATCCTTGCCAAGGTAGGTTTCCCCATGACCCAAACACCAACATAAGGAAGAAAAGCCAAAATGCAAAGAAAAATGATATAAAAAGGAACAAGCATAGCAAGCATACCTAGCAGCCATCAGTGCTCTCCTATCCTCCACCTGTACTTGCAGCAAGCATTCCAAGGCTTACCTTCCCTCTTCCACACTAGTAAGTTTGGGGTGTTGATGGTCACTATGTCGCATCATCCTGGTGCCACACTTTGGTCGCTACACTCCACTTGCTACATTATAGTTGTCACTTCAAATTGTGCTACGCTCTATAACTTCTCATTCACACTTTGAAAAATGATAGTTTACCCTTAGTGAGTCATGCATATATACCTTCCCAAGGTAATTAAATGCACCATCTACTGCATCAATGCTCCCACACTTAGGCAAATTTTCCTAAGTTTCTTGTAAAGCGTAGCAAGAGGGGGTGAGCATAGCAAGGGGTGAGCATAGTAGCCAGAGTTAGAAAAATTTATGACTTTTTTCTAGCAATCCCAAACTTAGAAAATTTTTGAGATTTTTCTAGTTTCCCANAAGGTGCAATTAAATGCCTAGGAGGAGTAGGAGGCACAATCATTCAACATCCATCAAGGACCTTATATCACTGCACAAGCTGGCCAAGTAAAAGGTGGAGAGGTCGAGACCCAAGCCTATGAAGAGGAATGATGGCTATCGGCAGCATGGCATGTCAAGGCCAATCAAGTATTCCCACCACTATCGTGCCCATGGGAAATGCCGACTCAATCAAACATTAGAACATTAGCATGGCAAATAGAAGAGGAGAAACGTCAGGTGCTTCTTCAATGGTATCAATCTCAGAAGCCTAATGTGCAAGACAAGGGAAGAGACCCATGGAGGAACCATCATCATCAGGAACCACATGAGTTTCGATAAATTCTGTCATTTTTTGTTTGTGTCCCAATTTTTTCATATCCACTACGGCATGAATAAATTTCTAGTTAGTCAATAATCCCATACATATCCATTGTGTATTCAATTAAGCTTGTTCCTCACTTTCTTTAACTCGAGGACAAGTTGTTATTCAATCATGGGGGTATGATGAATCGTGGTTATTGGGGACTACATATACTAGGCCTCGTATATTAGGCCCCGTATACTAGGCAGGCTGNTAGAATAGATGTTGCGTAAACAAGGCTGCGTATATGGGGCCTAGTATACACAGCCTGCCTAGTATACGGGGCCTAATATACGAGGCCTAGTATATGTAGTCCCCAATAACCACGATTCATCATACCCCCATGATTGAATAACAACTTGTCCTCGAGTTAAAGAAAGTGAGGAACAAGCTTAATTGAATACACAATGGATATGTATGGGATTATTGACTAACTAGAAATTTATTCATGCCGTAGTGGATATGAAAAAATTGGGACACAAACAAAAAATGACAGAATTTATCGAAACTCATGTGGTTCCTGATGATGATGGTTCCTCCATGGGTCTCTTCCCTTGTCTTGCACATTAGGCTTCTGAGATTGATACCATTGAAGAAGCACCTGACGTTTCTCCTCTTCTATTTGCCATGCTAATGTTCTAATGTTTGATGGAGTCGGCATTTCCCATGGGCACGACAGTGGTGGGAATACTTGATTGGCCTTGACATGCCATGCTGCCAATAGCCATCATTCCTCTTCATAGGCTTGGGCCCCGACCTCTCCACCTTTTACTTGGCCAGCTTGTGCAATGATAGAAGGTCCTTGATGGATGTTGAATGATTGTGCCTCCTACTCCTCCTAGGCATTTAATTGCACCTTGAAAAGGTCCTCCTTATTTTCCTCTTTTAAGGACCATCTATAATCACACAAAGATCAATTGTTAGTAAGGTTATTGAAAGAAGTTCAATTATTTCATACCTTACTTATTACCTTAAGTAATTATTGAATTCTTTGCTTAGTGTGATTTTAGAGTTAGACAGTTTTTTAAGGAAGTTGCCCTAAAAGTTTAATGTTGGGCCTGGTTTGTTTAGGTGACACATCAAAGAACACGTAATGGTTTTGATGAACGTTTGATAAAATGACGACAAAGAAAAGAATAAATTTGGCAATGAAGTACTTGGAGGGTATAAAATGATGTAGTGGTGTGCAACAAGTACAAATTACAAAATTCACACAAGTGGATCCTCCCTAAAGTAGGTTCCAACCTATAATGCCCTTGCGTAACCACACCTTAAAAATGTCTGTAGGCACTAGAAGGGTTAAATGTAATCTATACCGATGCAACAAAACACACACATGTAGATACCACTGTGATGAGGTATGAATTCAATGCTACACAAGACACGAGTCACAAATACATGAACAACGAGATGGGATGAATTGAAGAAGCGATTGCAGAGATTGGGACGTGAGGTAACTGACTCAGGGCATAATGAATCTTGAGTGTAGGGCATCATTAATGTGTCATTAGCCTGTCGCTCCAAAATCAAGACCAAGTCCATTCCTCCGATCAGTGACATCACATTGTTTCATACAATGATGGACAACCATACAAGCACCATGACAGCAAGGCGTACAATCATTTGGTGTTTTGTGCAAGGGAGGAGTGACTTGGAATTTCTTTGCAGCATACTTTTTGTTTGGCCGCTTTGGCACACTCTCTTCTTCTTCTTTTTTATCAAGTACTTAATCCAAAGAAGCCACCTACCTTCAAGCATGGGTGCATGTCTTTCCAGTGGGATCCCCTAGAATAGCGTTAGGTTCTTTATTAGGTGCCTTTAATACTCTTACTCCCATTTTTTGTTAGATCTACAAGGATCTTAGTACAACCAAGCTACATGATA